>JACBWW010000055.1:592056-687592 GCA_020086605.1 Lanius collurio
CCCGCCCGCCCGCTGCCCTCCGCGCCGGCGGTGAGTGCCCGCTCCGCGGGGAGGGGAGGGAACGGCGTGCGGGGGGCGGCTCGGAGCCCCTCGGGGTGCAGGGGACGAGCGGCGAGCCCGGGGAAGGTCTGTCCGGCGCCCCGCCGGGGAGCGCGGCCGCGGCCCCCCTGCCGCGCAGATGGAGCCGGTTTTCTGCCCCGCTCGCAAAGGGAGCGCGCCGGCTCCTCCGGGCCACGGAGCACCGGCCCCGGGGGACCCCAGCCCGCTCCAGCATCCCCTTGCCCCGGCCCGGCTCGGCCCCGTGTTTACGGAGTATCGGGGCACTCCGCGGCGGGGAGGAGGCGGGGGCGCCGGCGCTGACGGCGTGGGATTGATTGGAAACGGGGATAAACGGAGTGAAAGGAGGGATGCCGGGTGGTCTGAGCGAAGAGACAGCTCTCGCTACAGGTGACCGCACGGAACACGCCGGGGGAAGGCTGGGACGCTGCGAGAGGGGGGCACTGAGGGGAACAGAATCCGAGCAGAAGGGAAACGGCGAGGGAGGCGGGAGCGGGCAGGTGGGACCCGCGGGGCCGGTGACACCCTCGGGGCTGGTGTGACCCTCGGGGCCGGTGACACCCTCTGGGCCGGTGTGACCCTCGGGACCGGTGACACCCTCTGGGCCGGTGTGACCCTCCGGGCCGGTGGCACCCCCCGGGCCGGTGGCACCCCCCGGGCCGGTGTGACCCTCGGGGCCGGTGTGACCCCCGGGCCGGTGACACCCTCGGGGCCGGTGACACCCTCGGGGCCGGTGACACCCCCGGGCCGGTGGCACCCCTCGGACCGGTGACACCCGCAGGGCCGGTGGCACCCCCCGGACCGGTGGCACCCCCCGGACCGGTGACACCCTCGGGGTCGGGGTGACCCTCGGGGCCGGTGACACCCTCGGGGCCGGGGTGACACTCGGGGCCGGGGTGACACCCTCCGGACCGGTAACACTCTCGGGGCCGGTGGCACCCCCGGACCGGTGACACCCTCGGGGCCGGTGTGACCCCCGGGGCGCCTCGGGCGTCGGCCACGCGTGCGGCGGCGGCGGCCGCTGTCCGCGGTGCTGAATCCCCGACGGGGCGGCCCCAGCCCCGCCGCGACCCCGCTGGCCCCCGCACACGGGCCCCGGTTAGGGCTCCGTCCTCCCCCCGGTGCCTGCAAAACTCCCTGCGACTTGGAGGCCGGTGGTGGAGTTGGCTTCCTCTTTACGTCACCCCGACTCCGTGCTGTTTATTGATTCCGCACGGGTATTTTGGAACTGCCTGGTTCCAGCCGCCTGCCCACCTCGGCCCCGGCGAGGTGTGCTCCAGCAGCACCATGGAAAAGCCTGATCTCTGTTCTCACAATTGCTCCGCAGCCCGGGTTTCGTGGCCTGTTAAACAATAGTTTATACAGATCGGCTTAGTGCCCTCCTGTCATAGGCTGTGCCGAGAGTCCTCTAACACAGGGCTTCTGAAATCAGCACCGACCCTGGAGACGAGGGGGAAGCCGTGTCTGGCCGACCCCAGAGAAGATCTTTGTCTCAAAAGAACCATGTCTGATTTAATCTAGTGTATTAAGTAATTAATTCTCCCAGTGTCCCTGAGTAGTAGGCAAGTACATTTCAGCATGCCAAGGCATTTGTTTAACTGCCCAAAAACTGTCATGAGACTGAAAGCCTGATTGCTAAAGATATTTACGTTTGTTGTTTTATTGGTACACATTGCTAAGGCATGTGACTTACCAGAGTTGAAAAACATGTTGTAAACAAACAAAAACCCTCAAACAAGCCAAAAACAACACTAGAGAGAAGAGTTACCTAGATTAAACTCAGTATCTGTTCTTAAAATGTACCATTCTATGGGCAATCCTTGTCGTATGAGAACAGAGAGTTAGGGGGTCTTGCAGAGGTCCAAGGTCTGATTTCCCATTTTCATCTATCAAAGGTGGTAAACTTTTCCAACAAAACTGTTACTGATGAGTAGTAAATAGTGTCAACCAAGAATCTTGGGTCCTCTTGACATGGACTCAAATGTGCAGCCCACATCTGAGAAGACAGCACGGATGCAATAACTGCGATAAGACAAGCCATTGAACAAGAACAAGGGAAAAAAAGGCTTGTTTAGTTGCTCTTCAGTAAGTGGGGATGTAGGAAGGAAATTTTACCTCATCCCTTGAAAACAGACTGCTAGAGTACAGCAGACATCAACAAAAATGACAACAAAATTGGAAGTAAGGAAAAAAAAAAGGAAAGAAAAGCCCTTAGAGGGGAGAAGTTACAGCACCTGAGGACTCATTTCATTAAAAAGCAGGGTGGGAGGTGGTGTGAATCCTTGATTCTAAGAGCCTCTACAGAGAGAAATTACCAGGCACTGAGCTATTCCTCCGTCTGCCAAAGATAGGTGCAACATGCACTAGTGCCAGGATGCTAAAGCCAAAACATTCCAAATTAGGGGAGGGATCGCATCTCTGAACAGAGGAGTGCTGATGACCTGATGAAGGGGCCATCAGAAAACCTGCCGGATTCTCCATCTGTTTATGTCAAGATTTGATGTCCTCCCAAAATATGCAGCTTAGCCAAAGCAAGTCATTGGGCTCCCTGCAGGAGAAATTGCCTGGAAACTAATGGCCCGAGACTCAGACAGAATTAACTCGGAGGATTTAATGGTACTTTTGATCCTTAATTCCCCAAATAAGGCACAGAGATGTTACTGCTTTACTTCTAGGTGCCCCAGCCACCCCTCTAGATAAGTACAACCTCCCCAGAGGGTGGGATTTTTAACCACAGGCCATGAAGAAATGACTGACCAATTTGTATTTTGAATCCTCCAGTCTTCCAACTGGTTTCATTAATTGACTCTCCCCAAAAAGAATCTCTTTCTTTGTGCATGTTGCAGTAAAGAGAAGCATTTTAAAACATAAATCATTCTCCTCAGGCAGTTATTCATGACTCTCAAGTTGAGACATATCTTATGCTTCTCTAATTTTTTTTTGGTTTATATGAAAATGATGAAAATTTATTCTTTGTGTAACTTCAGAGTCTCAGATGGGATGATATCAGAAAGGATTCCAGCCAAAATTATTTTAAAGGATATATTTGTAGGCTGATTTGACACTACTTCCTTCTGAAGACAGCCTGTTTTCTCAGTTCTGAAATCACGCACATAAAATAAGATTTCTTCCGTCTTCCCTTAAAGGCAACAGGAGATTTTCTAGAAAATTCAAGGAGAACAGGAAAACCTCCTAATGGCTAAATTAATGGTTTTCCTCTGAAGCCATGCAACATTCAAGAAAATAGGATGGCAAGAACTTACACAAACATAAACACAATCCTGGGCTCTTCAGGAAGCCAAGCAAACAAAGAAGATAACAGAGCAGTCTGAAACTGGCTTCTTAGCCCCTAAATAATAAAAACTTTGCTTTCAGAGCACCTGAGCTAATAAAATAATCATCATAATGTTTAAGCAAGTGTTGTTTGGATTATAAAGACATCTAAAAAATAAGAATGTGAAAACAAAGCAAATACTTCTTCAGCTGTGTGTGGCAGTGGGATCTGTATATCACACAAAACCAACATTGGCAGGGGGGCAATGTTTGTGCCTTTCACATTAATAAAAAAAAAAAAAAATTAAACCTCCAAATCACTTCCAGATTTGTGCCCTCTACAGTATAGACCCATGTTTGGGTCTGTAAGAGACAGTAGATCTAGGGATGCAAAATATCCAGAGCCCAGAAGTACAGCAGTCATTTCCCAGCTGCTTCCTACGGACATGAAAACCTGGCCAGAGTCTCACCTCAGTCCAGGGTGAGTCTGCTGAACTCATTAAAGCACCCACATGTAACTGGGAGCAGACTCAGATCCACAGAGATTCCTAAGATATTTTTCATTTATGAGGAATGAGACGTAGCTAAGCTGTGGTTGTCAACAGGAAAATGCCAAAACTGAAAGAACTGGAAACTGCAATTTTTCTCTTGTATATTGAGAAAAATTCTCTTGACTTTCCTTGGCTCACTGAATAGCAGTCTTGCTTCCAGACTATGCAGTCATCTTCAGAGGTCTGGGTGTTCTGGCCCGCATTATGTTGCCACCACAGCCCAACCCTTGCTGTCACCAGGCTGGAACATCTCTAAGAGAAAACTATTTTTTCCCACAATAAAACCGTCCGAGTGAAGCCCAGGCACTTATGAAACAAAGCCAGCGAGGTGGAGCCACACAGCACATGACTCTATTGTTTCTGTTCCTCTGCTCAGTCACCATATCAATAATTCACTGAAAGTCATGATACCATAAATTAAATCCACCTGCCAGGTGAACAGCAGAAGAGCTCTTGCAGCACGTGTATTTCCAGCACCACATCCTGATTCTGAGGGGACAGAGTTACAGGATCACAGTGGCTTGCTGCCTACAGGGAAATGGGTTTCTGTTGCCATGCTACAACTGTCTATGGGTGTATCTTTGTCAAAACTTTAGTAAACGTCTATGAAACCACACGTGTGGGCTCAGGGCAGGCCCTCTCAGCAGCCATTGGCTCTTGTTTGTGACCATGACCTCAGTTAGTGGTTTGGTCCATTCCTCCTGCACATCCTCAGATCCCTGAGGGTGGGCTGAGTCTTCCTCAATGAAGTTTTTTAAAGCTGAGGGTGGACACACCCTCTGTGCATCACTTGCAAACCTGGGTGCATTCCACCCACAGCAGTGCAATTAAAACTTAGCTTTGAACATGTGCCTGAGCATTGACCGGGATCTTAATGATGGATCTGTCAAGTCATGCTAGATGAGCCACTGCCCCGTGGTGCTCAGCAATGGCTCCAGGTAGGATTTGGGCTAGTAGTGAAGGGAACATCTGCCTCTCCTGGCTGTCCTTCGCTCTCAGGGAACAGGCAGGAAGCTTTGGGCACAGGTCTCACACCGCTCCAGCCCCAAAGCAATCTGCTCAGGAAGCATCTGGATACTCCAGAGCTTTATCTAAGACACCTGGGCAACAGCAGGTGTGTTCCACTCATTAAACAACTGGCTGGGAAGCAACAGGGACCAGGAGATGTGCAATTAATAACTGGGGTCACCAACTCCGCTCGAAGTAAATTAAGACAGAAAGAAGCAATATGTCAGGTTCTTTTGGCTGACAGCTCTGGTACAAACAGGAATCACAGCAATAATATTTCAGCAGCTCTCCTCTTACTCGTGTGTGGGCACACCAGTGGAATTATGCTTGCCAGGCAGTGCAGCACAGCATGGGGAGACACTACTGACTGCAACTGAGGGACAAAATGTGCTGTCTCAGGGAAGCAGGGTGGGTTTTGGGGCTCACCACTAAGGGAAGCTAAGAGCAAGGATGCAATTAGCTACTTTAAGTTAAGGTAATCATGTTGGCTCACACTGATTCTCTTGTAACATCAGGACATCTCCAGGCAGTGCGTGTGCATCGCTCAGGAATATTATAATACTCTAACTTTTATGCTGTTATCACTTTTAAGAACACATAATTCTTCATTTAATTCTACTTTTCTAGTACCATACTTGAGACTGATTTAGTGTTAGATGTGAGTTTGTAACTCACTGGGAAACGTCAAGAAGTCCCCCTGCTACAGCACCAGGTATTACTCACTCTACACATCACTTAGGTGTTGCAGTGCCTGACTGATGATGATAAACAACTAAACACATGAACTCTATTCCAAATCGTGGTCTTTGATCCACTTGTGATCACATTACTCATATAATCGGTTGTGTTGAAATGCAGCAGAATTACTCATGTAAGGCAAGGGGCTTTGTCCTAGTGAATGAGAAGGATAAGCAGCAAAATGTAATAAAATCAGCAGGAGCTGCTATGCACTTCCCTGGAAATGCATTGAACCTATCTCAGGCTTTTGTTGAGGAATTTAGAGACACAGGTTACAACCAGCCAAATTCTCCCCCAGCGCAAGGCTCTCATTTGCATATGCAAAAAAGCTCCTATGGATTTGCATATGCTACTACTGCTTCTTCTGGAACCTTTAGTGGGCTTGGGACTGAAGGATGTGTTTTTCCAGCTTCTTCTGAGGAAAGCAGTTGTTTGAGAACCACTCCTGCATTAATTAGCTGATAGCCAAAATAGTGTAAGCAGGGCATTGAGGCATAATCAATTACATTTGTCTAACTGCTGATGGAACACGATAAGTAATTAATGAGACCATGTGCACATACAAAAGATAAATGCATGTGAAACTCAGCAAGATCTGAGCTGTGTTTGTAAGCTTGATGTGCTTACTGTGTAAAAGGCCAGTTTGGACTCCTACTGAATTATTACAGAAAGGTGGAAAGATTGCTGATGAGCAAGAGTCAGCATTGAGAAGGAAAAGCCCAGCAGTTTCTTGGTGGGGAATAAAGGAATCTCTATAAAACCAGCAATCTTCAAAATAAAACTAGAGGTTTAAAAATACTGGACTTTCAGGTCCTGTATTTGATATTCAGGGGAATTTTTACCTGGTTTGGACAAGGAAGCTGAAATGTTAAATCAGTTGTTTTCTGAAGGATTTGTGTTTTTGTCACTCAGTTCAAAATGCTACCCAGAAATGAAACAAGTTATCATAATGATGTATCAGCCAGACTCTCAGAAAAGTAAAAATCCATTTTGTTTAGAGACCCTCACACATTAATAAATAACCCATTCTGTGAATTATGTCAAATGAAAAAAGCTCTCTTGTCTGGCCTGCAGCAAACCATAATGACTTTCATTCTGCAGTGTAAAAGTATGGATCCACTGAGGAAAGAAAAAGAAAACACAGCCCAGTAATTACAGAGATTTCCTCCTGTGTGTTGTTAAAGCAAAGACAGTTTTTAAAGGAGTATAATTCTAGAAGAAACCATCTAATAGCTCAGGTCTACAGTTTTAGTGATACAAAGGCAGTCCTTGTCCACTCTGACAGTGAGATTTGGTACAGAAAATGTGTTATCTCATCAAAGTGGTAATTACTGAAAGTGCAACCTACTACCCAAAACCAGGGAAAAGCTCAGAGTTGCAAACCCAAGGCTGCAACCATGCCACTGATGCTGCTGGCAGTCGTACTGTTAGAGGCATCTATGTCCAGCATTGCAAGTGGGCAACTCACCACATTCCAGAAAAATCAGATGGTGTTTCTCCTCTTGTGACAGTTCAGGGTCTGGAACAACTACTCCCAAAACCCAAGGTTGCAGAAGGATGTGCCAGCCTATTTGCAAGGTCAGGTTGGATGGAGCCCTGGGCAGTCTGGTCTAGTGGAAAGTGTACCTGCACATGGCAGGTTGGGTCGGAACAAGATGATCTTCAGGATTCTGTCCAACCCAAACCATTCTATGAATCTGTGATTCTTTGTGTGAGACGAATCTGTGTTCCTGGACAGCTCTCCCATGGTGTGTAAAATGCCTGAGCTTCAGTGGTCAGTACATTGGTCCTTGAAAGCCTGAGCACCCAGACCCCTGAACCCAAATTGCCTTCAGGAGTTTCATGTGCTCGACATCACTGCAGTTTGTGACTGCAGAAGGGTGGGGGAGGCTGTTCTCGAAGAATTGGGATCAATATCTGCACTTGGAATGCAAAATCACACAGGGCCACAAATGAGCATTTGAAAGTGCACAGAGCCTCTAGGGTCCTTGTGCAGATGAGCACGTGAAGGCACAAAAACAATATTGACTTCAACATGGCACGTCTAGGGGAGCATTAATCATTTTTAGCATGGTTTCTCATCTGCTTCTGTAGAAAACCCAGATAAATTAACCACCACACACTTCTCTAAGGCAGTGAATTTCTCAATTTTACTGGTGGAGGAACAAATTTTACTAATTTCATGTGGTTTCACTACTCTCCTGGAGGGAGCCTTGCAGAACAGCTCCAAGATACTCCTGGTTCCCCACCCCCTGCTCTGCTCACTCATCTATTGATTTGTCATTTCCCTGCATTTTTGAAGTTTTTGAGGATTTTCTTTTCCCACCTCAAGACAACAGTGACAAGCTAGACCTTTTTGTAAATGTGCAAATTGATTATACCTCTTTCTCTGTAGCTCTCTTATTTTTTGTGTTTTTCTTCTGATGTTTAAACAGCTTTGTTGCCAACCCAAATGGAGCACTTCATGCATATTGCATTTTTTACAGTTCAGCATGCACAGACTCTGGTATCTGTCGTACCCTGCATCCATTCCTACGCCATTCTGCACCATGGGAATGATTGGTACCCATGCAAAAAGGGCAGGAAACAAGTAGAAAACCAAAATGCCTGACATTGGACTGGGGCAGGTGGATTCATCAAGGGAAGGGATGTGCCTGCAAGGATGCACGTGAACATCTCCAAAAGGAACATTTCAGCTTCTATCCCATTCAGGCTGTAAGAACTGTAGGTGCTACCTCCACATGCATCCAGGAAGGAGGAAAATAATGCTTCTTTCAGTCCCAGAGCTGTTTCTCACTAGCCTGGTGCTCCAGAGGATCCCAAGAGACTCTGGACCAGCTGCTTGTGAAGTTGGCATGTAATTAATCCTGGCAAAGTTTAGAACAGCTCAGTATCAAGGGATCTGCTGGCCTTCCCTGTGACAGGCTCTAATTTCACCTCTGAATGCGTCACTTCATCTCCCACCTCATCCAGGCAGGAGGATGAGCCTGCAGCCACCAAAACCTCCTCATTGCTCACCTGCACGGGCACAGATCACTGCTCAAATATTGATTTGCTATTTACTTAGGAAAAGGGAACCGCCAGCTGCAGGACAGAAAGATGCTTTAACATCACTCCCATCCTTCCCTCTGCCTTTTCTCTGATTATCCAGGCAGTCCAGTCTGTCCCCAGCAAGGACAGCAGTTAAACCCCCACATTGTGTCCTCCCTGAAGGCTGGAAAGAGGGTGATCCCTATGTAAATGCTGATTGTTCTACTGGATTACACATTTATGCTCTTTTAACTCTTGCACTAGAGACTAGAATACAAAGTTTAGGAATTCCTGGGGGCTGCCTCTGAGTGCATGGCACCTTTGCCTTATGTCTTTAGCCAAATTAAACATTTCCTCTTTTATTTTGCTTATTTGTCGAAAGAAGATAATGCTGTTTAGCCGTCTTACAGCAGTGCTAACAGTTATGGAAGTACCATAGAAAAGTGCTGTCCAGCCTCTCCACTTCCATTTTGCCATGAAGACACACACAAAATATCCCATTTTTCTAGTGGAGGCAGAGAGAAAGCTGGTCTTGAACCTGAAGTATTATCAGTGGTTTAATTTAACTACGACCGTAGTTTAAATTAATCACAGCTCCACTTGAACTGCTCAAGCAGAGGAAAAAATGGAAAGATTAAAAATAAGAAAAGCCCCCAATTACCAGCAAAGGCACAAGACCAGATTGCTGGAGCTGGACCCACGTGAGCGGCGCCGGCATCGGCAGGGACCAAGCCCTCTCTCTCGGCTCTGTGCCTGGCTTTTAAATCGCTTTAAGGAGGGCTGATGATGGAGACAGAGCCAGCTTTTACAGTGGCAGCCCAGCTGGGGATCAGCACTGTAAAAACAAGCACGTAAAGCTCCAAACCAAATCGCAGTCGTAATGAAAACATCTCGGTGGCGAGCAGCCCCGGCAGAAGGCACCGCTCCCTCCCTGCCCTCGGAGCGGCTGCCCGGCTCCCGCATCGCCCGGCTGACGTCAGACCTGGCCCTGCTGGAGGAGCTGGGATGAAATTCAGCCCCTGTGCCTCTCCAGACAAACCCGCCTTCTCCGTTAGCGAGCTCACAATTACAGGGAAAAGGGAAGGGGCAGGGGGGAGGTCAGCCTAGCGCATTTGTTCCTCTTGTTCTTTTTCTGGGATTGCAGCGGGGTTTGCTGCCAGCAGCTGCCTTTTCCATCATCTCGAGCTACCTCCAGCATCCCTCTGAGCCTTTGGGGCTCCCTCTATCCAGGGCAAGGAGGGGGTCTGAGGGCTGGTGCTCCTGCACCATAAACACCAGGATTAATGTTCCTGGGGTCCACAGCAGACACTGCTTCGGGATTTGATAGGAACCTGCTTCTATCCCAAATTTCCAAAGCACTGCTCCCCTGGGCAAGGAGAAAGGGACTTTCCTTCTAAAAACCCCTGCAGCAAACAGGGCATTGGTGTCCTGCTTGCCAGGGCCAGATCCATGCTGATACCACTGCTGGAGGCGTCAGCAGCAGTCTTTCCTCTGCAGTAATTACTCTGTGAGCCATGGAAAACCAGGGAAAATCCAACCTTTTCCTCTTAATGAGTGCCCCTGCCTGGCTTTCCATCAATACAACAACAGGAGCTCTCTTTGTTTCATTTACCACCATCGATATTCTGTTCCTTGCTACATTCCCAGAAGATTTTGATAGAGATCTTTGCTGAAGGATACCCCTATGGAGTTCTGGACAGAAGGGAGTCATTAACAGAAAAATGAAAAGCCATCCCAAGGCACGTGTGTGGTTTGGGGAGTTTTCTGGAGAAGCTGGAGCTGTGGGGGGTGATGAGGATGGGAGATGCTGGGGGGGCACTGTGCTGCATGTCCCCAGCAGAAGGAGTTTTGCATGAAGAATAATTCAGCATCAACCCAGACACCAGGGAAGATCTGTAAATGTCTGTAAATACCTATACATCCCCTACTGGCTTGACTGCAGTTTTAGTCAATTTACCCTAATGAAGAGGAGTGTTTTGGTACAAACAGTGGTGCTGACAAGCACATGGTGGCAGCAGCAAGTGCCAGCCAGCGAGGAAAACCACCCCAACAGCCTGATGGTGGGGAGCTGAGCAGCTTGTCCCCTCTGAGCCACAGCTCCCTTCATCTTCCTGGGTTTAGAGTGAGGAGATTAAAAAAACAAAACAAGTGAAAATTACCTTTGCTTCCCAAATATTCTCTCTTTCATTTTTAACCTATTCTCTCTTGTCCTGTCACTCCAAGCCCTTGTCCAAATTCTCCAGCTCTCTGGGAGCTCCCTTCAGGTACTAGAAGGGACTCCAAGTCTCCCTGGAGCCTTCTTGTCTCCAATCTGAGCAGCCCCCGCTCTCTCAGTCTCTCTCCATGCGATGTTCCCCACAGAGTGTCCCTGCACACTCTGCCATAGTCACGCTGGGCTGGCACACGGTGCCAGCAGGAGCATCTCTGCTGCTGGAACTGATGCCAGGCTTCAGTCCCTGCTCTGTCCCCACCAGGGCCCAGTGTGCCTCGGTGGCCACCAGCACCTTACAGTTACATGTAGGCATCACCACTTTTGGTAGCAATTAAGCCATGTAATGAGAATCTGGAGGAAATCAGGTTCCTGCTGTTTGTAGTGCTGTAATGATGGCTGAGGCTAAACCCATGTGAAAACAAAGGAGGGCAACGCATCGCTGTTGTACAAAACAGCTGGGGGGAGGAGAAAGGAGATTTCCCCACAGCAGCAGCAGCATTGGTTAAAGCAAAGCTCTGCCAGCACTGGAGCCCAGCAAAAAACAACTCAGGGAGCCCTTTTGGCTCTTCCTTCTTTCTTTGCTGTTGTAGTCAAAAACTTTGTTCCTCTCTCTTGCAGGGCTGCCAGCACAGGATGGAGATGCAGCCACGGCCCTGAGTGGGTGTTGCTGACACCGTCTGTGACCTGCCTTTGCCCAGCCCAGCACCATGAGTGGCTTCTTCTCACGGCTGGACCCGCGGCGGGTGCCCTGGGGGGCCGCAGGCCATGCCCTGCGCACGCGTGTCCTGCGCACCAAGCCCGTGGAGTCCATGCTGGAGGGCACCACGGGCGCAGCCACCCAGGGTGCCCGGCTGGCCAAGGTCCTCACCACCCTCGACCTCATCTCCCTGGGCGTCGGGAGCTGCGTGGGCACTGGCATGTACGTGGTGTCCGGCCTAGTGGCCAAGGAGATGGCGGGGCCCGGGGTCATCGTGTCCTTCATCATTGCTGCTGTTGCTTCCATCTTGTCAGGTGAGTTTTACACGGGATTTTGAGTAGTGTGTTGTGTCCTGCTCCCTCTCTGTTCATGGGTGGACACCTGCTCAGCACCACAAGCTGCAAGGAGGTAGCACCTTCCCCACCAACTAAAAACCATTTCCCACTGGTCTCACCCAGCTCATGAGGTGCACAGTTCCTCATTGCTGGAATATCAGACCAAACCAGCAGCCCAAGCACAATTATCCTGGATGTTTTCCACAAAGATGGAGCCTGTGGGCAATATTTTTGAGACATGTGAGAATTTTGCAGTTCAGGCTGAGAGCATGGCCAAGCAACAGCACTGGAGTGAGAGCTTGTGGGAAACTCAATTCCAACAGGAAGGATATCAGTGGCTTGGGCAGCACCAGGGCCAGCTTCTTTTGTTGACATGGCTAATAGTTAAAAAATTCCTCAATTAGTACTGAAGTTGATTTCATTGGCTCCTATTCATGCAGGGTCAGTCCTTGAATTTCCAAACAAAAGGAAAAAAAAACAACAAACAAATGTGCAGGGAGACAGAAATTACATATTTTAGTGAAAACACAGTGAATTCTATCTCCTCTGTAGGAACCCAGCTGAGCATATGGCTCAAGCTGCAGCTTCTACATGAAGCCAGTACTGCTGGCATTTGTCCTTTCCAGATCAGTGCTAACACGATGATGTGATGTTCCTGCTCTCTCTGCTCAGAGGACTTTGCATGCTGTGTCAGTCTGGTATCCAGCTTTTGTCTGTGGTTTGGATAAGGAAACCTGAGCAAATGGCAAAGGGCTTTGATAAAAGACAGGAAGAGCCAACACAGCAAAGTGCCCCAGCCCAGATTTTCAAAACTCTGGATTTTTGTGATGAGGTGTGGAAGCACATCATGCTCTTTCCCTGGAGTTTGCAGTGCTGCTCCATGGAGATCCCACCAAAGTGAGTGGGAGTTTGAACCCCTGATGTCCCTGCAGCCCAGAGACACAACCCTGGCACAGCCCAGGGATAAACCTCATGCTCTCTCCAAGGCCCACAACAAGAGCTGAGTGCTTGCAATGAGATCCAATGCTTATTTGAGTTCCCAACACAAAAAATGAACCAAAATTCCTGTTTTTTAACCAAGGCAGTAGATAGCATCAGTGTCTCTCCTTTCCCACTGCCTATTTTCTCTCCACTGCAAAGGTTTTGTTGGCCGTGATGCAAACCAAGAGCAAATGGAGTTTGGGTGGGTCTCTGCTAACAAAAACACACTGTCCTCCAAAAGGGGCTTTTTCACCCCAGACACAAGCCTTGCCCCGCAGCAGGAGCTCCTCCTGCCTTCACCCACAGGAGCCTGCACTGCTTCCCACTCTGCTTTCATCTCCCCTTGCTTTTGTAGCCCTGGGAAAGTGTTTTGTGAGGGATGCAGTGTTTGGATAGTCTCCTTGGCTGCTTCTTCACTCCATCGTTAACGCTGCTGTTGTTTGTAACAGCAACACTTTTTTTGGCAAGTAAAACTAAGTAAGAATTCAGGAGCTGGATGGGCTGTTAGACTCATTGGGGATGTGATTTCATCTCTCCCATTGCTCCTGGTGTGCCAGACACTGAGTTTGGGTAAATGTACACGGACAGATTTTAAGGAACTTTCCCTTTGTCCATCACAAATCACTAAGTCAAATCCAACTGCTTGCAAAAGGGAGACCAGAAGTGTTTTGGATTAAAAAAACCAAAAACCAAAGAAACCAAAGCCACCCAGAAAGTCATCTGGCTTCCCCCAGAGACAGCCATAGGGAAGCACTGGGAAGCCTCTTTGCACTATTAAGCCTGGTTTCAGATAGGGACTTTTCCAATTTCATCTACTCAACAAATTCCACTTACGCCTTCCATAGTTTTAAGCAACAGGTACCCCCTCTTATGTACTTACAGACACACTGTAATTGATTAAACTGACAAATTAAATCAATCTCTCATTGTCTCACTAGAAGGCCTTGCATTCAGCTCCCAAGTAGAAATGCTTGCTCAGCTTCCCTCCAAAAGCTTCCAGTGCACCGCAGGCTCCTTCCATCAGCTGCAGCTGCCAGGATTCCCCACTTTCACCCCTGTTTGTCTAAAACCCCTCCTTAGCAAAAATCAGCAGTTTGTATCTCTCCCAACCCCATCACCCTCTCCACAGCCTTTTCCACCAGCCATTTCTTGTTCCTTTGGTGTTCTCCTCTCCTAAAGCAATACAACTTTGTTCAGAGCACAGTGCCACACTCTTACCTGATACCAGAACAGGAACAGGCTCAGCAGCAGCCAGAATGGATGATGGAGCAGGGGGGAGCTGAGCATGTGCCTCAGGTGCTGCCTGGCTGTAGGATGAGGGGCTGCAGCTGCAGCTGCCTGGGTGGAACTGAAGAGATGGGAGTCCTTGCTTCGTGGGAGCTTTCTTTATGGAGCTGCTTTTTATATATCAGCACATGATGATCATGAAATGCAATGGACAGGCTCAGTGGCTTGATGAAAATAACATGCTTTCCTCAATAAGTTGGCTGCTTTTGGTTAGTGAAGGATGCTCCCTCTGGTGTGCTGGCATGAATTATTTGGAGTTACCTCCAGAGTTGCTGAAAGGCCCCTCCCAGAAGGCTTTTTTCACCTGAAACATCTCTCGTTGTTCCAGTACCCTGTGGGATGTCTCATGGTTCCCATGTAGCCCTGTGCCAAGTATCAGTGGCAGGGTGAGCATCCACACCACGGCCACCCCTGCCCAGCACAACAAAAGCACCAGCTTCTCCCGCCACCAGTTGTGCTTCCCAGTGACTGTTCTGTGGGTGGGATCTTGGAAGGGCCAGTGCCATGGACCAAACCACTCAGCTGTGTTTATGTCCTGCTGATTAATGTCAATAACTGTGTAATTACACCAGTGTAATGACTGTCACACCAATTGCCCAAGTGTAGCAGATATTCAAGGAAAAGAAATGACCCTCTGTAGAATGTTTGTTCTTTCAAAAAAACACTGTATTGGCTTGTTTATTGCAGAAATAGCAGACACTCTTGATTGGGGGGAAGAAATTAATGTCTCCAGATTCAAACAGTTGTGAGAGGAAGGATGTGCCCCCCCCCCTCTGCAGTCCCAGAGCTGGGCTGGCTGTGCAGGAGCACGGGGAGAGCTGTGTCCCTCTGAGTCCAGGGGAACAAGGTTCTGAATAACTTGGACTGTGAGGGAGTAACTGTGTAACACAGTTTTATTTTGCAGTTAGATTGTAGCAGTAGTAGTAATAATAACAATAGCAATAATAATAATAATAATAGTAGTAGTAGTACCAACAACAATAGTAATAATAATATAATGCAGATGCAGGAGAGATTAGTATATATTATATATATGTGTGTGTGTGTGTGTATGTAATACGTGATGATACCTAATGCTGATATTCACAGCCTATTTCTGTACTCAATGCATGATGAAAAACTGCTCTTCTGTTTTGGGATCTTAGTAGAATAATCAAAAACTCAACCATTTTATACATATTCATCTCTTTGCTTTGGCATTATCCTTGTGCATCGATAACCATCCTCTTCAATCATTATCTTGTCGTTGGCTAAAATGAGAGCTGCCTACAAGAAAGAGTATATATTTTTAAGACCATCATAGAGAGCAACCAGATACTTGTCCCCATCAGAGCACCAGTTGCATAAATCATTCAGGCCTGTGAAGGCAGTACCTTTGCTGGGTGCATGCATTTTTCATCAGCTTTGAATAATGACTGTCAGTAGAGCTGGAAGGATGATGGAAACATCTTGTGGCTCCTGTTGGGCTGCTTTACAGAAATCAAGTTTTGAAGAGTCCCATTGCAAAGCAATTCTCATTCAAGTTAAGCAGTGAATGGAATATAAAAATCCTCTAGTACCAAGAAAAGAAGCACCACCAAATTCAGCTTAAGAGATTCAACAATTCTATGTTTGTACTGTGTAAAAACTGCACTTAAAGTAAGAGCAGCCACCTCATAATGTTTTTATAAATTATTCATTCCCCTCTCTATGCTAAACTGATTGCAAATTTGAAGCAATTATTATCTTCTAAATTGAGAATATCAATTGATAGAGAGCTCAATAATCACTACATGCTTACTCAATGGTAGTAACAGCCTTAACCAGTTCACCCATATGAACTTTACCAAGGTCTTTGGGGAAGGGGCTTAATCAGTGTTAAACATGCAGCACTTGTCCTGAATAATATTTGGGTAATTTGAGACTAAGTACATCCATTCCTTTTAAATAAAAGCCAATGGTTGTTTTAGTACATCAATGTGTCAGGGTCAGGTTTTTATTAAAAATTATCCTGACATAGTAAGCGCACAAGGAGTTCAGAAAGTACTAAAGTCTGCTGAATTCTCCTTCCAAACAGTTCCAGGTAAATATTTCTTTTTGTTTTCCTTTTCTTCTTCTGCACAGTTAGCTTTGCAATTATTCTTTAGAAGACTTAAATACAATATTTTTTAAGTGTTAAAATAACTTATGGTCTCTATGTAAGATGTCTTCAAACCTCTCGTGCCTGGATATGAACAAGAGCAAGGATGATCAGGACAGTGCTTGTGCCTGAATCTGCAGAGCAATAATGCAGGATGTGTGTTTGGAGACTGGAAGTTTGGGGCAGGGAGAGGTGTAGCCTTGTGTGAGCCCTCCTGTGGCATCTTCCTCTGGGATGATGCTGTGCAGGACTGGTCCAGGATCCCATGTAAACACCTGGCTGGTTGGAACTGTATCATCTCAAGAAGAAAAACCCACCCCAACTTGATTTTAGTGGAAAATTTTCAGTGTTTTTAGCCAAGAAACTGGGGAGGGAGGGTCACCATGCGATGTCTCGGTGTTCCTGATGTTTATCACAGCCCTGACACCTCCCAGCACCTCCAGGCAGACAGTTTTACTTCTCCCATTTCCAAACGACGTTTTCCTTACGCCACTTCCCGTTTTCCCGAGCAGGCGTTTGCTACGCTGAGTTTGGTGTGCGGGTGCCCAAGACCACGGGCTCTGCCTACACCTACAGCTACGTGACCGTGGGGGAGTTCGTGGCCTTCTTCATTGGCTGGAACCTCATCCTGGAGTACCTGATCGGGACGGCGGCGGGTGCCAGTGCCCTCAGCAGCATGTTCGACTCGCTGGCCAACCACACCATCAGCCGCTGGATGATCAGCAGCGTGGGCACGCTGAACGGCCTGGGTGCGTCCTGCTGTGCAGAGATACCTCCGTTAATTAGGGCCTGAAAAGTAATTGGAAGCTCATCAGAAGTCAGACATGGACATTAGGCTTCATTCATTATTTACCATCTGTCTGGCTCTGGTACTTTGCCTCGGCTGCCTGGAGCACAGGCAGGATTTGAGGGGACGGGATACAGGGTACTTTGAGTGCCTTTGGGATGAGCTGGCATTTAGAATAAATGCACAGAAATAGTCGAATGTCAGAGGGTAAGGGCAGCACAGAAACACTTCACCCAGTGCAAACACTCTGCTTGGTCCCTTTGGGGCACACACAGAATGCTGTTACAGACCGCAAGCTGCTCTCTGCAGTACTGCCATGGGCTGGGGGCTGTGGTGGTCCTGCATGACCAGCAGTTCCAGAAACAGTCCATGAATCCTACCAGTAAGTAAATCATCCAGCTGTCCTGTACCTGTGTCATGAAAACTTCGTGGCTGATTGATTTTTAATGAGTACTTGGTAAATACATGTTATGCTAACTGGGACATGATCATTGGTTTGCTACTCTCCCAAAAGTCCAAACGGTGTCTTGAGACATCAAGATTTATCACCTTAATTAAACAGCTTTAGCTAACAGAGGCACAGACCTCTGGAGAGCACCCTTGCAGTGAGACCAAAGAGTTCTGCAAACCTTCAAGGTCTGAAAAGTGTTTAAAATTGCCCCACAGAGTTCCTGGATATTCTGTGGATGGAGAGTAAGAGATCTCGTTTCTCTCACCTAGGGAAAGGAGAGGAGTCGTACCCTGACCTTCTAGCTCTGGTCATTGCTGTCATTGTCACCATCATTGTGGCCATGGGGGTGAAGAACTCGGTGGGACTGAACAACGTGCTCAATGTCATTAACTTGGCAGTTTGGATCTTCATCATGATTGCTGGTCTGTTCTACATCAAAAGCGACAACTGGGCTGAAGGGCAATTCCTGCCATTTGGATGGCCAGGGGTAAGTCCTGGGAGCACACAGGGACACACAGCACCTTAGCACACTCAACTTTGCTCATGGTGTGCACACTCCACTTCTGCTGCACTCTCCAGAGCCCAGCTCTGCTAAATCCACTCATGCTTTGGCCAGGGACCTCCAAATGCCAGGAGTGTGGGCTTGGATCCAGACCTGCTCTCTCCGCCAAACACAAAGAGTAGTTCCATGCCTTGCCCTTATCTCCTAACTCCTCTTAGCATAAACCCAGAACTTTCCCAAAATGTCCTTCTGCAGAGCCAAACTCCACATGAAAGAATCCACAAGGAAATGCCACTAATTGCCAGGCAATGGAGCAAAATGCTGTGGCTATCCAGAGCTCCAGAGGGCTGGCTCAGCCTCTGCAGAGCAGGGAGATACTTATGTTGGCTGGTTTTCAACAACAATGTTCTCAAGCATTTGTTTTGAGCACTTCATAATGCCACCTGCCAGTACTTATTTTATGGATGTTCCCTCAAAGCTTACTGAGAATTTGGACATATTTGGCTTTTTTAGCTTGCTTGCACTGGTTTTTATCCAAGGATGAATAGAGACTGAAAATATCTCAGCTGGCCTAAACCCAAGATACTTTCTCAGATTTACACTACTCAACTCCATTGGGGTTTTGTGCAGAAAAATAAGCAAGAAAGTAAAGTAAACCAAGAATCTTGATTATTGAAAGGGTCCCAAACTTCTATACAGTCCCTGCACCTTCCTTCAGTTAATCAATTCCTCTCTGCCAGAGAAAAACAGTGAGGAGAAGAGCACTGAGGCTCACTTGAGAGTAGAGGTCATATTTACCTTTGGGTTGTGCTTGGCTTTTTATGCCATACAATGGGAGTGAAAAAGAGAAAATAGAAAGTACCTGTTTTGCTTCAATTCAACACACCAAGTATTACCTGGCAAAAAAATAAATCATTTTAAAAGATAGATACATACCCAGAACACATCAAACCCAGTAGGGTGGTCTCATCCTTTTCAGCTGGTTTATTGTCTCACAAGTTGTTTGTAAAAGTGAATCCACCACCAAGAATGTGTTAGATCCCCAGGAGTGTAGGGGATACTTAAAAAGGATAATTACAGACAGTCCCTGTAAGAGGTGAGTTTTACTGTGTGCACTATCACTGGACAGCTGGGATGACAGAGGTGTGATGGACAGGTGGCACCCAGCAAGCTACCAAGATATATGCATGGGTCACAGCTCCAGATCAGCTCACTCACAGCCAGGCAGTCTTTGCCCTGCTCCAGCCTTCCTCTCCTAAAAATTTCCTCGCTAATATTGTATATTTTTAAAAATCACATTAAAAAAAAAAAAACAAACAGTACAAATAATTCCTCATCCAAGTACTCCAGTGTGTGCTCCTAACCTGTCTGCAGCTTCCAAGCAAAACAGAGGTTGTTTGGGAAGCGGCTCACATCTGACGGCTGCTGCTCTCTCCTGCTTCCTCTGCGAGCGGATCTTGCTGCCACATGAGACATCTTGCTAAGGCAGAATGTGTAAACATGTTCCAGATCCCTACTAATAAAAACGGATTTGGGGTGGAGGATTGTGAAAGCAAACCTGAAACTGGTTGATTATCTCCTCTGTCACTGGCAGGATCTCTCAGCAGATTCAGACACTGCACGGGCACAGGTTGGTGGGGTGAGCTGCAGACGCCTCCGGTGGTTCAGGGCACGGGTTGCAACCTTTTCCCCAAACCAGATTGGTGGGTTAGGGGTGCTCCCAGGGTCATTCCCCAGCTGTATGTGTGCACCCCCTGACCTGCCCCCACTCACCCTGTACCTCAGACAGGGCAGAGTTGGGCTGCTCCATTTTTGCTCAGCTCCCTCTCCCTGGCTGGGTGCTGGCCTCCCTCCTGGCACCCAGATGTTTGATCCTCCCCACAGGTGCTCAAAGGGGCTGCGACCTGCTTCTATGCCTTCATTGGCTTCGACATCATTGCTACCACGGGAGAAGAGGCCAAGAATCCCAACACCTCCATCCCCTACGCCATCACAGCCTCGCTCGTCACGTGCTTGACAGCTTATGTGTCTGTAAGTAGTCCCTACACAGGTGTGAATGCACATAAATATGTATGTATGCATATAGATGTATATTTATGTATCATGTGAGTCCCTTCTGGGCACCTGCACAGCGCCTGCCAAGGCTCCTCTCCGTTTGTACCCAGGCTCCTGTCACCTGACAAGACCCCTCTGCCAGCTGCAGGGGTGTGGTGGCAGACAGCTTTTTTTCTCATCCACAGCTATTTTTGCACCAAGGAGAGCAGCAAAGAAGAAGGAGCAGCAGCGTTGCAGCATCCTTTCTCTGTGTTTCTGGGAAAGGCAGCACTGCCTCTGCTGGAGATATGGGAGAGGATCCAAGTGAGAGGAAGGATAGGCAGGGATGGCTGTGTGAGATTCCACTGCTCTGCACCCCAATAAAAGCATGTCTGTGCTCAGAGATTTTCCCTGCAAAAGGGCAAAAATTAGTTATGAAGGAGAAAAACCACTCTTCTGACTATTTCAAAGAAACTCTCCTATTGCCTTTCCTGCAGGGGAGTGGGCTTCTCATGAAAGCAAGTTCTCTGACTCAGATAGGGCCAGAGTGTTGCTCCAAGCAATGAAATCTGGATTTGGGGTCTGTCCCAGCATTATTCCCACACGGGAATGCAGCCCAAGTGAGTGTTACTAACCCTGACAGTCCCACCAGCCTCACCAGCCTCACCAGTCCCACTTGACTCCTGCATCACCACTGAAGCAAGGTTCAAGCATCCCTTTCTTGCCTTTGGATAGCAGAGATTCGGACCCCACAGTTTTCTGGATTAACCATCCTACAGCAAAGTGCAAACAGTCCTAACTCCAGCATTTTACATCCCCTGCACAAGGGACACAGGGATACAAGCCAAATCAGACCTGAAATTTTTGGGGTTTCCACTCTTGAGAAGCAGCCTCCACACCCTGAAATCCCCATCAGCCCCCAGTGCTGCCGCTGATACCCCTGTCCTGCTCCTCTCGCCTTCCCAGGTGAGCATGATCCTCACACTGATGGTGCCCTACGATGCCATCGACACCGAGTCCCCGCTGATGGAAATGTTTGTGGTCCACGGCTTCTATGCAGCCAAATTCATCGTTGCCATTGGGTCTGTGGCCGGCCTGACTGTCAGCTTGCTGGGTTCCCTCTTCCCAATGCCCAGAGTCATTTATGCCATGGCTGGTGATGGGCTGCTCTTCAGGTCAGTCATGCCCATGCTGGCATTCATTTTTGGCCTCTTGGGATCTGAGGGAAAATTGTGCTGGGGGCTTGGGGGGCCCCAACAGCCCTGCAGTGTTGTCACTGCAGGGAGCAATGGGCATGCACAGTCTCGGTGGGTGCAGAATGGGGTACTAGCCAAAGCGATATCCTGGGGGGGAAAATGTCAGGACCAGTCTACCCTACAGGTTCTCATTTGGTGCTGGTACCTAGAGGTTCTGATTACATGAGGATGAGAGTTCAATTCAAAAGTTACTTGCAGAGGAGAGCAGTTTACATGGATAAAATCTGGGTACTTATTTGCAAGTGTCTGAGTGCTCATTGCAGAGCTGGTCAGACCTAGATCTAACTCCAGAGTCAACCTCAGCAGTGTTTCCAGTCCCCAGTTGGAATTGAAGTTCCAAAAAGCAACAAGACCTGAAGGGATCCCTGTGTCTGTCCCTGCAACCAGAGAAGGGCTATTGCAACAGGCAACCTCTGAGATCTGTGATTTTAACTTTCTGTGGCTGCTTTGCTCTCCAGGTTTTTGTCCCACGTCAGTTCTTACACGGAAACCCCTGTTGTGGCTTGTATCGTGTCCGGGTTCCTGGCAGCTCTGCTGTCCTTGCTGGTCAGCCTGCGGGACCTGATCGAAATGATGTCCATTGGCACCCTGCTTGCCTACACCCTGGTGTCCGTCTGCGTCCTGCTCCTCCGGTACCAGCCCGAGAGCGACATCGACGGCTTCGTCAAATTCCTCTCCGAGGAGCACACCAAGAAGAAGGAGGGCATCCTGGCTGACTGTGAGAAGGAAGCTTGCTCCCCAGGGAGCGAAGGAGAGGAGTTCTCTGGCCCACCAACCAACACCTGTGGGGCGAAAAATCTGCCATCGCTAGGAGATAATGAGATGCTAATTGGGAAATCCGATAAATCTGCCTACAATGTGAATCATCCCAATTATGGCACTGTCGACATGACCTCGGGGATAGAGGCAGATGAGTCTGAGAACATCTATCTCATCAAGCTGAAGAAGCTGATTGGCCCCCGATACTACACGATGCGGATCCACCTCGGGCTGCCGGGTAAAATGGATCGTCCAACGGTGGCCACTGGCCACACGGTCACCACCTGCGTGCTCCTGCTCTTTGTCCTGATGTTCATCTTCTGCTCCTTCATCATTTTTGGGTCAGACTACATCTCTGAGCAGAGCTGGTGGGCTGTCCTCCTGGTCGTGCTGATGGTCCTGCTCATCGCCGTGCTGGTGTTTGTGATCTTGCAGCAGCCAGAAAATCCCAAGAAGCTGCCCTACATGGCCCCGTGTCTGCCCTTTGTCCCTGCCTTCGCCATGCTGGTGAATATCTATCTCATGCTGAAGCTCTCCACAGTCACGTGGATCCGATTTGCCGTCTGGTGTTTCGTGGGTGAGTCCCAGGTTCATTTCTTTTAATTTTTTAACTGACACTCTTTTGGAAGGGTGTTAATTGTAACAACTTCCCCAATTAGAGTACACAGGCTGATGCCTGGGACATACCCAGTCCTTCTCATCTTCCCCTTGCCATCCTGAAGTTCTTAGAAATCTCATTTTATCCAGCCCCTGAACCACAGCTAAATGGAAAATTACACCTCCAGAAAACATCAGTTTCATGGAAGAGAATAACTCCATGCAAAGGTGATTATTTTGATGGCTTTTTTGATGCAAAGTAGGCAGGTTCTGGAAATTGCCTTGCAGGCAGGTTTCGTACAGAAATCAGCCTGTTTTCTTGCTATGTCACCCACTTGAGCTCTTCAGCAGCCTACACCACTATTTCAGCACTGCTTTTCCAAAGCCCAGAGCTGCCCAATCCCAAAAGCCCTGGGAAAGTCAGATCTGTAGACTGTATTTCCTTTTAGCCCAAGTTCTTAACTTTGGGGTAGAGGCATCTTAGGATGCACAGACTCTGTTGTGGACCCTTTTTTTCCCCAAATTTAGGCTTTCTGACACATAACCAGAACTCCAGCATATCCACAGTGGTTTACATTGAAACCCACTTAGTCCACAAACGCAAGAGAATAGAGCAGCTCTCACAGCTCCTCTAAACCAAGCTATGGGGCAGAAGCTGCCACCTGCATTTTTGGGCTGGAGAAGACATACTCAATGCTTTTTTGGCTCTCAAGGGCAATATGTGAAGCTGCAAATCCAGGGAAAGCCCTTCCATCAGGGAGAAAAGATGACTCCAAAGCATCAGTCTAATCTGCTGTGATTAAGCACTTTCCCCTGTGGATACAATGAATACCTCTTGAGCTGCAAGCACTGACAATGGGTCAATTCAGCCACTATGCTAGGTGTGCTGAGCTCCACCAGCCCACCCATGGCTGTTGGGGGTGGGACATCCCACTGGTTTTTTGGCAGAGATTTGGCCTAGCCCACACCTAGTCCATGGCATGTGGAGTCTGGATTTCTCTGTGCACCTGTCTGGGGTAGGTTAATCCACTGCAAATTGGATTTTTGGATACATTGGGTGCCAGGGAAAGCTTTTGTGCAGGAAGATGAGATCAGATAGAGCTAGCAAGGCTAGTGGGTAACTGGGGTCCAACCTTCTCCCTCTTGCCCACGCCAGGTCTGCTCATCTACTTTGGCTATGGGATGTGGAACAGCACGCTGGAGATCAGTGCCCGGGAGGAGGCCCTGCACCAGAGCACCTACCAGCGCTACGACGTGGACGTCGACCCCTTCTCCGTGGACGACGGCTTCTCCTTCGCCCCTGAGGGCGAGAGCTACCCGGCCTGGGGCCCCTCTGAGGACAAGGGCTTCTCGTACCAGCAAATGGCAGGGGCCAAGGAAAGCCATCGGACAAGTAGCAGGTCGAAAAGCAAAGGCCGGCACAAACCGCCATCGGATGCTCTGATCGCCAATGATGAGTTGGACTACTCGCCCGAGTAGCGGGACAGGCAGCGGGGCGCTGCACCGCCCAGGCAATGAGGAAGGGTCCCCGTGGCTCCCCGATCCTGCCCCATCCTCCCCAGGTCCTCCACCACCACCCTGCTCACCTCCGGTCCTCAGGACACGCTCTGCGATTGCTGTTGACCCCGAACCAAAACCACCACGCCCGTCCCAGCTCCACCAGTTGGGTGTTACTCTGGTGAATGCTGGCTGATCCCCCAGCACCAGCTGCACCAGTGGAGGCAGCGGAGTGGGAGATGTGCCAAACCAGGAGAGTGTTGAGAGGTGGAAGGAGCCAGAGGAGGGGACAAGTCAAATTGTCCCTGGGGAATGTCCACCCGATGGCCTCAGCAGAGGGATACCACTCTAACATTTTTGGTACTTTCTTGGCATGTGGTTTTTTTTCCCTTTGAGCCACCTAGAAGTGGTAGCTGAGCCAGAGGCACAGACGGGTGGGTACATACAAAAGGGAGATGGACACACCCTTCCCTGGGAGAAGCTCAGAGATGCATAGTTGGTTCCATCACACTGTTTCCATGGCCCGTTCTGGCTCCGTGCACACAGCAGTGCCTCCCCCATCCCAAGTCCAAGTCCATCCACACATCCCAAACCCAAATACTGTGATTCAAAATTAGTCCATGTCTCAGTCCAACCTTTAAGTCCCAGCATGGCCCAACACCCCAAATCTATGGCTGGGAGCCTGATCCCATTTCTGGTCATAGTGGGGGCTGTGACCCACTCTTGGCTCAACCCTGCTTGTATGAATGGTCAATAAGGACCACACACTCTTCCTCTGAGTACCACCAGTCTGAGGTTGGGCACTGCTTCCACCACTTTGTGTCTTTTACAAAACTGACTGTGCTGTCATTCCCTCACCATACTGGGCACCTTCCAGTGCTCACTGCCCTCAGTACTCCAGACACCCATCCATGCCCTCACAAACCAGCAGCATCCATGGGTCAGCCACGTCTTGGCAGGGCTGGGCCATGGGTAGCAAGCAGAAAGGACTTGATGGCTGAAATTTGTCTCCCTACTGCTCTCTGCACCTTGTACAATATTCTCTGGTTTTGACCTTGGCTTGGTGGGTGCTGTGTGAAAAACACTGAAATGCTGCTCATTCCTTAAGTGTCCATATTTCTGTCTGAAATCAAACAGAGCTGGTGGCTCGCAGGGCAGGGGTGGTCAGCAGGTGGATGTTAAACCCCCTGAACATGTCCACAGCCCCCAGAAGTGCCATCAGGCTTCCTGCTGCCAGTGTTCCCACAGAACCGTCAGTCAGCAGTGATGGGGTTTGGCCAGTGATTGGCAGCAGGTCCAGTTGTGGAGCCCATCATTCTTAGAGTAAAACACTGTGGTGGAGGAACATCTTTTTGAACAAATAGTAGCCAAAACCTGTATCAGACAGCAACTCCCATCCTCCCCCCAGCTGCTGAAGGCTGCAGATGGATCCATCCCAGGGGCTCCAGTGCAGCCCTGACCAACCCCTAGTACCATGGGCTGCTGCTGGTATCCCAGGAGACAATTTAACATTGGCAGGGGTGGGATTTCCAATAGGGAAATATCCTTGTGGATACCAAGGTGAGGGTGAGGCAAAGGACTCCAAAACGCCTGGCACCCTCTTAGGGCAAGCAGGTGCTAAGGGTGCCTGGGCCCCTGCCCACCCCCTTCACTCCTGGGACTCTGGGGCTTGATGGAGAGGCTCTGCCTGGGGCTGCAAAAGTTTTCCTGCAGCTCCTGTCCCAAACAGTGACAAACTACAGTCCTGTTCTCCATGGAGAAGGGCATCCAGTTCTTCAGATCTTAACCTGGACTGCACCGGGCAAGTCAAAGGAAGTTTGGCCTCTGCGGCAGCTTCAGGGTGGGAGTGAGGATTTGGCTAAAGGACTTGTAAGTTTTGCTCTGGCATCGACTCCTGCTGTCCACCTCTGCCATGCTTCTACAAGTGGAAATCCTGAGTGTGTCCCACCAAAAAGCTGTTGCCATGTGCACCGTTCACGGGCCAGCTCGGGAAACCTCCGTGGTGGTGCTGAGCTCCTCTCACGACGGTCACCGCTCACCCACGCTTGGCTGCTCTCCTCCTTGATGCCTTAGAAGTACCCAAGAGAGATGGCACCTCGCAGGTCTGGCTTTATGTTTTCAGGGAGAAAGATTGATGCTATTTTCCTACTATACCATATCCAAGGTAGTCGTTTTCGTCCTGCTTCTGCACTGTTTTTGGGCATCTGCTGAGCCACAAACTCACGCCCAAGCACCCTGTTGAGTCAAAGCCTATTCTTCTTGCAGCCTTAATCTCTTGCTACGGGGCAGTTACCAGTACCAGTGTCTGTTGTCACGTCTGCTCTAGTTACGCCGTATAATTTGGCAAGGGCTTGACCCCCTGCTCTTTGGTGTCTGTAGGAACCTCTCCATTGGATCTGAGCAGCCTTTTGGCTGCCCCCATTCCTTTCATCCATCCTCCTTCCCCTTCACGGGGAAGTGCTGGGGCAGGATGGCTGTGCCACATCCTGGGACCACGAGGGAACAGCATTTGGTGCCACGGCACTGTCTGATGTGGGTGAGCTGCCATCAGCCCTCGCTGTGCCAGGGGTGGGAGCTGTACTCTCCTCCTGAGCCCACCACATCCCATGCAACAGAGGTGTTTAAGGAGAAGATGTCTGAAGCCACAGGCTGGGTCTTGCCTGGGTGTGCCTGTGGCCAAGGGCTTGTTTACAGGATCCCTGCTCCCTGTTCCAGGTGGTGGCTCCTGGGAGATGTGCGTGTTCAGCCCCTGGGAACTCTCGTGCTGTCTCTTGCAGCAGCACTGGGCTCCTCGATGGGCACAAGCAAAGGTTGCAAAGCAAAATGTCCAGGTGTGTCCATTGCCTCTGGGCACTGCTGGCCGGGGTCTGAGAAGAAGTGCAAGTGTTTGTTTTGCTGTAACCCCAAATCCAGCCTTTCCCTTGGGTGCCCTGAGCTGTCAGGAGGGCACTGGCAGAGCGGTACCATCCTGCTCCCACCTCTGGTGAGAGGCACAAAGCCCCTTCGTGCCTGCCTGCCCTCCATGTGGCACACGCCCCGAGGGGCCAAGCGCATGGTACAGATGGAGCATAAATACCTCAAACCTTCCAGGCCGACTCCACAAGGCCTCAGCCCCTCCACAAATTCACTCCACACGGTCAGACCCCTCAGTCCAAGGCCCAGCACTCCAGCATCCTCCACATGGCAGCAAAATCACACCCCAACAACAAGGGATGTTGTAAATCCAGCTTGTAAATGACCTCCACTTTGTTTTGTTCAGTCTTTCTGATGTATATCTTGCTCTTTTTTTGCAGGTGGTACTTTCTGGTGTAACAATTCTCTGCAGTTCTGGTATGAAGTTGGTGTATTTGTTAAAAGCAGTTTGTTCTATCCAATTTTTTTTTTTTTCGTGGTTTCCAGAAGCCCATTGGTGCATTGTACAATGGGGTCTTGTAGTGTGTCATGAGAAAGAAAAAAAAAATATGCAGATATGTTATGGAGTGATTTTTACTTTCAAATGACTGTGTTGTTGACAACTATACATATAATACGTATATATAATCAAGATACTAAGGAAAAAAAAATCTAAATTTACCAAAATCTGTATATTTTAATAAATGCATAAAGCTTTATTGTGTGCCTTTACATTTAAAAATCAAAGAGGAGCTAAGGGATGTGTAAAGAAAGCCAGAGACAAATGTGTCTTAGTATTTGTTTCCATAGTAATGTAAACCTTTTAAATGAAAGACTAAACCAAAAAATAATAATAATAAAAAATTCCCATGTAAATTTTGTTAAGCCAATCAGTACCTGAAGGTCTGATATTTTTTCAGTACTAAATTGAAGCTACAGATTAACAAAAGCTTGCTTTAAGTGCTTCAAAAATTCCATTTTAGATGATCCATTTCAGTGAGCTGACTTTGTTATTTACTTGCAGTGTTGTGAGAGAAAATGGTTACCCATTTACACAATTAAAAAAAAAAAAAAAGAACGAAATGACCTAAAACCAATGAGCACAGGCTGACTATTGCAGTGCAAAGGCCTGGGGTGTCCCAGTGTCTTCCCATCCACTGGCACTCACCTTTCCTTGGGGGAGCTGAGGTGCCACAGCACTGTCCCCTCCCTGCATGGGCAGCAGGGCTGTGGAGAGGCAGACACATCTGCCTGTCCCCTTTGGGGTGCTCAGGGCCTCCAGCATGGCCCCCAAGGGCTCCTTCCTGCTGTCCCTGTTATTTGGGGGGTGGGAAGCCTGCCAGGTGCTCTCCCCATCATAGGGATGGGATCAGCAGCTCCAGCTGGTCCTGGTGGAGCTGGGGAGAGCTCTGCTGGACATCAGGGACCACCACCTCCATGCCAGGGTGACCACCACAGCTCACAGCCATCACTCCACACTTGGTGTTGGGAATGGTGTGGAGAAGTTTTTCAACTCAGGACAGTTATATTTGATCCTATTTTGAGGCTTTGGGTCAGCAAATGAGCACTAAAAGCCCTCATGAGCTGACAGTGCCATGACCACTTCAGACTGACAGCTCCACAGGGTGTTTTGGGAGGACACAAAGCAGGAGTTTCAGCTTTGATCCTTTAAAACTACAAGAGTTTAATGTTCTATGTGCTTCCTGTGAATACTTCCCTTCACATTCTTGGCCCCATCTACTCACACCCCACAGTTGCAGATGTACATTTCGCCTGCAGCCGCTGTGGGGTTGTTTTGCTTTGTTTGGTTTTTAATTCTCTTCCCTGAAATAGAACTTTTTCCTTTCTCTGAGCCGCTCTCCCAGGACCTTTTAAGAGCTGGATTTGGGGTGGGATGTTGGTAACCTGTGACTATGGGCAGAGCATGCAGAGCCCCAACATCCTCCCCTGCCATGGGTCCCCAGCACCGCGTGCATGATGATCAAGGAATGGGTGAGACTGGAAGGGACAAGGTGCATCCCAAGGCTGCGGGCAGCAAAAAAAATCCCCTAAGCGCTGCCTGGCAGGGCTCGTTCCAATCAGGTCATGCACCTCCCGCAGCACCAAAACCCTCCCTGGGCATCCGACACAGGTGTTCCTGTGCTTTTCCCGCCCAGTTTGCTGCAGGGCTGCTTGCAGGGCAGCATTTAGGCGGATTTCTGCTCGGAGGGGTCCCACGCCCGGGACCGGGGTTAAGCGGGTAAATCCGCTGGCACAATCCACAATCCCCGGGCAGCCTGCACAAGCTGGCACGTCTGTGCCCCCCTCCGCCCTGGGCACCCGCACATCAATGGCAGCACTGACAGCGTCCTCCGGCGCGTACAACAACTGCCTGTGCCCTGCCCGTGATGTCATGGGCACAAATGTCCTGCCACCGCCCGCCCTGGGGACACGGCACAGCGATGCACAGCTCACACAACAGAGCCGCGTTCAAGGCTGCTCGGTGGGAAAGGCAGATGCTCGGGCTGCTGCCATCCCTGGGCCAGGCGGGAGAAAGGTCCTTGTGGAGCCTGTTCTGGCTCCTTTGAAATGCTCCAGCTTCCCGCTTGGACTGGGGGAGAGGCGGGAGCTGCAGCATCCTTGCCCATGGCTGTGTCGCTCAGTTTGGTTTCTCCAGCTGAAGCAGACCAGGGACAGTCCCCAGTGCACGAGGTTTGACTGATAGCCTTGTTTTCCCATTACCCATCACCCCAAAAAACTTGGTTGCTCAGACCCTTCTCCTCCTCCTGCATCTCCACTGGGGCTCTCCCCTCGCTGACCTCTGAATAGCAGCTATTCCTCTTTTCCTTCTCTTGGCTTACACAAATTGTTTGAACAGAGTTAACATCTCTGGGAACAGATGGGATTTTGTATCAGTGTAATTAAATTGCTACAGCCTCTGGTAAGGACAGAGTTAGATCTCGATCTTACACAGTTTTAATCAGAACAATGACCCCAGATCAGACTCCTACTTCTGTTGAGAGCACTTTCAGCAGTTTGAGGTCTCAACTTCACAGTAGTCAGGATCACCTCCACCACTTCAGGGGCTTTCCAATTCTTCCAAATATAAAGAATTCTACAAGTGGCTACCCCAGGCACAAGCAGCTAGTGGGAACATTGAAAAGATAAGATAATGGACAGCCCCATGGAGGAAGATTACTCATAGTTTAAATATTCTTCATTTAATGCCACAGCAGAGCAGAATTTTTTCATCTTGAACTGCTATTAAAAAAAAAAAAAATCCTGCAAAATCATTGGCAAATCCCTGTCATGGGAAAAATGGTATGGAAACACACAGGAAGAAAGGGAAAAAAAAGGAAGTCAGAGGTTGCAGGTACTCTGTTATTTATTGTACAGTATTTCACTGAAAGTACAAAGGCATCATCAGTACTCACCAGAATTGTATTGTAACAGGTACATTATACTGTGTGTTAAAATGTGCTGCTTTAACGAGGCAAGATGGAACACAAACTTAGAGGAAGAAAGAAAGGAGTTTAAAAAAATGTAAAAATACATTTTTTTAGTAACTGATCTGTACAAAAGAAAAACAAAAAGAAACTAACCCAGAGGGCAGGGATTAGTGCCCCCAAAGTCATTTATAACTATTTTAAAAGGCACTGTTATCTACCATGTCATTAGGACCTTTGGGTTCAGTTTCCTTCATACTGATGACTGCGAGGGTAGGGGAAATACTGTTACTAAAATGATCAGACTCATACAAAATTATTTACAGGGAAAGGCAGAAAAATTCCCCTCCTCTTGTTCCAAAAGAGAAACATTTGCCCGGTGGGAGAGGACAGCCTCCCTCCCTATCCTCTCTCCCCAGCCGTGCCAGAGCCGTGACCTTGAGCAGGGGAAACCAAACAGCGAGGAGTGGGGAGAAGATGTCAGAGTCCTCCTAACAGTGTGAAAGCGCCTCTCATTTCTGTTTTATTGCTTGAAACTCTCCTATAATCAGGGGAGCCAGAATATAAACAAAAATCCTAAAACCCACACGACAACCCCAAACCATCCTGGCTGCAAGAAGATGGAGCAGGTGGTTGGGACAAAACGGGGAGGACCAAGAGGTAGGGCTGGCTGGAGCTGTCTTTCTAGAGAAAAGGGGAGGAAGAGACGGGGAGAATAATGCTTCAAACTACCAGACATTTGTGCTGCTTTTCTAAATCTCCCCCTGGGAGCCTGACAGCCGCGCGTGTCAGCAGAAGCAAACCCAGGGCACACGAACCCACCAGCCAAAGCATCCGACGGCAGCCGTGGGGCGTCCCCGGGGCGTCTACACGTGAGCGCTCTTGGCGTGGGTGGGCGAGCTGGAGCCCGAGCCGTAGTAGAAGCGGTTCTCGCCGAAGGTCTGCGCGTCTCCCGAGCAGCACACGATGACACAGCCGCCGAAGAGGCAGAGGGCAGAGCCGATCCAGCCCGTGTACAGCGAGTAGCCGAAGCTCATGATGGTGGTCTCGCGGTGGGCGCACACCGGGAACCAGATTGTCGCCACCACGCCGCACATGGCTGGGGACAGAGGGGAAGGACAGCGTTAGGGTTCCCAACCGGAGGGGACTCCAGAGTGTCACCCCGCCACGGGGCACACAGCATGCAGCTGGGGACAGAGAGGAAACCCATCCCTCCTCCCTTCTAGTCCCACGGTGGGATGCAGAAGAAGCGGCGTCAGGGCTGGGTCCAGGAGATCTCCAAGCAGGAGGCAAAATGGGAGCCTCAGGAGTGAGAGATGGAGAGAGAGCAGCCATCTCTCTCAGGCACCAACAAGAAGGCAAAACAACTGCTGCCTGAAATAATCTGATATATTTATTAGAAAGGAAGCAGATTTTTTCCCTAGAAATATCTTTAAGAGGGAAAAATGAGAGGCATCCCAGAAACTGATGTTCTGGAGAGGTGAAGAAATAGGAATAAATTAGACATGAAGCAAGGCCAAGAAAACCATATGGATCAGTGAGAGAGTAAAATCTATGGACCAGTGTGAACTGGTTTAAATCCCTATTTCCACATGGACTCACGTGCTGTGTCCTCAGCCCATGTCAGTTCTCATCACTGCAGTGGCTCTACTGAGTGGTCACATAAACGTCACCAAAATACCCAAGCACTCTAAGGCAAAGTAGGGTTTATGAAATACGAACAGAAAATGAGCAGGGCCAAAATAGGGGGCAGTTAGGCATTGCTGGAGTTTTTTATGGAAAAGGAAATGCCTCACAACTCTGGAAAACAGATTCCACTTCCCTATGGAAAATTTCTACTGAGCAATGGGGACAAACCCAGCAAGGCTCTCCAGACATTTACTGAATTGAATAAAAATGGGACCTGAAGAATCTGCAGAAGCAAAAACAGGATTATACCTAGAGGTTACAGTGGGTGACAAAATGACTGCAGGCTTCACATTTTACTTGAAATTCCACAGGGGCTTTTTCCACAAAAAGCAGGAAGGCAGCTGCACTGGTTCTGTGAGGTGACATGTGAGGGACACAGTCCCCACAGAGTCCCCACATGCACCGAGGGCAACGGGAGTTGATGGTGTTAATCACCTCCCAGGAGCAGGTCCTAAAACAATACTCCTTGATGGCCTGTACATCTGAGAAGAATTAATCTGTCAATATTTACTTGCCTCCAGGACAAGCTGTGCAGGACTCCATCCTTGTGGCTATCAGAGAATCAGAGCAAAACAATAACAGGATCGTGGCAGCGTTACAGATTTCCACCGACCGTGTTAAAAGGTATCTGGAGGCAGTGTCAGAAAGTTAAGGTTGCAAGAAGGAAAAAGAAAGGGGTGAGATTAAAAATAAAATTGTTTAGTTAAAGCAGAGAACAAACCGTAGCTCCTGGCTGGTACAGCAAAAAACCCATCCCCAAAGCTGAAGTTATTGTGAGAGAAAATATTTTCTTATGGAAAAGAGAAGAACGTTTGAAGGATGCTTATAAAGCCAGAAATAATTTTGGGCCTCCTCAAAGGAAGGGCCCCGCAGCTTTGGAAGGAATTTTGGGGAAAGCAGAGAGGGGAGAAGAGCATTTCTCCTGCTTGTAGAGTGGTCCTGCAAACCGCTCATGAACCTCCAACGCTTTAAAACAAAAATGTATCAGTTGGGAATCCACAAAGCATTCTAATGGAATCTGGGAACAAAGCTGCTTTGTTGTCCGAAAAAACACAATCATCTTTTCTTTCTCTGTCAGCAGTAAATATATATATTTTTGTCTATAGACTGTAAGAGCCTTATCTCTCCAGACCCTCCCCCACAAGACAGGATCGAAGAAAACACTTGCACTGGGGTGAGAAGAGCTCTCAGGGATGCTCACACAATGGCATCTCTTGTGCATGTGGCTCCACTACATGTAAAACCACCTTATTTTAGTGCTGACAATACCAGAAAGCTGTGAAACACAAGCCAAGGACTTTGCATGGGTTCACTTGACCTCTCTGTCCTCAGAGGCCACCAGCTGCTGTCAGTCACCAGTGACCCCATTGCTGAGCAAGAGGAATGCCCTGGAACAGGACTGGGTTTCACTGCTCTGCATAGATTAGGTTGGGCTGTAAATCCTCCAAGGGAATGGGAAAAGGACAGTCAGCAATTGCAATATCTCTCAATGGGCTCAAATTTTGTTCTGGTTGTACTACAAGGAAAGGATAAAAAAAAACATGATTTGCCAAGAAACCCAAAGAAATTGGGAAAGGAGTTTTAGGGTAAGTTTCAAGTTCTAAAATGGCTGCCTACATGGAAAAGGAGTGTGGATAGAAGTTACTATCCCTTCTCTTGTGCTAATGTCAAGAGACCCTTTGCCTCTCTCTAAACAAGAAATCTTCAGACAGTAGAGCTGCTGCAGCCAATAAAGTCTAGCAGAAAAATAAAAGAAGGGCTACAAAGAGAAGGGATATTTTCTATTAGAGCAACCGAGTTAGTTGGAAAAACAGGTAAAACAGGTTTTGGAGCACACGTGTATGGAAATCCTGGCTGCCTGTTGCAGCTGGAGTAGGCAATCTTGTAAAAGCCATTGTCTCTACCTAAAAATTATCTCAGCACTGCATGGCGTGAATGTCCTTGCTCTATCAGATTGCTGTGAATCCACAGGGATACATCCCAGCTCCCAGTGTTTCCAAGCACTTTTTAACTGTGGATTTGCAGTAGCTCAGTCTGCTGAGCTGAAACTCTTAATAACATTGGAGATGTATTTGAGTCAGATGGACGCACACAGAGACAAGAAGCACAGAAGGTGCTTGGGGAGCGGGGGGAGAGGGAACAGGATTATTCTGACTTAAGGGACAGTGCGTCCCTGCCAAATTCCTTAACAGTAAGTTAAAGGCTTTCTGCAGAAGAAAGAATACTTTTCTTTCACATCTAAATTTAACTATTCCAAACTGCTGACTCAAAGTCACGAAGATTTCTCTTTCAAAGTATTTAGTAGAAAAAAATAGATACCGTATTTTTTTTCTATGTTCAAAGCAATCCTTTTGTCTTGATATCTATGGTATACAAGTAAATCTCATGTAGTCTTCAGAAAAACTCATTAACATCCTTTATTTAGTACACCATGGCTTATTATGTAGTAACAATTTCCACTAACATATTTCATCTGTTTTCCAGTGTCTGAGTCCCTCTCCTCCATTGGGAAAATGCCCCCTTAGTTATCAGCAAGGGGTCCTCCAAATTAGTATCAACAACACGGGCTGGGCCAGGGTTTTTCCGTCAACACCAACGTGTGAAATGTTTTCCTACCAGCTCAGAGCAAACCACTGCTGACAGTTGTTTTCGGCCATAAATCAATTCTCTCGGTCAGATAGGATCAAACAAAGCCATAAACACATCAGCAGCAGGATAGCAGGGTGTGCACACAGGTTGCTCTCTGGCAGCCTGTGATTATCAGTGGACAGAAAAATCAATGGAATATCTGAGCCCATTGTTTTCCTGGCAAGTTTTCAACTTTTTATATATATAATTTTTTTTGGCTCCGTGCTGTGTTTCAATCTCTTTTTTCCCTGACAAGAAATTTCAGTGACAAACTGCCATCCCTTCCCTGAGCAGCGAGTGAAGTTTGCTGTGGGGCCAGCTCTCCTGTTTGCATCTCCACTCCCTATTTCTGCTGCATTAGTGAGCGTTTTTGGGGTCGTTTCCTTTTAACAAGAGCTCTGAGTGTTGCTCTCCCCTGAGAGGAAAACTCTGGAGCCTGTGAGGTTGTGGAAACCATGAGTGAGAGTTCAGTGGCTGAAGGGTGAATAAAAACAGTCCAGGGCATGTTACTTCTAGAATATAATGGAATTTAAGTCAGTATTGTATCCTTCAGGACCTGATCCATGCTTGTTAAATGCTCTGGAATGGTGACACCTCATTTTGCAACTAACAGATCATTAGTCAGCTTAAATAATGTCAAAATCCTAAACCCTGTACATTATTCTTCTTCCAAAGGGACTGTCTTGCTGATCAGCCTAGAAAAAATGGACTTTGTAAATGTAAATGTGGGTTGGTTTGTTCTTTTTTTTTTTTTTTTTTAAAGCAACTTGGGAGCAAAATTCTTCATTTGTGATCTGACAAGAAGAGCATTATTGTAATTGTGACTAAAACATTGTGACCAGGCTGCTGATCCCAGCCCAGATCATTCAGGGCATCAGCGACACGAGTAAATCACTTCACCTGTAGGTGCTTCAGAGGTCACGGGGTTTAAAATCAGGAAGATTTGGTCCAAATCTGATCCAAAGAACACTCATCCACCAATGCCTCTGTGATACAAAATTGAGAGATGTGATCTCTCACATTTCCTTTCCTCCCAGGATCTACCTAGTGGGAAAACCATGTTCCGAGGCAGAGGGGAGCCCGGCTTACGGAGCACCACAAGTCTCCATCATCCCCTCACACCTGTTGTCCTCCCTGGTGCCCCACATGTAGCATGACTGGGATGGGGTGGTGGCACACCAGACCCCAAACCCTGGTGGGACATTGCAGAGTAGAGGGTTTCACTTGTTCTAACACAGCAGTACCCAACACTGTCATTGCAATCTGCCACGTGTGTGCTGCTCCTGCCATCCTCTTGCCCTTTGGGATTTTTAGGGACTATCCTCCTGCCTCCACGTCTGCAGCCATACAAGCAGGGCCGACCTGCAGCATGGTTCTCCTTGACTGGAACCAGAAACTCCTGGCTTTTGTGGCAAAGTGCAGCTCTACTTGTCCTCCCTGTCCTGGGCAGGGCAAATCCAGCAGAGCAGACTCCTCTGGCACTAGAATTTCATTCACAAGCAGAAACCCTCCCCCTCCTTTTTCTTTCACTTTTCCAAGCCCAAATACGTGACTCAGGGTTCTGGGGCAGGATGAAGGTCACATTCCAACACAACTGTTTGTGATTGGGATATCCCAGGCAGGCCCTATAAAGCTGATATTAGGATTTCCAGCTCTGCTCTTAAACTCCACAGGCACCAGCGGGGACCCTTAGATTCAATCCTTTACATTTGGGACATATGGACTTGTACTAACCCCAAGGTGACGGAGGAGGGATCACTTGCACGGAAGGAGCATCCAGAGGACAGCCCTTCTGAGTGTGCAGCTATATTCAGTGCCCACTTGAAAAAAAAGAAGAAAGAAGACGGGCATGATGTCAGTGCTGGCTGCCAGCGAGCAGCAGAGCTGCACAAAGAGGCCACTTTGCCTCTCCCCTCCTCCTCTGCCACAGACGGGCAAAAACAAGGCCCTGCAGGCTGTTGCTGAGATGACGAGGCCTCAAGAACATGCAGGTGTTGCATGGGGGACAATGAGCTCCACAGTCTGCGCTGCTCAAAACAATCTCCTCCACAAGCACTGAGGACGGGAAGAAATTCCCAGGGGAGCTTGGAGGGCCAGGGTGATGCTGGCCAGAGGGGGTTGGGAGGCACAGGGAACATGCCAGCCCTCTTCCCATGTCAGTGCCAGCCCTCTTCCCATGTCCTTGCCACCTCCATGCTCCTTCCCCTAAGGCGGTGACAAGACCAATCCTGCTCAGTGAGGGCATCCCTTCCCACATGCCTCAGCTTACTTTCCCTGGATGCCCAAGGAAAATTTGGAAGCTATCCATTCCCTGTGAGTAGCGTGGACGTTCAGACCCTTTCCCAAAACTCACTCCCTCAGTGAACCAGCACAATCAGTGCCCGCAGGCACTGCCCGCGTGCCGTGGCCTTCCCAGGGAGTCCCTGCCCAAGGACTCCACCAGGCAAAGACAGAGGGATTCACAGCCCTCCCTCTAACCCTGCTTCACTCCCTGCCTCTTGTCCTTGTCCTCCCACCCCTGTCCATGCCTTTTGTCCCCCCACAGGCTGCAGCAATGCTGGAGAGCTCCGGGGCCAGCCCAGCCAGCCTGCACAAATCCTTCCAGGAGCTCATGCTCAACCAGGCTGCCCTGTCCTGGAGCAGGGGACGAGCTCCAGCCCTCCACACGCTGCAGGTACCTTACCCAGGAGGATGATGAGGATCCCTCCCAGCTGGGACCGCCGGTACTTGGCTGCCCCAGGCTCGTGGCCCATGCGGATGCAGGGCAGCACTGTTATCAGCAGGAAGATGGCGGGAAGGCCCAGGACGGAGGCAGCGATCATCAGCGCTCGACATGCTTGGACATACCCTGTGGGCAAGGCAAGGGGTGCAGAGTTTATTATCTGGCACAAGAAAAGGAGATCTTGGACAAAAGCTCCTGCTTGATTAGAACCCAAGACTCGCACGGAGTGTGGGAAATGGGTTCATCCCTGAGTAAACATTGAATCTTCACCAGGCTTAAGGCAGTGAGGCTGCAGTGCAGTGGGGAGTGCATGGACATGGGGTGTGCAGGCTCATGGTTTTCCAAACAAACAGCGCTGCTGGAAAACAAAAGCTGTTCCCAGAGAGACATCATGGAGCTGGAAAATATGGGAAGGGAAAGTAGGAGAAATGGACAGGAAGGAGTTTCCCTATATCTTTTCATAGCAAAAGTTTCATTAAAAACAAGAATTTAAAGTCTTCAAGATTAAATAAGAGGAATTTGAAGTCTCAAAGACTCTCCCATCATTCAGAGGGCTGAATAGTTGAAGACCCACTACTGACACTTCAGGTCCATGGGATGCTGCCAGCAGCTGTCCCAAGGCAATGAGCACTCCTGGCCTGGGAGGAGGAGGAGGAGGAGGAGGGACACTCCTCACCCACACCCCCATCCCAGCACTGTACCCCAGGAGCTCAGCCTGGCTGTGGCTCTCAGAGGAGATCCGTGGCTTGAGCTGACCACTGGCACAGCCCTTCCTTAGGGAGAAGACTGTTCCTTGCAGAGCTGCTTGAGCTGCCTCACCAAGGGCCACATTATTCCTCTGGGTCCCTGTGGACATCACAGGATGCCCCGGCACTTCACCAGCTCCCGTTCCTCTCCTACCTGTCCCTGTGCACAACATAGCAGGAAATAGCAGGGACATGGGGATGTGGGGATGCTGGGCAGGACCACAACATTTCTGCCACTCTAGGAGGGTCTACATATCATAATAAATGATTTTTTAAATATTTATATACATTATGCATACCTAAGTTTTATATATTTTGTATGTAATGTATATATACTGTACAAAAATTACATATAAATAAATTAAACCAGGTTGTTACTTGCATGCAAAAGAAAAAGGACAAATGTCAGATTTGCCCCAGTGCTTGTTGACCTCTCCCGGTTTTCAGGACAGTCTCAGCACAGACTGTGCTGGTTCTCTGTCCCCTCTTAATAACAAAATGAAGCTGCCAGAGGCAGACATGGAATTTCACAACACCTCAACCAACACCAGCAAAGAGGGGCCTCGAGCACATCCCACTGGCACACAGGTACAACACCAGGAATGAGGATTTTACTGTCCCTGGAAATGCAGGCTCAGTATTGAATATTTCCTTGATTTTTTTCAAGAGGAATCTTAAAAACAATGTTACCTGAGGAGTTCAGGGCATAAAAGGAGACCCTAAACAAAGGAGATGGCTGTACCCAGTGTGGATTCTGTGCAATCAATCCCAAGTAAACGAGAATACAAACAATTAATTTTAAAGACTTGACTCAGACAACGGAAGGCTCTAAATATATTTCAGCTGTGGGGCTCACAAGAATAAATTTCTCCCTCATGCCAAGCTGTGGTTATCAAACAGGCTACAGACAGAAACATCTTGGTTTGTGATTTGCTTCTGCTCAAGAGAAGCTTTGCCCTCTGCTGCTGCAAGACCCATTCACTGATTTATTAAGTTGCATTCACTAATGTTTCTTTGGGGCAAAACCTTCCTCTGTCATCTCTGACGGATCAGATTTAACAACAGCAGCACTAAGGAAGGCCAACTTACTAAAATAAAAGTAAGCACACACAGAGAAAAGGAGAATGAGAGACTCAACATTGCTAAGCAGTGTGTGATGCAGACCATGCTCTGTAACAGAGAGAAATTCAGGAATAATCTTTTCAACCTCTTGTAAAATTATTTTCACAACAATTTAAACCAATAAATAAGGAAGCATGAAAGAAAATGACAAGGAATTGTCATTTTTGTCCTGACAGCATTGAGAGAGGCACCTCTGACATCACAGAGGAGTTGCAATCTAAAACACAGCAGAATGAAGTGCTACAGAGTGAACAGTGATAGGAACAGGCAAAATCACTAACTAAACTTCCAGGTAGCAGACCTCACAAGACTTTGGCAGGTTTAATCAGCTCAAAAGATGTATAAATGCTGATTAAACACCTTGCTTAATTTTTGCTTTGCAGTAAGCTAGATGAAAGTTACTATATCATTAAAAAAATATCAAGCTAAAAACAGTTACATCTGTTTGCTGTGTAAAAGTTCTGCCTTGTCTCAGAACCTGTGGCAAGCACAAGACCATCAAGACTAATGATGATCTTCTGAAAGATTAAAAGCCACAGCAGCATTAGTAATAGATGCTGAAATATTCATTATGTTCCAAATCACTTTAAGGGATCAAACCTTAACATTTGTAATAGTTCACCATCCCCTTGAAATGCTCTGTTACACCTCAGTGTGCTCTGTATGTTTTGCAGTGCAATCCAGAGACAAGATGTGAAAGGAACAGTGAGCTTTTGCTAAGAGCAATGATTAAACATGAACTGTGGATTTTAGCAGCCACAGGAAACACGAGACCTGGGTATGATTAAAACCAGGTGAAAATCAATAAGAATCATGTCAAAAGCTATCATTCACCTTCTTTAGTGCATTTAATGGATCACCTCCCGTGCTGATGAAGCTGAAGGAGCTTCCCCATCACCTGTGCTGCTGAGGGCAAGGCTTCAGCCCTCACCCAGAGTGGGGAGGGGAGGATGTGACACACGTACCTGGCAGTATGAGGATGTCCACGAGGGGCTTGCAGTGATAGAGACCTGTTGCCATGACACAGTCTGCCCACAGCCCCTTGGATCCCAGCTCATCCATTTTCCTGCAGGTGGTGATGGTGTAGCCGCACGTCACCACCCAGTCGTTGGTGGCCGTGGCCACAACCACCCCGATCCACCCTACAAAACTGCAGACAAATCCAGCCAGGTGCAGGCAGGTGGCCACCATCTCTGTCCTTTAGTGGGGAGAGCTGGACAGGACAATGCCCACGGGGAGTCAGCAGAGCCACTGGGTGAGGTCCCTGCGGCTGGAGCAGGAGGGATGGGCTTTGGCAGGACGAGGTCCCTGATCAGGCTCTGCTGCAAGCACTCGGCTGCCTCTGCCCAGCTCCGTCCCTGGGAGGGGTCAGAGCTGCCTCCAGCCCCATAACGCATGGGAGGAGCGAGTGGGGAGCCCCAACTTGTGCCAGAGCATCCGGAGCCTCCGAGGGGAAGGAGGGTGTGGAGAGGAGGAGAAGCACAATCACACCCAACCGTGCTTGAAAAACAAACCAGAGGGGTTTATTCAAATGCAAACAGCCTGACTATTCGAAATTTAGCATCGGGGAGAAAAATTAAGGAAGTGTTTGCGAGCTGAACTTTAATAGTCACACTGGTACCTTCTCATGTTAAGGGAAGAAACGTGCAGGGCAGAGTTACTCATGAGGTGGAATCGATCACTTCATCAAAGCCATCAGCACAGCTGCTCTAAAGGGACAGAACCAATCCTGAGTCTTTTCTGATGTTTCCAGTAATTTTAAGAATATAAAAGACTTATCACGGCATTCTCTGTTGTGCCTGGGCTTTCAGAAATATTAACTAGCACTGAGTTTTAAATACGTGTTTAATAGCACCTTAGTCCCACTTCGGAATGCTCAAATTAAAATGAGCAGCTTTTAACTCAGACTTTTAGTCTGAGTAAATTTACTCTATGAGTTTTAGTACATTTGATAAAACAGGAGCAGCCCATTTCAAAATGCCAGAGGTGGAGAAACTCCTCATCCTCCCGTTCTGCACCAGGAGAAACAGGCAGGCTGGGTACTTTCCTAACTTCCCGCTGTATTTTCACGACACATATCTGTGTTCTCGCCTTCCAGCATATCCCTGAGGATATTCCATCGCTGTGTGTCCTCCTCCAGCGCCGCTGAATTCGCGATGTGAAGGTTTGGAACGCGGCGGATGCCACATGCCTGGAGAGACCACTAGTGGAGAGCAGTCTGCGGTGCATGGGCAGGGAAAAGGCACAAGGAAGAGACACAACAATGAATTTCATTCACTTCTAGAGCTGTCAGGGAGAAAGAAATACTCCACTCCGAATTTAAAATGCCAGGAATTAAATATATCCTGCTCCTCATCCCAGCGCATTTTTTCCCATTCTTTAACAAATAAAGGGAAAAACAAGAACAAGAGCATCCCAAGCTGCATTTGTCACCTGCTCCTTAGATCCAAAATTCAAGAACATGAGGTCACAGTTTTCTGTCAAAGCTTCATCTGAACAATGAAGGACTACTAAAATAGTTGAAAATTCTTTTTAAAGAGAAGCGTTTATAATAAATACAAATTTAAGAGTTGTTTTCACATTTGTTTTTTCTATACCTAGTTTACGGTATTTCTGTGAAGCCAAGCTACCAGCTGGCCTTCCATAAAACTTCCTGACATGTTTCCACCTTCCTCCACAGCTTATCCTCCTACTGTACCCACCTCAGGTGGAGCATTCTGTTACTGACATCTAACCACTGCTTTTATGTTGCCTGACTTCAATTCTAGATAGATTTAATCTTCCCCTAAAAAAAAAAAAAAAAAAATTCCTGCTTATTTATTATTCAGGAGATAAACTTGTCATCTCTTGGGTGAAACTAGTGCTGTTCCACTTCTTGGATGGAGCAATTGCATTGGAGAGATCTCATGTCACGTCCTAAATTCAAAAGATGATGAATTTCATCCCAAAGCTGAGGTTTGGGATCATTTTACACAGTGATAGTGCAGGCACATCCTAATGCACACTGTATTTTTTAAATACTGTAAGGTATTCATTGGCATAACCATCCTTCTGTAATTCAGTCCCCTACATTTTTGGTTTCCTTAACCACAACATTTCATGTTTCCCTTAACAAATGTTTTTATCAAGGAGTATGCAGGAGCAAGGAGTAAATTTGACACTTTGGTAACCAGCACTATTCAACAGAACTCGAGCTGGTGCCCATAAGGCACAGTGTGAATTATTTCCTCAATGTCAAGAGAGACAGGAGACATTTACTATTTCGTCAGTGTTATAAATCACACCACCAACAGTTAAGTGAATGTAGGTTTGTATGAGACAAGAGGACAATGATTTACATGATCAGTAAAATAAGGAATGACTTGCCAGCTTTATGCCAAATAAGCTGATACACTTTGGGCAATAGTCTTAAAAGCTGCCCCTTAAAAAGCAAGTGCTACACAAGCATTTATTCCAGCAACAGTGTGAACTCCTTAAAAATCAATCTTTTTACCCTTCACTCACAGAGTTTTTCCTTGATCTGCATTGTTCTCTCTGACAAACGACAGGCATTGCAATTAGTCACAGCTACCCAAGCTATCAACCACCCCATGGCTTTCTCATCCACATGACTCACCTTGAACTTTTTCTTTACATTTTCAGCCTGATGCTTTTTCCCTGTTTGGAAATACAGCAGTATAAAAGAGCACAGTGGGATGGGATGCAGAAATAAACAAGTTGGAGTGGTATGGTCAGCTCTTAATTTTGTTCTATACCGAAGGCTGAGCTGATCATTGTCATTTTCATCTTTATCCTGGTTCATACTGCTCCTTTATCTACAAAATACAGGCAAGCACATGGTAGCATTAAGAGTTTGCAATTATCTGAAATACCATCAGGATTTCCTATATGGGAGAGAAGTTCCTTAATACAATGACAAAGTATTTTTGTACTGATTTGAGGGAAAGTGAGTGTACATGCATGTGCTTTCTTATCTGTCTAGAAAAAACCTCACAGTATGAAGAAAATACCCCAGAAAATCCCCAAAATATAATTAGTAGCAAGAGTTATATTTTACTACAATATAGGGGAGGTTAAGTGACAAACAGAATGCAGTTTATTGTTTTAAGTGATGGAAACTCAATATAAATAAATTATGCAGTTTAGAGGAACTGCTCCCTCTTTTCTCTTGTTCCTTCCCTCTCTTATTCTGATTTTTCTGCTATTTAAGCTCCCTGATGCTACACAAAAATGCTAAGGTAATATAACCACATGGTTTACAAAAACTAAGGACTCCTGAAAGTCACTCGCCATCAGAAGTAACAATTTTTTCAGCAAATGCAATAAAATTCTTATTTCTGATTTTAACTTTGTATAAATCTCAGCATTTTATCTGGCAATGTGTGTTTTTAAGGTCATTTATTATTGAGTTATGGAAGAGAAGTGTGATCAACTCACACATTGCTTGAGCAGTCAAGTAGCAACAAAGCTGGGCACCAGAGAACTTGCCAAGTATGCAAGGAGTTCTATTTTCAGGTATAAACACTGAATTTATGCCAAGATACATAGAAAGCTTGGTGCCAATACCTTTACAGAATCGTAAGAGCTTTAGAAAGTGGATCCATGGGGTGGGAATGCTTTCATCTTGTAGATTTTGCTTAAAATACCCTTGAGAGAACTGGGGACTTGCTGCAGGCTATGGGAGCTCTGCTAACAAGTTTCAGTGTAATCAGATTTTAATTTACTGTAATCAGAGCAAGAAAGGGGCCTCAGAAAAGAACTGAGTTAAACACTTTCAAAGAGCCAAGTTTAGAAGTCAGTGTTCAAAAATATGACAGAGACAAGTGTTCTGACATTACAGTTCTTTATTTGTTTTTGAATCCACAATCTATACAGGTATTTACAAGGCATGGAAATGGATAACAGCACAAAATACAATTGAGGTATAAGCTAAGAGCACAGTATGTCATGTTTCAATAAATATAATTCAAAATTTGTAAACTAAGTGACCAGATAGATGCATCTTGTTTACTAAAACCATATAAAATATCTGTTAAATCTCACATGAGGTAGAGGACAGTTTTGTGTGTCATGTAATGCAACCACAGCAACGCTGACAGTAAGACTGTACATCATTGGCAAAGTATTAAAAAATTGTTGAATGCACTGATCGTTTTTCACAGGCTTTTCCTATGGTTTCAGAGTAGTCATTCAACCTGTTGCCTTGAGCTAACACGGACTCAGTTGTTTTGCAGCTACTTTCTGTCATTTGAGAGAATTATACTGGCATGTCAACAGCAATAAATAGTTCAGAGAGTGAGGATGAAAACACAAAAAACGTTCTGTCAATCACAGAAAGCAACGTGACGGCAACGAAATATTTCAGACCAACTTTTTATTATTTCCTAGAATTCGTTTAAATACAGTACAGCTGTGCTTTCCTTTAAGTGAGGTATCTCTTAGAAGAAAAAAACTTCAATTGATATTGTTACACTTAATTAATTTTCAAATAGCAAAATTTTATACCGTGTTTGCTGTGCTTGATGAAGTGCTTAGAACTCTTTTTTCAAGCATTTTCCAACTGAACCACTAACCCTGAAAAGAACAATTTGCTAAGTAATGGAAACACACTATAAAATCATCGTGCAATTTGTAAGCAATAACTGCTTTCACAAAAGCTAAAAAATGACTGTATTTTTTAAATAGGTATATGCAGCAAATAGAAAATTCTACAAGCTTTCTGTAAAGAAAACCAATGAACACTCACACTACAAATGTAATGAGCAAAAACAAAACTGAAATTTGCAGCTTTCTGCTGCTTACTATCGATGGCTTAAATAAAATTACTGAAATATTGCAAGCACAGATTAATAGGTAGGAGAAATTACATCTTTTGTCGACTTCACCATGTCATAGAAAACTCCGTTGTATGGATTAATTACACGAACTAAGTGCAGAAAAAATACAAAGTTGTTATCTTTACTGACAATCAAAATATATATTCTACAAACAAGTGAATTCCAGGAAGCTGACCATGAGAGCATTTCAAGGCCAACCTCCCAACTAATGCTAGGAAAGGTTTCCAAAAATTTCATAACACATTCTAGCTATCCCCTCCCCCAATACAAAACAAGAATGTATGAATAAAACATTGTGACTTCTAAAATACGGGCCAAGACATATTTCTTTTCAGGCCACCAGTAGCTTTATGCTCCCACCCAACTTTTCCTACATCACTAATTGCATTATGCCTTTACTATGTACAGATGGTTTTACACCTAAGCTATCAATATATTAAATATAGAATAAAATTAGTTTAAGAATGTGAAACATATCTACATTCATCTAAATACTCAAACTGAACGATATGCTTTACTAAAACTAAAACACAGATTTAACTAAGTTTGGAGATTTAAATAAAAATCTCTTCCGTTGAGGGACACCCAATTACACTGTGAGTGAGGGTGTTTCCAAACTGCCAAAATTGCAAGAGTTTTACCCTCTAAGCTCTTATATTTTATTGACTAAAGTACACAAAGCATGTTAAAATTCTCTTTTTAAAAAGTATAGGAGCAGATTAGGTATCCACCTTGAATCTTAACTGATTCCAAAAGGTGCACTAGGCAACTTCCATCTTGGTGGACGTGCTTAATAAAGCAACTTTCAAATTATAGACAATTTTAGGACTTTGTTCTACAGGCTTCATGTCACAACTATCTGGGAAAATTACTTCTTGCCTGAAAAGATCAGCAAGCAATGACTAAGGCAAACCAAATAACAACACATAAAATGAGCAAGCTATGACTAAATGCAAAGACCTAATGACTGATTTAGTCTCTACCATTAAGTGTGCACTTAAGTGAGGGCCCTCAAGCGTGCATTTCAAGTTCCTATGTCAGGCTGCAAAAAGAACCATTCAATTGAATTAGGATAAGGTTGTGAAAAAAAGGTCAACATATATTTGTTCTAGAACTTAAGAGCATTATTTACAATTTACTAAAAAACTATCTTTCAAAGACTGTGAGCACACAAAGGTCTATGGCACATTTATGTATACATTATTACTTAAAATCAGTATAAAATTAAGTCTACATGTATGAAAATTATTTATGTTACGTCAAGAGCCTGAAAGTAGTATTTAAGAATTTTAAGAGGATTACAATAATTTAAAATGCATTCTAACTTTAGATTAACTAAATGGAATATTTACAAAGCTACTTTTAAGGTCATTATAATAAATGTTCCATTAGCTTTATCAGCCAAATGTTCGAGGCCTTATCTGCAACTGGAATTGGTAAAACTTCCTGTGGCTGCTGAGTTCTTGCAACAGTGAAAACATTGGTACAAAGGATGGCCACCAGCATTTTAAGGGCCTCCAGCAGTGACCCAAGTGCTGGCTGAGGCACAGGAACCTGGGCTACACCAGCCCTGCACGGCCACTGCTGAACAACTGCTGGCCAAGGGAGACATCTGAGCAGAAGTCACAGAACACAGACAAGACCTGAATGGGAAGGGAATATTCACTATCCCACTAATTTTATAATCCCAGGAGGACTCCAAACACCCAACAGCTAAGCCATAAATACTGTGGTGCATCAGTCACTGCAGCTGTGGCCTTACCCACACCCACAGCCCGAGCCTGCCCCAAACACTGACACTGAGAAGCAACACAAACAACCTCTCCATCCCTCAGCAGCACCCAGGGGGAAATCCCCAGTTCTCAGCTCATCCAAACAGGATCTGCCAATCACATTGGACAACCTCAAGCTCTGTTCCCCAACCATCACCCCTCTAGCAACACCCCTGCCTACTCTCCCTGTATCCACAGTTCTGGTGGCTGGACAGTAAAACATTCATGGTGCTTTTAAAGCAAGTGGTGCACACACAGAACCATTTATCAGCACCTTTCCCTCCAAACCAAGCTGCAAAGACAGGCCTCTTCCTTTATAGTTTGCTTTTTTTAATTTTTTTTTTTTTTTAAAGCAATAATTTGGAGATGGGAGCTGAAGAAGAGAAAAATATAATCCTGGTCTTTATTCTGGCAGGAGGTGGAACTAGATGATCTTTAAGATCCTTTCCAACCCAAACCATTCTATGATTCTCAACACTGACAAAAAAAATTCATTTTTTTAATCTAACCTGCTTTGCCTGTCAGTGTAAATATGACACAGAGTTCATAAACAAAATTTTATAGTTATTAAAAAAATCATCCTACGACTCCGTGACATTTAATTTACCACCTAATCTCTCATTCAATTTAAAGATATGTGCAACTTTATCTTTCTCTGTGATATTCAGTCTTGTTATAACACTAAGAGAAACAAAAAAGAACAAGAGTTTTAAGATTTACAAGTTAAGGGGAAAAAAAAAAAATCAATATAGGTTTTTACTAGTGGTTTCATCCAAAATTAACTGAATTATTAAGAGAATATTAAACTTAAGTACCTCAAAACCAGAAACTAAAAGCACAAGTTAAAATTATGTAGTGAAATACTGGAATTACTAAAATATTCCTATCACTGACATGATCAGCTGATATCTGCCAGCTGTATCCAACTTTTTGGAGAGAAGTGCAAAGAAGTTTTTCTTCATCCAACTTTGTAGCCATGCATTTAACCCACTAGGAACCAGACTTCAGAAGTACTCAAACATCATATATATACATAAAACAGTAATTCTGTACAATTACACATTTCCCAATGTTATAGCTTAACAAACATGCTGTATTTTCTTAATTCATGGTAACCCTACCATGCCATTCAAATACAGAGACTATCAAAATGAGTTTTCAAAGTGCCATATCTCAGAATTTTACATTTTAAGCTATGATCACAATGTCAGTTAAGGCCTGTTCTATGTAATGAAAGAAAAATCCACAAGTTGGCAAGAAGCTCAAAGTGTGGAGGCTTAGGGTACTAAAGAAATTAACACATATTCCTTAATAAATACTATTTTTCTTGAAAGCATTAACATCTGAAAAACAGTCAAGCTTTCTCAGTTTCTAGAAGGAAAAGCCCCACCTTTAAGCCTTTTATTCTTGTTTCTTTCATACGTACTACAGAGAAAATAACAGAAGAGAACTTGGGAGTTTTTAACTTCCCAAGATTCCATTGTAATTGCAAATTTTTTAATTCACAAAAAAAAAAAAAAAAAAAAAAAAACAAACCAACAAAAACCAACCCAAAACTCTAATGTTTTCTTCTTCCAGTAGAGCAAGCAAGTGCTGGCTCTAACACTCTTTAGATTGATAATGAGTTGTTAAATAGACAATACTGAAAAGATCAGCTGACTTCACACAATGAAATTATGGGAAAAACTCATGCTGGTAAATCACTTTTGATGTTCAATCATCAATCAATCATGGCAATTTTGAGCTCTGCCCTACAGACAAAAACCTGCCTTTACTTTCCTCAGTTTGAGAACATTTAATTCTCACTGAAACCCAAACTATTTTAGACATTGAAGAATTCAGTATTTTTTAATGTACTTTTATAACTGGATGTGCAATTGATAGCAAAATAAAGATACCCACAAATGTTTTAACAGACAATGTTAAAAGGTGTAGAGTCCTTAAGACTGCATTAGAAATAGACAGAAACTGGTCACTCTAAATCAAGAGTTTTGCATTTGTCACTGTTTGAGAAAAACACCAGTACAAATCAATGCAGATTTTCATTGGTTAGGAAATTGGTCTAAAAATGTCTATCTCTATTTATTTATATCTATGTATATCTTCACCTGGACCTGTCTGGGAAATAGATATCCATAGAGAACACTTTTTCTCAGCACACAAAAATTGTTCACAATCATTAAAACCAAAACACCCTGTTTGAAGGACGCAGCTGTGCTTCCGCTTCCAATTTCTATTTTCCTTTCCCATTTTTTGAAGATTTCAGGATCTGCAGCTTCAACTCCTTTATCATCATCTCTAACTTCTCCCGGGCCTCTCGTTCCTGTCTCAGTTCGTCCTGGAGCTCTTGTCTGTCTGCCTCTGCATGATCCAACCTCTGCCTCAACTCTGCCAGCTGTGAAACAGGACACACACAGAGGCAGAGTCAATTTTTGCAAACATATTTGAAAAATCAAGAGGTCACAGAGGGCCACTCCATGCATCCAAGTATTTCAGTCCACCAGAATTATGCAGTTATCAAGAATTATGCACTTACCTATTACACCATCAGCAAGCAATGTCAATGTGCAAAGTTGCATAGACATCATACTGTAATTTAAAAAATTAGAAAATCTAATTTTTAAATGTATATAAGTTGAGGTTATATGAACTGTCACACCAGACTGCCAATAACACACAGAATCTGTTGAGAAGATTGTGATGAAGTCTGCATTGGATGTGTCACAAATCCCAGAATAAACTGCATTTTTTCATTTCTTAGGTTCATTTCTCTTACCTGACAAAATATTACATTTTTATTTCAAAGCCTGAATACATCTCGAGAAGAAACAAAACCACCAACACTGTTTTCTGATACTCTTTAGTACAAATGAAACTTTCAGAAAATCTTGAACATAACCACGTGTGTGTGTGTTCAAATATAAACCCGAATCCACACAAATGTTTTTTTGAAATATTTTCTGTTTAAACACGAAAATTAGGTATTCTTCTCCTCTTTGGAATACAGCAAGGGACAAACTTGCTAGAATGTCACCACAATTATTTACAGTGGCATCTGGAAACATCTTCTCAAGTATGGGAAAGTTGCTTATTGCTTATAGTATACTACCAGCAGTAAAACAGGCAGGAGACTGGACACTTGGACATCTCTCTTGTGGATTTGTGGGGTCAATTCTTACTAAGAGACCTCAATCCATCTAAAAAAATTCATCTGCCTTTATAAGGATAGGTACTACCTGATGGACATCATCACTAAGCATCCATCTCACTGAAAACCAGGAAGACAGTTCTCAAGAAGGAAAGAGCAGGAACACACAGGGTATTACTGGTGTTCACCAACTGCTACAGAATGTACCAGGCAAAGGAATGGCTGTGCTGATTTTAGAGAAACACCACATTTCATCTCCAATTCTATAACCAGAAATTCTTCAGCAGTTCTTAGGCAGCGACAGGCTGTTAATGCAAGTCCTGACTGCACAAGTGCTGCAGTGAAGTGCTGCAGTGCAAGAGTGCCCACTGCCTGCTTGCTGCAGCATGTCTCTGGCTGAGTTCTCATTTCCAGCTCTAAGGAAAGGCTCCAGTACTGGTTATTCTGCCCTACTGGGATTGACAGGCTCCAGTACTGGTTACTCTGCCCTACTGGGATTGACAGGGTGAAGGAATCACTTCAATAAAGAAGTCAAAAAGGGAGAGAAGACAGTGTGTCTTCAGACAGGCCTAGAAAGGAGAAGAGACTTTTAAGCAAGTTGCAAATACCAAATTATTAATCCTGTTTAATGCACAAGGAGAGTTCCTCCCAGTCCACAGTTCTCAGACAGAAAAGGCAGCCTGGGTAACTGCTTCAAGAACACATCAGATTAAGGCTTTTTAAAATGCTGCATACACAGCTTGGGGAAGAGTTCCCTGTTCCCAAGACCCCTGTTTAACTCTGCTGCTTCTTGAAACCAGAATCTACTGCAAGATGTGAGAAATGGAAAAAAAGGTTCAAATTATACATTGCGAACAGATCTACCACAGAGGTAATAACAGAGTAAACTTTTACACAAGGAATGCATTTAGTTTTCAAAGTCTAACTTCAAAAGAAACACACGACCAATCTCCTTGGGGAACAATCACAGTTTTCACCCTCCAAAGGAAGTAAGCTGCACAAGCCCTATAAAACGTGCTATCCATGATGATCTCCATAAATTAGAACACGTTGTTACTTGCACTAATAGGGCTTGTACCAGATGTTTGGTAAATCAGGCCTTAGTCAGAGAGGATTATTTCTGGCAGCGAAGGCCAGGAATCAGCAGAGTGAGATGTCATGAAATTAAATTCATGAGAGGGATTTACGATGCGAGTCTCTGCCCTGCTCACCAAAAATACCAAAACCTGTCTCTCAAGTACTGCCTGTTTCTCAGTTTGAGTCAGTAAGAACAGGACATACACACAGTTGTGAACAAAGGACCACAGAGCTTTACTGAGCTCAAGTTTTGGATTTTGTTCACTTTAAAAATGAGTCTGTTAAGACTAGTTTTCTGGGATATAGTGCAAAATAAAAAAAATCATCATAACTACATCTGATTTTTAAAAGGGGCATTCCAAGGTTCTCTTTGGCAATAACTTTACTTCTTCCCATTGGAATAATCTCCAACATAAAGAAGCAATAGTAAAAGCTAAAAGGAAAGTGAGAGGAAAAAACAGCTCCATAGGTTTTGACATATGAATACAAGAGGCAAGAATGCAAATCACTAATATGATTTTCATTTCCAAGAAAACTCTTGGCCAAATGCTTTGGTAGAGCCCAGAAGGGGCTCATCAGATAATGCAGAAGGTTCTACCACTAAGGAACTGAAAGAGCAGCAAGGTATGCTGCTAATGCCACAACAACATGGTTCAGAGGTTTGGATTTTTTCTTTTTTATATAAAATAATGATAATGTTTAAGTCTATATCACGGGCAAGCCCATACATATTAAAAATGGAATTTGTTTTAAATGAGGATGTAACAGACATCATGTTTAAGTTTAATGTTTCAGCAATAACATCAAAGGTTTCTGTAAGTTACATTCTACCTCAGTTTCAATCAAGGAACAGGGAAATAAATATTGCTGTCTCTGAGCAATTTTGGTATTTGTCTGTGGTGTCAGAACACACAGAGAAAATGAAACCTTAAGGTGGTTGAACAACTACTGCACGATTTCCTGCTACACTAAATATGTTTTGTTTGAAATAAACCTTCCCTTCTCACCTGTGCTGCATATTCAGCTTCTTTGTCTTTTTCCAAATTGGAGTCACAGCTACATTTTTGCTTCATCACTTGGTCCAGTTTCTTCTCCAAGTCTCTCTGCTCAAAATAAAATTCCTCCATTCTTTGTGCATGCTCTGCTTGCAAACATTCGAGTTCTTTTTGTAAATTCTGCTGCTCTTCAGTCAGTTCCTTCATAGCTTTAGAGCTGCTTAACATTTCCACTTCCTGTAAAGAAAGATCAAGATCACACACTTCTTTCTTCTAACACCGGAAAAGTAAAAAAACCTGAATTTGAAAGTGTATCTGGAACCAGTGAGGACAAGAAGACCATTTGTAACTACCAATAACAACAGTCTGATAATGGTATTTATCTACTTATCAATGACAGCCTGGAATTCTGTAACATGCATCTAAGTTTTAAGAAATTACTTATACTTCCAAGTACATGGAGCTTCCAGACACAAATTTGCACTTCCAGCAGTGAACCTCAGGAATCAACAGTGCTGATTCACTGAAATATACACTGAAGATGCAAGAAGTGTAGCATCAAGAAACAAAATGAGGTGTTTGATTGCATTGTCCAGTGACATTTTGATATTTTTAAACTTGCAATCTTTTTAAACTTATCCACAAGCTTTACTTCCAATAGCAGAACAATTTTAAAGTAGCAGCTCTAGGGCGCTACCTGAGCTCCTAGAATCTGAGATTAACACTTAAATTAAATAAAATAAATTAAAATATTAGGTCTGTTCCATGAATCCAAGAAGCAAAGACAGTATTTAACTGAATGCAGAAAACAAATGTCACATATGGACACCAGCTTCTAAAACCATCCATTATTAAAGAAAAGACTAAAAATAAAATCCCTAAAAGCAAGGCTTTGCAAATGGGAATAGGAAGGTGGTGCTCTTTTTTATACAGGGTAGCAATAAGACCATTGCTAGAATACTGATATCTGCATCTTTAAAAACCTAAAACCAGAAATTTCAGAGGATACAGCAAAGGCAGGAGCTGCTTGGACCTGGCAGCTGCAAACTGAAGAGACACCAATTATTAGTGGGCTCAAAACTCACGAGCATAAGGGATATTTGGTGACTGGATTTAAGCTGAGAGAAAAATGATTTGTATGCTTTGGTGTTTCTAAATGGATGCAATCTGTGATGCCCACTGTGGAGCCAGCAAGGCCACAGCAGCTCCCTGCAGCTCCCTGCTGCCCAAGGGGAAATGCCCTCAGCTGCCACTGTACCATTTGGAGCTGCTGCTTCCTCCGCAAAATCGTGTTTAGTTTTTCCTGCTGCTTGATGTAGGTTTTCATTACTTCTTCCATGATCCTGCCCTTGTCATCCTCACAGCTGATGTCTTTCATGAGGGTGGGGGACAAGGTTCGTGCATCAGCACCTCCCTCACCACGGCCAGAGTCCCTGGTGATTTTGGAAGAAACACGCTCAGATTTTCCACCTCTTGCAGAACGAGTTGATACAGGAGGATCTACACAGAAAAGAACAGAGAACTCTAATCACAGAAAGTTCAACTTCCAGAGTGAAAAAAATGCAAAAAGAAAACTGAGATTACATAAAGGTGAAAGGAATTTTTGGAAATCTGAAGTGACATCACAAAATTCTAGCTCAGTGTGAAGCTTTCAAAAATTCTGTGGTATAAAAATCAAAGACTTTAACATTTTTTCACTACTCACCTAAAAGTTTATGTGGCTGCTCCACACCAGTTTTCAAGTCAATTTTTTCCTGTTCTTCAAGAGAAAGCTCTGGATAGGAGGCAGCTTTTTTGTGCTTTCCACTACTGAGCTTCTTTTCTGACTGCCCAGGTGAGGATTTATTAACTTCTGAAGCTTTTACTGTTGTTTTTGCAACATCCTTATATTGAGATGCAAGAGATACATTCGGGGCAACCACTTTATCACACATATAAAGGTAGTAACTGAAAGAGCAGAAGAGTAAAATTCATAGTGAAAGGTAAGACATAACAAATGATGGCTGGTTGAGAGCAGTAGGTTTAATTTTACATGAGTTCAAACTGTGAAAGCATCAATGAAAAATAAGCATGTCCTTTTAAAATTTTTCCTATGCAAAAGGAAAGCCTAATGACCCACTTCATCTTTACTGAGTAGATCTCTAGATAAGGTTTTGAGGCTATCAAACAAGTGAATTTTCCAAACATGGCTCATTAAAAAAAATACAGAAAATCTTACAAAGACTTCATTTAAATGCAAAGAGTGAAATTAGAATGCCACTGAATCCAGACTCCTCAGCATTTTCATAATCTTTATACTAGCAATAGAGGATGGGGAAGTGCTCAGTGAAGTGGGAATGAGCACCTCACTTAAGTAGCAAAGCTGGGATCAGACAGTCCTGGGGCATGTCTGAGACCAGTGCTGGACAGTCTTTCCCACATACACTGAGCTGCCCATTTGGATTTTCACAGTTCCTGGACTCCTGGAGCACCCCTGTGTCCCACCCTAACCTCACCACTAAGCCTAACAGAGAGGGAAGAGAGCCCCAGGTGTGTTCAGGGCAGTGCCAGCACCACCAGTGTCCCTGGGGTTCAACTGCTGCCTTCAACACCTCCCTCTCTCCTGGTTCTGACAGAAAGCACCAGCAGAGACAGAGCAGGAGGGCCCATCACAGAAGTTCCTCCACTGCCTTGTTTGCGTGGGAACCAGAGTGATGTGTGTGCACCAAAAAGGGTCTGCTCTGACCCAAATTTGGGACCTGTGTAACCACAAGGGGTGAGGGCAAGAGGAACACCAAGAGAAACTGTTTCCCTTGCTGATGCAGGTGACAAACTGGGTAAGTGAAGGAAATGCACTTGGTTTCTACAAGCCAGGAAACCAGTCTGCAGACAATTCAGCTGCAGCCCTCGTTCCACTGTGGAAGAAAGCCTTCAAACACCTCTTGGAAGTCCTTTCTGGAAGAAAATTAAGTTGTCCTCATGGTAAATAGGCCCAATGTAGCTTTCCACATGCATGCATTTTATACAATATGAGAGATCAAAAATTACCTCTGCCATTTCTACTACAAAAAGGGGAAATTTTAATTGCATTTCAATTGTATTGCTTGCAGAAGAACACCCACAGGTCACAGCTTGAGTCCTATCCCAAAAAACCACTCATAAGCAGTTCATTAGTATTCACACTAAGAAATGCATAAAAATTTAGGGTTAAATCATTCCTGTGTGATACCTTAAGAGTTTTCCTAACAGTTCAGGTTGCAAATACATTTTTTTCAGTTTGAATTATCCCTAAATAGCCAAAAGTATTTAAATACTTGACAGTGCTTATGGTTCTACACAGGAAACTCAGTTACCTGGGATGGAAAAAGGAAGGTGGCTGAGGATCAGTTTCTGCTTCTTGCTTTATAACTGGATACCACTGTGATAATTCCAGATTTTGCTGTGGCTCTGCCTAAAGGAAAGAAAATAAATTGGCAATTGAAACATAGATACAGGTTATTTACATTTTCATAGACACTCCTCAAAGACATGGCATTTACAGCATTAATACAGACACAGCAGAGAAACTGGGGTACTGGAAAATGGGGTGTCTTTGGCAGAGATGCAGGGTGATACAAGCCACAGAATTTTCTTTTATCTCAAATTGACCATTATGGGCAAGACAGCGATGAAATTAAAAGAAAACCTCTTTACAGACCTATCTAAAAGCTTTGCTGACTTTCCAGAATTCTGCTAAACAAGCTTGGGAGAAACAGAAAGCAGGAACTAGGATTCCCAAAAGGTTGTAGGAGCCTTTTGGAATAACATGTCTATAAAGTAAGCACTTGCTAGATACCTTATTTCAAAATTAAATGGAACACTGTGCTGGTGTTCCAGACACAGAACTTTCTTTAGTCATCACAAATTTTTATTGCAGAAGCAGTCAAAGCTGCTCCCAGTAACATGACAATGCCATTCCCTTTGCTGTGGCAAACGAAATTAACTTAGGTGCATCAGAATATATAATCTTAAAAACTTCTGTGTATTTTGCATTTGGAAAGCAATTCTCGTTATGTGTATCTCAAGAAATATTTTTGAAATTACTCTTTACTCAAAATTCCTGGTGATACTTTGTGCTCCCCTCCTAAGTTGCTCTTAATTTCAAGTGAAAGGTGTCTCATCACGTATTTACAACAGTGTCATAGCTAAGAAATTGATTCATAATTTCACTGTATTAGAACAGCCTTGGGATGTGGGGTTTTGGGTAAGGTGTGGTTGGCTGCCCCCAGGCAGCTGCCAAGCACCCACAGAGCCACTCCCTCAGCACCATTCCCAGGGGATTGAAGGGACAAAAGCAAAAACTCCCCTGGATAAAGTTGGTTTAAGAGGTAAAGGAAAGAGAAAAAAAAAAGTGAAGCAAAGGACATGGCTCAGTCCCTCCCTCAGACAACTACCCAGCCAGCCTCCAAACAACCTCCACCTTGGATGTCAAACCCTCTTTCTCCGCCTCAAAATCCCAGTTTTTATTGAAATAGCCAAAACACTGGTGTGCTACCCGCAGTTTTAGCCACAAACCCAAAGCACAGCATCATACAGGCTGCTAAAGAAAGTCAACACCATTCCAGCCAGACCCAGCACCCTGACAATTTGCTCAATTAAAGAACAGCCTAGAAAGCTAAAAGAGTTAAATAATCCTGTACTGAAACCTTCATGCAGTGTTCTGGTACCTTCACAACTTATGTGCTGTGTTATCAGAAAAGTTTGTATTTACACACCCTGGAATGAACTTTTAGAGAACTCGATGGCTGGCAGTGGGAGACCCCCAGGGACACTGCTGTCACCTGTGCCATGGTCTGCACAACCCAACACCCCCCAGCCCTGGCAGGGACCAACCCACACCTACCCCATTCTGAGCAAAACTTCCAGCTCATGGAATTCGGCTCTCACAGTGAAACTGAAATTTAACTCCACCCTTACAGTTCCTCCAATCACTTCCAACACAAAGGGAGAGAGGGCAGAAGGAAGAGAAGTTCTGGAGTTGTAAATTCCTAAGAAGGCTTTAAATAACAAAGATTTGAATCATCTCTAGAAAAATGGCCTCATCCTGACACTTATCAAGTTTGTTCTACTTACTTAGATCATTCTAATAATTTAAATAATCACAGATAATCTACTTACACTGCAATTAGTATGCAGTGATCTGATTTTAGCTTCAGACCACATTTGCCCATACTTTAGGACTCACATTTTAACATGCTTATATATTTACATGTGCAATTATCAGGTCATCTCTATTTTCAAATTACTAGGTCAGATTTTTGCTTTTTTTTTTACCTATTGCAAATGGAAAACGAATTTATTGTCTACCTGTCAGCGTGCATCTTGCAAATGAATTTTTGCAATCTTGCAATCAAATTTTTACTTCGGAAAGAAAATGAAATGTTACCATAAATAAACATGAAGTCTTTTTCTAAGAGGATTCTTCCCTCACCATCAAGGTAAATGAAACAAGGCACCTACTTCCAAATATATATATATGTGTATTTCATTACCCAACAATTTGTTTATTTTAGTTGCTCTTAAATAATTCTCTAAACACAACAAGTTGAATTGAATTACTTCTACTCTACCTGTTTAAAAGGTATACATAAAGAATGCCTTGTTTTTCTTCTAAGCTAGTTGAACAAAGCTGCTTTTCAAGGAAAAAAATACATAGGTAAGTAATGGTTTCAGTGTAATCATTAAGCCAGTAGTTTTAGCAGAGACTGAATTTATAAAACCCTCAGAAGAAATGTGAACCCCCTCACACTGTGAGCTTTCCCCCACGCACTGTGACCAGCTGAAAGAACCAGTCTGAGAAGGAAGACAAAGTTTTAGTGCAGAGATGATGAGAAACTGTCGCAAAGTCAAAGGGAACAAGGATCTGTCAGCGCAGGAATCAGCACAGACTCAGTGACAGCTGTTCCATGAAGAGCAGGTGGATGTTGCACTGCAGTCTAGAACTCCACAGAAAATTATGACAATCAAGCAGGCAGCTTACAGTTCTCTTATTAGTACAAAGAACAGAAAAGAATCTCAAGGGTACTTTGCTCTTAAAATACTGAAACAAAAGTGTATTTGCACTGTAAAGTGAATAAACTCAGAGTGAGATGCTAAGGAGAAAGACAAGGTATGGGAGCTAGGATGCTCCAAAGACTATGGGACATCAGTAATTCATTATTATTAGATGGGGAAAGACCTAGCCAAGGGCAACTGCTCTTCCTGGGCCCTCCAAGATAACCACAAAGATGTGTCAGCACTTCTGAGGACTGACTCAGCAAAGGTGCTGAGGAGGTGAGAGAACAGCAAATGGAACATCCTGCAAATAAATTCCCCTAGGAGGGTAAGGAAAGGGAATGTCTATGTGTTGTACCTGATACCTCTCCCACAGCACTGAAATGAGGAACAGAAGTTGTGGCTGCTCCATCCCTGGAGGTGCTCAAGGTCAGGTCAGATGGAGCTGTGAGCAATCTGGTCTAGTGGAAGGTGTCCCTGCCCAGGGCAGAGGGTGGAATGAGGTGATCTTTAAGGTCCCTTCTAACCCAAACCATTCTGTAATTCCAGGAAAAGATAACTGAAGCAGCCTAAGGCTCCCCAGGACAAGGAAAGGGAAACTGCCCTCTTATACTCTCGTAACCTTTTGTACTTCCCAGATGAATAGCCACAACATGGAAAAAAATCCCCAAACCTCCCCCACCACTGTATTTTGTTCATGTTTTCACAGCTTCTCACTCTTCATATGCTGCTTTGTAAGAAAGAACTACACAGGTCTGCAACAGAAGACTGCAGAAAGTTTTAGTATTTCATGTACACCAGTCCAGTCCAAATTACTGCCAATGATAATTTTAGCTGCGTTTTTTCATCTTTGCACATGAAACTGAAAGATCTCATTGTCTGAAATCTGCTGCTGTGGAAAGGGAAGCAGCATTTATAGGTGTGAGTATGGAAGGCTATTTCCACTGAAGCATCCACCATGCTGTAGTTCATTTCCTGCAATGGCATTGCAAGAATAAAGACTGACATGTCTTTATCAGTTAAAAAGCAAAGTCTCTTTGCTAGGAGACTGCATCTTCAAATAATTCAGCATGTGGAAGCACGCCATACTGCAGACTTCCATGGGAATCTGCTGTTAAAATCTCTTCCTGCAGACTGGCACCACTGTAACAATACCTGTTACTACAGTCAGCCTTCCTGCAACACCAACTTTTCAGAAATTTGTGCTGAAAGGTGTCAGCTCATAGCACCCCTTTTTGGGCTCAACCATCTGCGCTGCTCTTGCTGCTATTTTGAAATCTACCACAAAACATCCAACAGGCAACATGGATTTATCACCAAACCAGGAGCCATCAAACAGAGACAGAAACACCAAATACACTGAAAAGAAACAGTCATGGGGCAGAAACCATTAAAAACCTCTTAAAGTTTAAATTATACCCCAAAATTGTGCTTTCTATGAATGGGAACATCCATCATATTAATGTTTCTCTGCTGCTTGTCCTATTATTTAAAGTAGAAGCACTCCAGGGGACAAATAAGCTCTGTATTTTGGAACCACAGCACAGACTTGCAGCAGTATTTTAAGAAAAAATAAGATGTCTATTATTAACTATTGTCAAGATACCGGCCTACAGCTCATTACTTGGGCTGCTTAAAACCCCCTCTTTTTGGCATATTTCACTGCACAAGTGGTTTAAACAGAAAGCTCTTGCTGAACAAGCAGACTTTGGGCTTCTAAACAGCCATTTAGCAAAGCACCATTACCCTGCACATAAGTCATGAGATGGGTGGCCAGCAAGCCAGGTTGCCATCCAGCCCACGTGTGCATGCTGGAGTACAAATAACAAATAAGGAATTTATTTGTAATACTTGATTTTCAAGCTCCTTTCTGCATTGCTCAGCTGCTGCAGCACACACTGCATAAACCTACTCAAAGGTCAAATGGGAGAATGAAAATTTCCACAATAGCCTGAATTTTCCAGAGTCTGTATACCTTAGGACAGAACAAGAACCCACTGAGCCAAGCCAAGCTTGAATGGTTACTTGCAGCCCAAAGAAGAAAGAAATTGCCATCCCTTTTAATGAGAAATGTTATTTCCATGGTGAAGCTCTCTCACAAATTTAACTTAGGCTTGATGTGACAAGTATTCCCACTTAGAAAAGCCAAGTAACGCACTTCTAAAACAAGTATTTACGTGTGAGCAGAAAGAGATCTGGGAGTTTTACACCACCAGGTGAACTTACTTTGGACCGAGTTCTTTTCTGATTTTTCTCACTGAATTTCTCCTTCATTTCCTCCAAGAGATGCTTCAATTCTCTCTCCTCTGATGTGCCCAAGTATTTTTGGTTAATGTGCAGGTAGCAGTGCCACTTGGCCGACTCAAACCCCCAGTGGCAGGTCCTCTTGTCTGGGGATCTGTGAGAATGCATCACGAAGGTCTGGGGAGAGAACATCCCATAGCATTCCAAGCACTGGATACACGGATCATCTGGGGCTAGGTAGAACTGAGGTGCAAACAACCCCTGGCACTTGCCCAGGCATTCATGCTCTACTTCAAAGGCACTGCCAGTCTCTTTCAGCTGGGCCAAGGTGTTCTTACCAGGAAGGAAACTGCCACTCTGGGGGAAGGTGCGAGGGCGCAGTAAAGCATTGCATAGTCTCTGAGCATCTGTCAGCGTAATGAGCCCACAGGACGGAGCGTTGAAAGGAAGAATTCCCAAAACCTTCAGAATGTGAAGCTGGTCAGAAGTGCACCTTGAGCAGTAGATATAGAGTTCATCACAAACCGTGTTGATCTGCTGCAAGGAAAAGTCTCGGAGAACTGAATTCAACACTTGAGGCAGGCAAAGTCTTTTTTCTCCTCCAACTTTAAAACAAGAGATGGATTCCCCCTCCAGCAGGGTCTGGGTGAGTTCTGTAGAGCTGTCTGGAGGGATGAGCAGCGGACCAGAGAGTACTTGTGGTGATGGGAGAGGCAGGAAGACGGTGGGTGACATACTTTCCTGGGAATACCGAGCTGAAAAAGCTGCGGGTCCACCCAGCGAACTCTGGCTGCTTAGGTGGAACTGTGCCAACGTGTGTTTCAAACCTGGATTTAAACTCAAAGGCTCAGATACTGAAGCACTGTTTGGCTTGGCAGTTTCCCCATCAGCCTCCACTGGAGTTTCATCATAGTCATCCAAGTTTTCCTTCTTTATTGTTGGTAATTTATTTATTACAACCTGTACTTTGTTATTTACATGCATTTCTGTCATTGCTTTTTTCAATGGAGGACTCCCATCCTCTTGGATCCTGCTCCTTTTTTGGTCTGAAACCAGACCCAGAGAGAAGTTTATCTGTGGGCTCTCCATTGCTAAAAACTAGAACTTGAATTAAGTCAGTCCTGAATGTGCATTTTCTTGTTCATATAAAAAATAGTTTCTCGTGATCTTGGATTACCTCAGGTACACTAAGCTGCACACTCCTTTCACCGAAACATTACTTCTTCAGCATCCAACAGTAAGAAATGTAACCCATTTTGCATGTAATACCGTAAAATTACTAAGGGAGAGGTTACGCAATCTTCTTAGTTATTTGTTCAATTTTATAATATAAAAACCCCAATGCAATATGTATACAAAAGATTTTCTTCATACCCTACCCACTATTTTACACAGTAGTCTTGTCCAGCAATTTAGTAAAAAACAACACGTGTTCATCCTCAATCATTTTTTCCTTTAAAAAATATACTGTCTTTTTAAATAAGTCTCTATTTAAATATTAAAATAGAAAAATGGGCTCAGTTTGAAGAATGTCAATCTTAACGCAACTGATCCAAAACGTAGTTTAAGTTGTGTGAAAATTTTATTCAGCGCTTTCAGCTCCCAGAGATCAAACACAGTCTTAAGGGCTTGCTTTATTGTGCTGCCAGCTTTATGACTTCACCACCACCATGACAGCTACTATGGCAGTTCACAAATAAATCCTCAAATTAAAGGCTGATCCAGATCGACGGCAAAAACTAAACGTCCCTAGAGAGTCACCTTTTGCCCAGATGTCACTGGCGTGTGTCAGAATTTTCCCAGCCCAAGTTATTAGTAATAGAGGTGAGATCCAGGCCATGGGCTGAATTCATGCCGTGTGCTAGTACAGAGTTCTGCCAGTCTTTCCTGATAACCTGTGAAAGAGAGAGAGGCTGATCACACGCAATCCCAGAGTTTGCTCGGTACCTTAAGGGGCTTCAAGAGAGCTGGAAAGGGACTTTTGACAAGGGCACAGAGTGACAGGACAAGGAGGAATGGCTTTAAGCTGAGAAAGGGAAGGTTTAGATCTCCTACAAGGAAGAAATTATTCTCTGTGAGAGCAGTGAGGTACTGGCACAGGTTACCCAGAAAAGCTGTGTCTGCCCCATCCCTGGAAGTGTTCAAGGCCAGGCTGGACGGGGCTTGGAGCAACCTGGTCTGGTGGAAGGTGCCCCTGCCCATGGCAGGGGGGTTGGAAGGAGATGAGCTTTAAGGCCCCTTCCAACCCAAACAATTCTGGGATTCCCTGCCAGAGGCAGGGTGCGTTTCCCAATAACTCGTGAAACATCAGGAGAAGCCCCCGACTGATGGGCGATAGCGGCGGGGGAGGGGGCGGTCCGGAGCGGCTCCGCCGGCGTGCACGCCCGACAGGACGGGCGCTCCGGCGAGCCGCAGACCGGGCACCAAACCCCCCATGTCGGGCACCGACCCCTCGCCCCGCAGCCCCTCCCGGGACGCCGCATCCCGCCGCTCCCTCCCGCGCCGTGACTCACCCCGGCCCCGCCGGCACCGCTCCGGGCACGGCTCGGCCCTTCCCCCTCCCGCCGCCGTGCTCGCCCCTCCGCCCTGCCCGGCTCCCCGCTGTCCCCAGCCGTACTGCACCGCTACCCCCGTGTCCCTCCCTCCCTCCCATCCCCGGTACCCCGCTCCCCCTCTCCCCTCCGCCCCCGCGCCGCCTCCCCGCAGCCGCCGCTCCCTCCCATCCCCCGCGGGCGCTCCCGCCCTTCCCCCATGGCTCCACCGCCCCGCTCCCCGCCGTTCCCGGTAAGTTCCCCGGCAGCTCACCCGGCGCCGCGGGGGCTCCGGCGGCCGCGGGGAGCGGAACAGGCGCCGCGCTCGCACCGCCCACCCGTGACCTCACTGCGGAGACCGAGACGGCGGCGGCGGCGGCGGCGCGCGGGCACGAACCCGCCGGCGGCGCGCCCCGGCCCCGCCCACTGCCTGGGGCAGCGTCGGGAGCGCCCGCCCGCCCCCCCCCCCCCCGCCGCCGCCTCAGCGCCAGGAAACCCGGCCGGTCTGCCCCCTCCCCGCTGGCGCAGGAAGATTAAAAAAAAAAATAAATTAAAAGAAATATATAATATACATTAAAAAGTGAATATACATGGGAAAGTGGGTTTTTTTTTTTGCCCGGCGCCCCCTCAGCCCGCCCGGGTCAGACCCGGCCCCGCGCCGTCCTGCCGCCGTTCCCCCGTGAGCGCCCGAGAGGGGCCGGCTGAGGGATGGGGACGGAGCGGCAGCTGGGGCGGGGGGGAGGCAGAGCGGCCATGGCAGAAGAGTACAAGCCAGGCGGGAGGAGACCCGGGCGCTGTCGGGGAGCTGTCGGGCGTGTCGCTCCCCGGGGGCGCGGCGGCGGGCAGGGGCCGCCAGCGAGGGGCTCTCCGTGCCTGTCCCTTAGTGCCTGTCCCCCAGCGAGGCTCCCTCAAAGGAGGTCCATTAGCGACGGTCCCTCGGTGACTGTCCCTCAAGGAAGCTCGCTCAAGGATGGTCCCTCAGTGAGAGTCCTTGAGTGACTGTCCCTCAGAGAGGGTCCCTCTGCAGGGGTCTCTCAGTGACTGTCCCCCAGCGAGGACTGTTCCCACAAGGGTGGGCTGTGCTCTGACACCCCACTGCTGGGGACGGGGAGACGTGGGGAAGGCGGGTGACTGTGATGGTGTCTGTCCCCGAGGCAGTGCCACAGACCGCTCCCTCCAGCCACGGGCTCGTAGGAGATGCTGAAGCGCACGAGATGTTTTGGGAAGCGAAACGAACAAACCGCGGAGAGGCGGGGAAGATGCTCTTCAGGGACAGCTTAGTGGCTGTACAACTCGTTCATGTATTACAAGTTTCTTCTGCCTGCAAGAAGCCCAAAGCTTTTCAGTTTACATCTTTGTGAAGATAGCGCTTCAGCTGGGATTACAGCGCAATCCAATTTGCCGTTTCCTTTCATCCCACACAGTTACATATTTTGATGCGAGTACAAAAGCACAGCACATGAAAATAGGGCAGTTGTACAACCACCAGGCACCGCTTAGCACCGGCCAGCGCTGCCCGCGGCCGGCGAGATCCCCTCCGCGCTATTCCCTAATGCTGTCCCAGGAGGATTATGGCACAGCCACAAAACGTGCCTGGCTGCGGATCAGCTGAGAGGTGTTTGGTGCTCTTTAACCCTTGACTTCGCACCTTTGATATGCTCAGATTTCCTCTGAGCTGGCCGGGCTCGCTGATGGAGAGACCCTTGGGCATCACTGCAAAGCTGCTTCACGAGTCGCCACTCAACTCGCACTTAAACCAACACATAAGTTGCGGTACCTGCAACAATATCTACAGTATCTTTGGATCTGAGTGATCTTTAAGGACCCTTCCAACGTAAACCAAGAGGGGTTTATAAAAAAGCAAACATATTTGCGAAGAATACTAACACCCAGTACTTATTTATTGAGCAGATACAAAGGTCTGCTTAAAAGCTGCAACAATATGGCAGAGTAAAACAAGACTTCTGAATCCACCAGCTTTTGGAGCTAATTCTGAAAGACATGGACCTGTGAAGGAATTATCTAGACATTCTAGATATTCCTTTCTGCTTCACCCTCTTGGACCTTGGGATCTCATTTAAAAAAAAAAAAATCTCTTCAAATACCAATCAGTGAAATACACTATGTCATAATCCCTTTTGAATTTACTGAAGAAAATGCAAGGTGTCTAACATCAGAGCTGGACTGATCGATGTCTGTGAGGAAGACAACATATGTAGGCAGATATTCCATCTTTTATTAGACCTACTGATATCATGGAAGCTTAGGATTCAGTGGCATTGTTTAACTTGTTGGGGTTTCTTTCAGGTTCTGCTGCAGAAATGTTCCATTTCAGGTTGCAAATTCTGGTAACTATTGTACTGTAATGATAGTGTTGCTATAGAGCTACAATAATCAGGCAATGGAAGACAAAGTTTGTAGGTAGAGGATTATCTAAAAAAAGATGTTAACTCTGCCTACAACTTCTACTGTGGACTGTGAAAAGCAGTTCTGAAGACACTGTGAAAACCTGGGTTACAGACCTTTGCAAGCAGTAATAAAGTGCATTAATAGAACAGGAGGAATCTTGATTTGATTAATAAAGTGTCTGAATTTTCAAGAAGTGCCAAGGCTCTGGGGAAGCTCACAAACTTCCCTGATATATAGTCCCTGAAGATACACGACTTAACTATGAACTGTGCCCTGGAGAGCACAATTTAACTGAATAAAGACGGTGCATTTTCTTCTCTGATGAGCTTATATTGTGCTTTTTAAAGAAAAAAATCACTTTGGTAGCAATGTGTAATAGTAAATTGTAACAGCTCAGACTGTTAGCTAATCTGTCATAGGAGGTTTCACTCTTGTCCAATACATAGCCTATTACAGGTTGGGCTTTAAGCACAAAAAGGTGATAGGTTTTGGCAGACACCACATCTTACAGGACAAGTCAGAGTGGGGACAGTGCACAAAACACTTCAGCTCCTGAAGAACTATTCCTCTGCTGTAAGGGGGGTATAAGCACAGACACTTTGCTCATGCTTAGAAGTCAAATGTGAACACAAAAGATTACTGGTTCTATTCATGCCTGAAAAAGCTGCACAGGCTCAGGATGTAGATGCTGTCCTACCTTTAATTATTGCTGATTAAATGGTAACAGTCCACCTTTCAACTATGCAGTCCAGATCCCTTTATCATAAGCAGAAAAAAAAAATAATCTTAAATCCATGGGGAACTCATTGCAAAAAAAAATGTGATATGGTAAAATATCTTTCTCAACAGGGCTCCAGTCCCTACCTTCTCTCTTCCCAGGGAAACATCATTATTCTGTGGCCAGTTTCAGATACCTCTGTTACTTACATGCCTTTCACCATCCATGCTGAAGTGAGGATGCTTGCTTAGCACTTATCAAGTGTATATATAGATTATCCAAGCTATTAGCTTCCTTCATAGAGTGCCTCAGCGTAAACAATTGCTCAGACTGAGGCGAGAGCAGCTGGGCACCCAACTGAACAGAAACAGGGAGTGTGCGTGGGGGGAGGTTAAGCATGTAAGATATGCAGCCATCTGCAGCACTCGCCAGGATTGCCGACACACACCCGTGCTAACAGGCAAGACAAAATCTCTTCTAAAAAAGACACTGAAATACAGATATTAAACAACTGCAACTGTGGCAGGGCATGAGCTAAGTGCCATCACTCTCTGTGTCAGAAATCTGAGAATGCAGGGGAGGAGTTGAAGAAACAAAGAAATAAATCATGCAGAAGTAAGTGCAGCAGACTAGAGAGCGTTGCTGTGAACTCCAAATCCCAGCTCTGGCAGCTGAGATGACGTTTTATGAGTTCCAGTTGTAAGAGGCTCTTGGACAAGCAGGCTAAAGCAGCATTTTGTATTTTCCTTGAAGATTTCTGTCTCTGTGCAAAGGACTGATGCCTCACTGCTTTTGTCTCATCACTGGTGGTGGAAGGAAAACCAGAACCTACAAGGATGGTGTAGTGGGTTGAATCTGAGTTGAGAGACAGATTTTTAGACCAATGGTGCTTCTCAAAAATTTGCTCATTTAAGCCGCACAGAAAGGTGGGAGTTCCTCTTGTTCCAGCCCGCCTGAGGGAGGGCGGGAGGTCTCGGGGCCTCCGGGCCCCGCCGGGCCGGGCCAAAGCCCCGGCCCCCTTCTCCTCTTCCTGATGCTGCAGCACAGACCCTGGGCCGCTGGGGAAGGAGCCATCCCAGAGCCCAGGCAGCTAAACCCAACTATGGACTGCTAAACCCAACTATGGACTGCTAAACCCAACTATGGACTGCTAAACCCAGCCATGGACTGCTGCGCAGATGGGACCTTTCCAGAGCGGCTTTTTTGGGACCGGCGGGTTCTTTCACCTCTCCGCCCCTGCTCTCCAGGTGGAGCCGGCAGGAGCCTCCTTTCTGCAGCCAGCACACTTCGAGCTGAACCACCATGCAGCCAGCAGCACAAAAAGAGCCTGCCTAAGACCATTTTTGAACATAGAAATTTCGGAGTCAGAGAGAGTGAGCCATGTGAGACGGAGCTGAAACGGCGGCGGAGAAAAGGGGCGGTGCCGCATTCCTCGCGCGGAGCTTAAAAATCCTTCTTGCATGCGGTGGTAAGAAACTGTAATATCTCAGATTGTTTGTCTCTGTAATCCATTTGAAGTATATGGGGGGATGGAAGACTTATGTGCGGCCCTTGAAGTTTGTGAAGAGAGAGTGCCTATGCCCAGATATACATAGAAGCAGTGAGAGGCTTTTAAGGATTTGTAGCAGAAAAAGCCTTTGTGTTCAGGCCAAAGTGACCCATCCTTAAAAAGTTGATAACCCCATGTGATGGCCCAGGTATGGCAGTGTGAAAAAACTGATATTTTTTCATAGAAGAGATGTATTACACCACAGCAGATTGTTTCTTTCCTGGCAGGTCTGTTGTTGGGGGCAGTTTGAGGAACCATGTGAAGCAAGAAGAAGAAACCCTTTTTTCCTTAAGCATAAGAAAGAGACTTTGGTTTTTTTTTAGTACTGTAACACTGACTAGAATCCTATGTTGTGTTATCTTTTGTGCTAGTTAAAAAAGAAGAGTAAAGTGCTGAGAAGAAGAGAGCAGGGGAGAGGGTGTGTGTGTGTTTTAATTTCTTGTTATATCTTTTAACTTTTAATTCTGTTAGTAATAAACTTTTTTTTTCTTTTGGTACTGCAACTGTTTAAGTGTGAACCTGTTTTTTGCCTCACAGCCATCTAGTTTTCCTCAATATTTTCTTATTTTGTTTTCCTTATAAAATAATTGATATTTTAGATGCTTGACGCTCAGTTGTGTCAAACCACAACAGATGGTATTTTTCCAAAGGACAAGATGAGCATGAGGCTGGGGAATGATGCTGCAGCAGAACCTGCATTCTCAGACACGTTTGGTAAATGCAGGGTGGGAAAGGCATTTCTTGGGTTGCTGTGGCCTATCCCAGTGCAATTTTCTACAAGAAATGAAAAGATTAGAACAAGGCTCCCATGGGATGTGGATAGTTAAAAAGGGTCAGATGATGACCCCAAGGCAAAGACCAGCATTTCACAGTATTTCTCTGAGATTTTAACACACAGAGGTCTAATAGAAATGTTTTATTTAAAGTAAAAAGTGTGCACAAATAAAGGGAATGATTACACAACAACGCTCAAGACCATATTCCACATGAAACAGGAAAACAGTGGTGACAATATTAACTAGCAGAGCACCCATAGGAATCCAACTTGCATACAAAAAGGAGGTTACTCCACATAAATACATCATGCTTCTGATGCAGACACATTCTCCAAAAAACAAAACCTACTGCATTGGACTGTTTAGACCCAATGTCCCTTCTGAATATTTATGACAGTTAACTGTATGCTTAACAATGAAAAATAACAGTTAAAATCATGGCACTTTGGAGAAAATTAAAGTTTAAAAATGGATTTACAGTAATTTATTTGTCACTTTGCAACATTCTTACTGGTTAGATATGTAAATAGAAAAAGTATTTTTTCTGTGACATAAAAAAAAACAATTAACTTTTGCTTTACTCTTCTGTGATGAATGGCAGAAATGCCCTTCCTTACATAAAGCCATTTTTCTTAATACCTCGTAGGAAATTATGCCACTGTAGAGACAAGGCTTTTGTCGTTTGCTTTATATGATTTCCCAATTTAATATCAGCTACGTCCTGATGTCTACACTGATCATGTGGCTGCAGGAGTCAGATGCTAAACAAACACCATTTTAAAACTGCCCATAAGCAGTTCACTTGACCCAAATTAAATGTGAAGTCATTAGCTGCTCTTTAAAGGAAGGTTCACTCTGATATTTTACATTTGAAAAGACACAACTGGAATTTAAAGAAACCAAATTTTTAACAGTGAGGAGGTTCAGTGCTTCCCTGAAACTGAAGCCCCTCAAATCACTTCCCAGTTTTGAAAACTCAGCCCAATACTAAAGAGTTTCCTATTCACATTGCAAAATAAAACATGAACTAAATCTCCTTCCGACACCAGTGTGGATTTGTGCAATCTCTCTGCTTGCAGCTGACATGGAAGTGAACAGACATACACCAGAAAACTTGTGCTATGAAATTAGTGTTGCCATACAAGGATTTTCACAGAAAGACACTGGCCAAGCAAAAGTCTACTAAAAGATTCAGGTAATGTTTGCCAACTTGTGCTTACAGATACTCAGATCTGCTTTCAGTGACACTTAGCTTGTCTTATGGCTCTTACATAACACAGATTCCTTTCCTCGGTGTCTCTTAATCCCTTTTCCCCAAAATAATAGTAAAAAAAAGTGGTACATTTGGCATTTCTTCAGCCTATCACATTCATAACTACTGCTTTAGCATAAAAGTAAGAATTATCTGTGCTGTGTATTACACTGCTTCCTAACATGAAATGTAAGAAACACACCTCCTAGTCCTAGTTTGAACCATTCTTTCAATTGCTTTCTTTGAGCAGGCTACCAACATTCCAGGTTTGATTTTAAGTACAGATCACCATCTCTAAGGGCAGAAGTTATGGGAGTCATTGAGGACAGCACCTATTTTATTCTAGATATGCTTTTTCCACTGGCAAAGTGGAACTCCTTCCCAGCAGGGTGGCAGTAAGATAAAAAAGGAACCGATGCCCTTTTCCAGGCTGTGGCTGTACTGAGTGCAGTTCTGATGCAGTTAAGACAGCAAGTATAAAAGCAATAAATAGTATGAGGTTCAGTATTAGCTGCCCATTACTGCTAAATTATGCCATAGAGATTTTAACTTCTCTAAGTGTTAATTGAATTCTTTAATTAAACTGACACTTGATGCCGTGTCCAACCCTTCCTGAAAGGGCCAGGACAGAAAGGCACTCTCTGTGTCAGTGTACAATTCCTAGAATGAGTTTTGGAGCAAAGTCTACCTATTCTGATATGGAGTTAATAGTCTCCTTCAGGATAGGATCAATATTCCCCATGAAAGCAGCCAGTCTTGACCTATTCAGTGTAAATATCTGCTCTCCTTGCTGTCATTTCAGTTTGAAGGGCACTAACATAGCTCTAATTTCTATGTCTAGAACAGGGAAATCAGATGTTTAGAGAGAAGAGATTTGGAACTACAGGAGTGATAAGTTCTTACTGATCTTGCTGAAAAATCTGAAATCCTTGAAGGATTATTACATCACCTGATACAATTCGTGTTCATTAAGCACTGAAAACCTTTCCTTGCTCAGAACATTTTACTGGCAAACTATACAGCCAGACCCTCTGTTCAGTCAGGAGCCCCAGAGACCAACTCCTGTATTAAAATTCAAATTTGGCAAAACTGTTAGAAAGTTCTAACACCTTAAATCTGGCAGCTGAAGGTTCAGCATAACAACTGTCCTGGACAACAAACAATACAAAAAGAAAATTCCCACAAGGTGGCAAGGGCAGGATGTTGAGTTACTCATTTTATGCAAGTGCATCCAAATGGAGAGATGTTTATCCATGCAGAAACAAACAGAGTAACGATTGGCACAGTTCAGAAATGGAGAATTCAGACACATTCCTCAGCTGACATCAAAAGAGGATTTATGTATTCAAAGCCTTCAAATTCAGACTGGTCGATCTTCTTCACAATATCACTATTAGGATTAAAAAAGAGTCATTAGTTCAGCAAGATTAAAAAGATAAAATTAACTGACAGTTTGACTTAAAATTAAAACCTGTACAGTGGACTGCAGTTGAGAACATTTCATCTCTCTTTCATCTCTCTCTACCTTTATAGCTACCACTGGGTTTTTTTAACCCCAATGATGGTACCAAAACACAAAACCCCTCAAAAGCAGTGACTGGGCTGCACTCGCTCTCCCACAAAGCAGTCTGCAACATCTGCAGTTTTAAAACTTGCCCTAAACAACCCACGTTGTAAGGACCTGAAAACATTAGGATGTGATAGATACTGCACCTGCATCAGCAACTTTTCTAAACTTTATTTGTGCAGTCTGCCTTTAGAAAGGGATGAAGAAGGAAGTTGGATTTCAGACCTGATTTAAGTGCACAGGTTACATTAAATATTGACTGTGTTTACATACTACATGAATGTTATATAAAACCCTACAAAAATTCATAAAATGTGAACAACAGTGGCTCAATCATGCTAGAAAGGTCAGGGCTCCTCAACAGTTAAGAACCACAAATCCACTACCAAAATCAAGCACATTATCATGCCTTTTATAAAGGCTTTTCAGCCCGGATAATCTCACCTGACTACTAACAACATAAAACACCCAAACAAGCCAAACAAAGCATCTTCTCTTATCTGAACTTCTTAAATTCTACATTACTTACTCATCATCTGGAGTGAGCTGCACAGGTTCATTGGTGAATTGGGAATCAAAGTTATCCAGACCAAATTCTCCAGATATATTTGGTTTAAATGGAGGCACCACTTGCTTTTGCTCCATCTAAGGATAAATGCACTTAAGTCACACTGAGAATTAGTTACAACCTATTTAATTATTTTTAAACAAGGCTGGAAATTACTATTAAGTTTATTTTTTAATACTTTCTACGATAATTCTATTAATCTACTGCACTTACTGTGTGTAAAAGGGATAAAAGATTGTGCATAGTAATTCTGGTACAACATAAATTAAGAGCTTAAGGTTTGTGAGCTTAAGGTCCTCTCTTAGGCTCAAAACAACTTTGTCAAACTATCACTGTATGCAAAGAAACTCAGCCAAGGCAGAGGGCATTCACATACCAGATCCCAATCAACATTGCGGAAGAAGGGATGTCCCTGGATATCTGCAAACCCTGTCTGAGGATGGCAGCCCAAGCGCTCCTTTGGATCCTGGGCAAAGAAGAAAATATTTCTAAATGGATGCCATGGCCTAAACATGAATAAAATGCCAATATTACAAATCCCATGAGAGATGAAACACCAGAATTACAAGGAACACTAAAGAACTATGTCAGGATTATTTATTTTGGACACTGCTCCAATTTACCCTCTGAAATGGGCAGGAATATACAGAAGCTCTTAACTGAATTTTATATATATGACTATGCTGCTTTTCTTCATTTTCATTCAGACCTGTTTAAACATACCATAGGTTTCAGAGCAGGCTTGGTTAGATTACTAATGAATTTGATGCTTTCTCCCCACCTTCCCTTGCTCCTCCCTGAACAGACTATGCCAAGAAATCACACTGGGGCAGTTCCTGGTAAACAGTGTGGAAAGAAGGTTATTTTAATAAGACAATACCATCTCCATGTAAACACATACACACACTACCAGGGAGTTGTAACAGTGTGCAGTGAACAGTGTTACTTTCTTAGAAGAACTTTACCAAATCCGGTTTCTCCTGTATCTCTTTCTTCTCACTCACATAACACTCACTAAAAGCCAGCAAGTGCTTGGACTTATCATCCCCTACCACACGTGCACCTTCTGATTTTCAGGCTAGAGAGCTCCCAGTGAGCACATCCTGCCTTTGCATCTCGCCCCACGAAGTCATCAGAAGCTGTCCAAGTGATTTGCTAAGCTGATTCTCTCAGAACCAAAATAAATCTGGCATGTTTCTTCAATTCCTCAAGTTAAAGAAAACACTTGGAGCATTTCTACCCCTTTCACTTTGAAACTTTACATGCAATCAATCCCAGCCTGTGAACCAGGAGCTTCAGATTTTAAGAGAAGTATCTAGAATAGGGCCCCAGCCCCACTGAAATTCTGCTTTAGGCTCTCATCTTTTCCACCCTGTTTCTGTATGTGGCAAATAAACTACATCAGCTCTTACCTTGTTAAGGAAACTCTTTAGGACACCTGCTGCTTTAACAGAGAGGGATCGGGGAATTCGGATCTGTTTTTCCAAAATTACTGCAAGAAAACAAGGTTCCTATCAGCCTTTGCATCTTTGAAGTTAGTTTAAAGGTCAAGTGGAAGCAAAGCACTGAAGTGTAGGAACACCCATGGTACTTACCTTGGAAGAGATAATCCTCTGTGTTCTGATCAGGGTTGTCAGAGCTGCCGACGATGTCGAACGGTGACCGGCCCGCCATCATCTCAAACATCAGCACACCAAGGGCCCACCAGTCCACACTGAAGCCTAGAATTCAAGAGGGAAAACAACACTGGAGACATTTCACAACAAAACACCAACACCTCTGGGGCTAAAAACAGACAGAGAAGAAGGAATTCAAAAATGTAAATATTGCCAGTCTTTCCAATTAGCTGAATAAAGGAGAGATAATGACTGTACCAGACATTATGTGGATCATTATGTATACAACAGGAGGAGATGCTGTACAGAGGAAATGCAAAGAGTTTAAATGCTGGTCTTAACAAAGGTTTAGATAACATTTAAGCCTAGTCATTGCTAACCAACAGTGCATTATCCAGGGTGGGAGATAAGGCTAAGGAGGAACTATGTCAGTCTTAATAGCAGCAAGGCAGTCATTCATGGAGCAAAACATATCTCCCCTACTATTCACTGCTACAGGAAATCCCAGTAACCAGGCTGGGGCTCATACAGGCTGGCTGGCCTAGCAAGCTTGTGATAAGCAAGAATATCTGAAGTCAGTATGAAAGAGACATTTGATTGAAATAAGATAGTAGATTTAAAAAAATAGGTAAAGGGACATCTACTATCTAGGCCTTTTGCAATGAATTTATATCTAATCTATCATTGCTGCCAAATGTAAAGCTCCAAAACCAAACACAATAGCAGACTGCAAGAATATCATTAGTAGCATCTAAAATAGTTATAAACAATAATAAATTTAGAAGATTTAAGCTATTCTTCAAGACTGGTCAAAAGAATTTAAAATGTGGAATGCAGAATATCTCATTTGCTTTGTACAAAGTTTTCTGCTCTTCCTTTGAAAGCTTTATTTACTTTTTCAGACAGGATGTTGAATTAAGACCGATTATGTGTCTAATGGAGATTTTTACTTTCTACTGCTAAACAACTCCAGTAAGAAGAGACAAGGCAAAAGTTATAAAGTAGCAACAAGAAATTCCATTTACCATAATCCTCTCCCCGGAGAATCTCAGGTGCAATATAGTTTGGAGTCCCACAGAATGTGCTGGTTGTGTCACCAGGCCTCAGCCCCTCCTTTAGCAAAAGATGGGAAGAAAATACTTTACAGTGAACCAAAGATCCCACACTCCTCTGTTAAGAGCTTTACATTGAATTAATTTAAGTCTTGAATAACCAGCATAATGGCAATTCCATGGCAAAGTCAAACCCATGCTACAGTGTCTTTGTAGCAACAAAAGTTTTCCCAGAGGAAATGGGCAGTGCCACAGAATCTAAACAGGAGCAAGTGACACATAATTTCAACCTCTTTGGAAATCACCTTATCCAGACTATTTCAGCCAACCCCTCCCAGACTAGTTGATCCAGATGCTTTATAAAAACATAAACCAGTACATGTAAGTGTGGTCTCTGCATTCCAGCATTTGCCTTTTCTCCACGTGTGGAAGTGAAATGAATATACAGCCTGTGTGCACTGTGTACAAAGAGATGCCTTGAAATTTCACCTTTTAAAGTCTCTACATCCTTTAATTTATAACCTTTCTTAATTTTTGATTTTCCTGGTTAGCAAAAAACTAGATCTTACCTTGCACATGCCATAATCTGTGAGTTTAATATGACCTTCAGAATCTAGGAGCACATTATCCAGTTTTAAATCCCTGTAGATTATCCCTCGCTCATGTAAATAGTTCAATGCTAGACTGATTTCTGCAGAATAAAACCTAGTGTAAAAAGAAATATTGATTACTTAAGTAATCAAAACCCAAAGCTCAATAACACAGTCTTGGTAGTATGATATTTTCTATACATAACCCCAAGTATTCTATTCTTTTTCCACAGAGAAGTGGCAAATTGTTTATAATCACACAAATGATTCTATGTGCTTCAAAAATTGTTTTTAGTTAATAGTAATGTCTATTGCAATCATCTCTTATCTCACCATCTGAGATTAAGCATATGCACCAAGAACTCAGCATTTGCCTGGACAGCTGGTAGTGGTTGTTGTATGAGAAACACTTTGATATCATTAGACATTAAAAAAAAAACCTGTAAAACTGTTTTTCTAGAAAAAAACAGCAGACTGAAGTCATACAGAGTAATGCCAATGTGAACAACATCTAAATGCTTCCTGTTACAGTTCCTTCTTGAAACACAAACACAGTGGCTTGCAGCAGCAAAAGGAGGATGCAGGTTCACATTTCTTAAATCCTTAACATCTGGAGAGGATTTGCTGGCTCATCCCTCATAATCTCTGTGCTGCTGCACTGTGTCAGAAAACCACTGTTTTGATGCAAGAAACCTGGAATGAGACACACCTGGCATGTTCCTCTGGCAGCTTCCTCTGCCTCTGCATATGGAACATCAGATCTCCTCCATTGACATATTCTATAACAAAGAATAACCTGGAACACACAGGATTGTTTCAAATGATTGTGTGCAGGGCTGAAAGAGGTGTGAGACGTTACAGGTCTGTTGTAGAACAATGCCCATTCCACCCTTCCCATCTCTCTGGCACCAGGCTGGTTTCACCATTTCCCACCCCTACACCACTCTGAATAAATTTCCAAACTTACAAATCAAGTGTGCAAAGTCTCTCTAGATAATTCCTTCATTATTAAAGCAATGTAAGTAATCCTTCCCATAGTCCTCATCCATTACAGGTACTGTTTGCCATTATTACACCTGACTGTATAGAGACACATCAGTTTCTATGCACAAACCATAAAAAAAAATTTAATCTAATTTTCCTTCCTGATCCCTTTAGTCTCCTTTGTTTGTGGTAAATACAGAAAGTGTATTACAAATACTCTTTCTTCTCACTTCCCTCCACTAACTTGTCACCTTTTTGAAACAGCAAGGATACTGTTTAAATATACAATAACTGTATTTTATATGTACCTGAAGTTATTACTGTATAGAATAGAAAAATAATAATTTTCATCTCTATTACTCAGTTTTCCTTTTGAAAACTCAGATTCTATTTTCTGAAATTCATCTACAGAGAATCCAGGCAAGTTTGAGACAATTATTCCTCAGTTTTTGTACTTCTGATTTTCACCTCCTCATACCAGTACTTTACATTCTTCTGCATCTTCCCCATCTGAAAACCTTAGATGCACATGGCATTTGGATCCTAAAACACTACAATAGTTTACAAAACACTGACTTTGCTACCTAACACTTTATGCTCCAAACAGGCCTTTGAGGTGCCTGATAGGATGAAGTATGTTTAATGAGACTATCTTATTATTAATTTATGACCTTTACCTGCTTTCTGTCTGGAAGCAAGAATGCAGTCCGACCAAAAAGGGATGATTTGAGGCCTGTTCAAAGACGTGTTTCTCTGTCTGAACCCAATCAATATCCTATTTTTGAAGGAAAGTGACATTCAGAAAAGGACTGTTGCACTTCTTAGGTCAAGTATTAATGACAATTACCAGAAAGACATTAAAGGGCTTTGCTGTCCTTGTTTTACTTGCAAGAAATTAAATATTCTATAGTTCTGAAATGTGAAGCAACAGCTGACAGCATACATTTTTTTTTCCTGAATGTCCCCTACGCTTGGCCTCACTGTGTAACCACCTTGGGAATGAAAACACACTGATCCATAAAAGATAAACTGGTGCAGGGAAATGTAAAGTAGCACCAAGAAATGCAGAAGGAATCAATGGCAGACTGAGAAATAAATGTAAATCTCTTGGACAGCAAGCCACAGTCACTCCAATCATTTCAGAGTAGCCTAAAGAAACCCAAGGGAAATCCTCAGTAACAAGAGGTTTTCAGCAGTTTAATAATGCAACTTCTGACATGTTTTCACTAATCACTGTGCAAAAATCGTTAAGATGGGAGTCTGATTTAACAAGCAATTAAAATAACACGGTGAGATTTCTTTATGACAAACCCCAGACTTGAGCATATGAAAATCAGACTCCACCTGGTTACCTGCCTTGTGAACTTCCTATAGAGCAGTACCAAAAAACCATATGTACAATTCTCATTGAGTGCTGCAGCCCAGACCTGGCTCCCACCTCGTGGGGGACACTGGAGCTGTGTGGAAGAGCTGCCCAATTCACTGAGAACACCTTGCCCACCTCATCATCGTTGACAAGCTCTTTCTTCACCACTTTCATGGCATAAATGCGCTCGGTTTTCTTCAGCCGAACCAGCAGCACTTTGGCATAGCTGCCCCTTCCAATGACCCGGAGCAGATCAAAATCCTGCAGGCCCAGACTGGAGGAGGCTTTGCCACTTTCCCTAATGCTCATTGCCTGTGGATAAAGATGCACTGAAATGAGGAAGCAGCCTTGCCACTGTCAGCAACTGCAAAAGTCAGCATTTCAAAGAACAGTTCAAAATGAATATAAACAAGTAATTCAATTAACACTTGTTATCTTAAGACTGTACTGTCCTGGAAAGGAATGTGCTGGGAAACAAAGGAGGCCAAGGAGACTTGGCAGATAAGAAACAAACCAAACTGGAAGAATTTAGAACACTTTCTAAATCAAAGCACATCTCAACTCAAGGTTCAAAATAAAGCAAGGTGCCAACCATACATGCACACGTCTCAGGAGCAACCCAAATGTATTCTTTGTGCTAATTTTCAGCTTGTGACAAATTAAATTACTAAAATCTTGAAACTGAGACACACAGACTTTAAGATCTCCAATGAACCTCATGGGTTCCTTCCAACTTCAGATACTCTGTGATTCTGTGTAGCGAGTTAGCCTGGTTAAGATTTTACCTCTTTTTCTTCACCAACATGGTCCAAGCTCTCATGACTTGAGGGATTGTATGGAATCACTGGAGGTGCAAGAAAAATTTATTAGACCAATGCAACAAAACAGGATTTTCCTCTGCCTTAAGATTTCCAAACTCAGAGAAATACAGTTTAAATGCTTCTATTGCAAGAATTCTAAACCGATAGGGTTGCATTAGGATCATCACTCTGACTGCCACAAGAATAAACATGTTTGGCCACCACTCCAGCAGAAGCTCTGCTACTGTTGTTAAGAGTTTGGGTTTTTTAGCTTGATCAGGGCATTTGAAGTACTCAGCTTACTAAATGCAACTGATAGCCTAAATTCTTCTTTCTTTAATCAAGTTTTTGAAACTGATAAGATATAGAAAACTGGAATTTTTACATTAAGACAGCATTAAGAAGCTGTCTTACTTTTCTCATCCTATGAAAAAGTAAAGAAGGGTTTTTAAAACAATTTTACTAAAGTTCACTTTTGAGCAACTTACAGTAATTTAAAGAAAAAAATTATTGATCTTACCTGTTTCTACATTATCTGAATGCACTGATGATGGATCCATAGGCATTATTGGTTCCTGCAAACACAGACAGGATTTTTGTAATAGACTGTCCAAGTGTCGGACGCTTGGACAATAAATTAAATTAACGACCCCTGAGGAATATAATCTAGCTTCTTTTTAACTTAATTAGTCAACATAGTTACTAAAACATACACAACTGTATTCTTCATTTTCCCTATTTTCTGGAGGTTATGACATGTTTCCAAAAGCTGCAGAAGTGACAACTTGGTACAACAGAGAAAGAAATACAGCAAGATGACAGGTGAGATAGAAAAACTGAAGTCCTTCAGCAGTGTATATATACTAGTCAAAAGAATTCCCAAAATATACTTGTAGCTGTCTGTTTTATTAAACCAGGAGCAGTAATAATCTCGATTTTTCTCAGGACTTAAGAACTGAAGATGATTGAATTTCTTGTGAGAAAAGTCAAAATTCCTGCACTTCAGGTTCCTTTGTTGTAAATGGGAAATAATCCAATACTGTATCAGATATTTAGAGAATTTACCTCTAGTCCATTCTAAAGATGTAAAATAGCATGTGTGTTCATATGTCCATGCTATGTAACATCCCTGTGAATGAGGGGATAAATGTCCCTTATATGTGACAAGTGAAGAAACATCAGATGTGCAGATCAGACTCCTGTCTTGCTACTAAGCTACAACTGTGCTCCTTGAATCTCAAACTCTTGCAAAAGTCATGGTAAGCATAAAAATTATGTTTCAACTACTGCAATTATTTGTAGGCTGCAGCCTGAAAACCAATAGTATAATGTGGGGTGGGGGTGTTTATCTGTTTGATTGGTTGGTTGTTGCTTTTCCCAGGTAACTTTCCAGGACAGTTTTACTTACTGGCTGTAGTGTATGTCGGCCACATTCAATACTGACAAGTTTGTGACACTTCTTGTGAACGAGGAGTTTGCAGTTGATGCACTTGTACCCTTGGCGCCCCAGGCCCCATATCCGGTCAGTGCAGATGGCACAGTGAGCTCTCTGCAATCAGAAACCAACAGAACTCTAATTAAAGAGCAAAATTGACAATAAAAACTATCCAGCCACACTTGCATTAACCAAGTTCATCTCCTCATCTCTCTGTAGGTGAGTCCTTACAGAGGAAGGCAGGAGAGCAGAAGCTTCAACACCTTAAACAGTCAGACAATGTGAATGGGAAAATCAACACTTGCTGAAGGACATTCACAAAACAACTCCAAAGATCCATGAAAACAGGGTGCCTACGGAGGCAAGAGTGGAAACCGATTTAACTACGGTACCTTGACAGCCTTTAACCCAGATGAGGTCAAAAAACAACAAAAAAAGCTGAAGTTAGACATGAGGATGCTCAAGATGAAGTTTAGTGGAGACAATCTTAAGCATTAAGCACACAATACACTAAGCTTAGAGAAGAAGGAAAGATTATTGAAGCTGTCAAGGGACCTGACTTACCCAAATATTTTGGGTTTGGTTTTTGCTGCTGCTGTTTTTAAACACAGCAGAGCCTTCTTGGTCCTTAGCTAATTCTATTTGACCATTGCTTCCTGAAAACATTCTGAAAGGTTTGTTATTTTCAGTTGATTACATGGCACCAGCAACAGGCTGCCTGGAGAAACATCACAGCTTTCTCCTTTGAAAGTCATGAAAGAAAAGTCTGTGCACCAAAAGCAAGTTCAGACCATTTTACTCCCAGAAGCTGAAAAAGTGAAAACCTACTTTTAGCCATCTAATACATTCCAGTTTGCCCTCTGGGAAGATTTTAAGGGAACATGGGAGTTTTAATATCATGTTTTCAGAGTACATGTAAAATGAATTGCAACCAATTTGTTTTGGTTTTTAAAAAGTTCCTGATGATTTCATATTGACTAGGTTCCCTGAAAATACAGGATTACCTAAGGTGTACAGACAAACAACAAAAATGAGAATAAAACTACCTGATAGCTTTTCAAGGCAGTGACATCATCATGATCAAAGAAAGACATCCCTGTATCATGGCTTTAAGTACCCAACAAGAGTCTCACCCTGTTAAATCGTTTGGCTTGGAAAGTGTGACCATTTGCACAATAGAGCTTTCGCCACCGGCGGGCGCCTCGGCGATAAATGGACTCTAAGAGGAAAAACACAGGATTATACCCAGACAAATACAAATACAGAACTACAACATCTTCTCCTGGAGGTTTCTGTGTAGTTTCATTCCTACACCTTTACAGAAACAGGGGAATGTTCCAAGTATCTTTTTCTTTTTTTTTAAGTTTTGGAGAAAATTTGAAGTGGAATAACCCTGATCAACTCAAAGTTAATTCTGATTTTCTGAAATTAAAAGGAACAGTGAGTCAAGAAAAGGGAAATTGTCCAAACAATACAAGCACTTGTGTGCAAAGTACACACCTCAACTTGGGGAGGAGCTGTGGGGAAGGGAAAGGAGAAAGGAAGGTGAATTTTGGGAGCACATCCTGATTTATAAGATTGATTGACAAATACTCCAGTGTTTTAAATCCATAGCTGCCACTTTTTTTTTTAACTATTACTTTATTTTCCATTACCTGAGGCATGTCAGAAGACAAAACTGAAGAACTATATTGAGCTGTAAATCTCTTTCTGATTCAGTCTGCAACCTGATTTTTTGGATAACCAGCATTACCCATTCTGCCCGAGTTAACTTTTAAACATGCACATTTACATTTGTCAGAGATTTGGATACCAAGCTGACAGATGTGTCAGTGCCTAACATAGACACACTCTTTTATAAAAATTTAAGACTGAGGGGAAATTACCTCTTTAATGTCTAGAACACTAGTTAACACAAGAGAGGTTTTTGGAGAATCCTCCTGAATTTCAAATGAATTAACCATGGATCTGTAAATGGTGACAGAAGTCATTATCATTGGTTATAAGCCTCTGCTCACTGTTGTCAGCCAGCAATCTGGCAACTCCCAAAAAGACAAGGATAGGATAAAAAAACTGTCATGATAGAAGAGGCAAAAGCAAGGAAAGCAGAGTGACATGGGTAGTTAAACAGGAATGTGAAATGCTGATTAACAATGATTCAGAAGTGACAAACATTAAGTTTAGCAAGACTTTCTACTCCTTTTAAATATTTGATTTGTACAGATTTGCATTATTAATATTCAAAACTGCTGAATGCCAAACCAAACAATAAAATCTATTAAAACAGGAAATCTGATTTTCTGTATTCCTTAACTAAAATGCCTACTTACTATCTTCTCCTGGACAAGGCATGCCAGGCCGCTCTGGGACACAAGGAAATACTGCAAGAAAAACATAAACTTCTGATTAGCTTTTTATTTCAGACAGAAAATAAATCTTTGGGCTAAATACAACACTCCTGAAAGGCATTCAACCATCTAGAGAACAGCATTGACTTGCACTTCAAAAAAACCTTGTTTAAGAACAGGTGAGCTGCAAACCAGCATAAAGCCCTTTTGCTGGGCATAGCAATGACATACATGAGAAATACAAGCAAAAAGCAGAATAAATGAAGTTATTTCTTAAAGAAAGTAACTAGGAAAAGTAATGATTTTGTTTTCTCATGTGACCAATCTTCACAGTTAGTCAAGATTTCCAAACACTTATAAATATATTATGTGACAGTGTCCTAACAGTTACATAGGATGTTGACTATGTAAGTCTTTTTTTTTTTCACAATTTATTTAGCTTCAGTAACACTACCCATCTTTTACAATTTATTTGGCTTCAGTAACCATTACAGAGAAGTATAACTGTAGAGAGACAGCCCTGAGCCAGTTTAATCAGAGGCTTATCAAACACAAAAAATAATGGAGAAAGGGCAGATCAAAAATTCAAGTAATATGTACAGAAGCAGTGAAATGTATCCACAAATAGATTATATTCTTCCCCTTTTTAAAACTCTCAGTGGAAAGCTGCCAAGCTGTCTTTTCCTTTCAAATGGGATGACAATAAACTAGATTTTTTGCATCTTTTTAAGAGCAGGAGCCTGTTAAAACACTAGAGTGTAACACAGCAACACTTCATAATGATCACTTTTCTGCTCTAATCTCTGATAAACCAAGACCGACCTTCTACTGGTAAAAAGTTACAAATAGCTAAAAAACATTCTGCAGAAGCTGCCAAAACAGACAAATAACCCTGAAGAATAAAAACTGAACAATTACACATTAAACAGGGGCATAATATTATTAAGTTTAAAATAGAATTATTAATTTTAGAGAAATCAAATTTTTCATTAATCTGGTATCACAAATGGAGCTCATAAACTTTTTTTCCTAACAGAGATGCTTCTCTAAAGCACTTATCCATAATCAACTTCAGGATAATATATACACCTAATAAATAAATAAAATAATTAATCAATTGTACTTATCCCTTCTACCATTCACTGCCAGCAAGTGTATGAAGGCCCTTGACCTGAAATAATGAAAAGACTGGGGCTGGGTTTCCTTAATAAACTAACAGCAAAGTATATTTTCCTCCCTTAATTTAATAAAGAGGAGCTAAAAGTACAGTGAATGGTCATCAGCATCCCTTGACAGGATGGCCAGGCCTGAAGGGAGAAGGCTGTGAAAAGCACAGGTAATGCAAGGTAAGAATTCCACTAATTCACAGGTACTAAAATGAGCAGCAGTAAATTTCAATAAATTTCACCTACCATGGATCAGGAGCTCTGAATCCTTGTTTAGTTCATACAACCGAAAGGCCTCTTCTAACTCCAGCTGAGAGGAAACTGTACATGGATCTCCTGTGGAAAGAAACAGAACAACATAAAACTCAACCCAATTAGTTCCATACCATTCAGGAGTTCCCTCACAGTTGGTTCCAAGATAATTGTTGTAGCAAAAATCCAATATTCTCAAATGTGGTAGTATTTCTTTTTAACACTGTTCAAAGAGTACATCTGAAAATAGAGTCATATTGAGTTCTTTCAGGGAAAACAGAAAGATGGGATATTCCCAAGAGGCAAGCAGATCATAATAACAAAACATCATTGCTACAAGCATGGTTACACATTATTTCAGTACAGGAGGTGCAGGCTGTATTCCAGCACCTAAAAACCTTCTAAGATTACCTTTTATTTAATGGTTTTTTAATTAGAACTGAGTCAATTCTATTTTCACAGCAGCTTCAGCACTGCCAAGACTTGCACCAGGAGCTACAAAAGCATTTAGAGCTCGAGTCTCTCCTCAAACCTCAATGGAAACTCCTGACAAATAACATAATCTACGAACAATACCCCATTTTTCTGATTTGTAACTACTACTTCCACACTCACAGGGCTATTTGAAATAAAATCTTTTAAAGAAAGGGCACCAAGGCAGAAAAAGTGGGAGTTGGTTGCCTTTGTTTCTTATTTCTTTTAGTAAAACTGTTGCAGTTTTGTTGACCATTTGTGATGGTGCAGACTAAATGAAATGCCAAATCCTTGATGATAAAGTTTCTCAAACAAGACTGTGTTTTCTTTGGTGTGCCTGATGCAGATTAGGAACATCGTAAAAAAAATAGCCCCCTAAAAGAATAAGCTTTTTTCAAAATAATACCACAACTGAAACATTTTTGAAACAACGTTGTCCCAGTCATCACTGCCCCAAAGAAAGAAAATACTTGTAGTTATTAGTGTAACTTTTTCCCCCCTCTTAATTTATACAAGATGTTCTGTGTAAGAACAAGGGATTTATTTCTGCCTGCTCGTCCTCCAGCATGAGCACAAGTTTATTTTTAGCCCAAATCCCATACAGCAAGTCTGCCTTTCCATATTTCTAATTTTTAACAGAAATACTACTTTCCATGTCTTTAAGTGGCAAACTAGTTATGGGTAACCAAACTGGAAGAAGGCAGAGTAATTTCCATCCCAGCTAAACTGGATCCAATCTGGAAGTTTTACTGCTTTGAGTCCTCAGTCGATACCACAGTTGGAAAGTTCATAACCAACAGACTCTCAGGTATTCTCCTTGTGCTTTATACTGCAAGGTTTCTAAATTAATACAGGTACTGCTAAAGTTTTTCAGTGAAACCACACACCCAGCAGCCGGGGGTATTCAAACTGAGCCCCTAAAATAATTTCCAGATAATTTGTTTCTAATGTATCACAATGCATTTGTTTCTAATCTATCTTCCCCCAGAACAGGAAGGACACGAACCTGAGGGAACCAGCCCAGAGAAGGCCCCAAGTTGGTTGGATGGATGGAGGACTCAGCTGTGAGGAATGGTTGGGAGAACTGGGATTGTTTGGCCTGGAGAAGCTTTGGGGTGACCTAATTGTGGCCTTCCAGTGCCTGAAGAAGCCAACAAGGAAGGTGAAGAGAGACTGTTCACAAGGGCCTAGAGTGACAGGACAGTGGGAATGGCTCCACACTGACAGGAGTAGGTTTAGATTGGGTATCAGGAAGCAATTCTTCCCTGTGAGAGCCGTGTGGCCCTGGCACAGGTTGCCCACAGAAACTGTGGCTGCCCCATCCCTGGCAGTGTCCAAGGCCAGGCTGGATGGGCCTTTGGGCAACCTGCTCTTGTGGAAGGTGTCCTGCACATGGCAGCGAGTGGAATGAGATGATCTTAAAGGTCCTTCCAGCCCATTCCATTCTGTGATTCTATGCATTCTATTCTATTGCTAAAATATCAGTAATAAATATAAATGATCCATTTTCAGTGTTCTGTCTTTATTGTTTTCAGCACATCAAAATCCTAAAGATGAGTCTTTGAAGCCACCTCCAGTCATTTACCACCAAACCACTCCCTCCTACAGCTGGACACCTGGACACCACAGTGCCCACCCACAGCACATATTTACACAGTGCAGAGCAGGGTGGGAGGAGAAGGAACAATTGTTTTTACTCAGACTCACTATGAGAATCAACAAACCAGTTTTTCTTCTTTTGTTTCCGACTCCTGTGCAAACAGTTTTGTGTTTCCTTTTGGCAGAAGCAAAAGAGGGTCTCAAGAACAAGCAAACTCAGAACAGAAGGTTTATAGACATCTCTTTCAACAAGCTTGAGTAGCACAAATTTTGCAGTCAGAGACAACTGGGATACATAGGAAAATATTTACTTTGGGGTTATATACTGAGAAACAACAGACAGAAGACACACACAAGGCCAGGGTCCATCCCACAGGATGTTTCAGAAGGCAGAGTGAAGCTGAACTAACCATATACAGAAAAAATAGAAATTTGTCTAAAATCAAATCAAGTTCATTCTATTTTCCAGTTGCATCTGAGGATTTTGGAGATGACTCTGCTCAATTAAATTACATCTGTCTTTGTGTGCAATCACCTCTATGAAATCAGAGTAGTTACATGTGATGCCCTCATCTTCCAAAGGTATTTACTGTATGACAAATCAAAACCTTAGTGACCAGGTAAATCCAGTTTAGTCAGGAAATAGTGATGCCCCAGACCCCTTATTTTCTCTTACACTGTAAAAAGCATGAGTAATTGTGTAACAAGTGCCAGCCCACAGCATATAACTTTTCTCATGCTACTGTTAAACAGTGAACTTCAGTTTTGGTGAAGAGGATGTAATATAGGAATTTTCCAGTAAAGAAAAATAGGTTTGTAGAAAGAATATCAACTGAAAACACTACAGAGTAGTGCTGAGAGAGGAGGCAGGGGCCTTGGTAAGAAGCCATGCATTGTACATGCAAGAATTATCACAAATAAGGACAGGAGGATTTGTTTTAAACACACTCCTCATTGGCAGATTAACTTTTTCTCCTGACATTAAACTGTAAATCAACAATTAAAGCAAACATGGATTGCTTGTGAAAGTCAAATCCTATGTGAACATATGAAAATAATTCAAACTGCAGCCTTACTTCTTCTTTTATAAAACTATCTTTAATTAAAGAGTAGAAATTGAGACAGAACAAACTGTGGCTTTAAGTCAATTATTGAATCAGTACAAAATGTTTATTAAAAAATTATATGCATACTTCTTACTATGACTGACTCTGCAGACTCCTCCCCTGCAGCGAGGAGTCCATTATCTTCCTGATGATAAAACAACACAGCCAGCTTATTATAAAGTAAATGTTCAACTCCCAGTAGCTCTGCTGCACAGTTCAGTCATAAACATTGCTCATTTTACTGTACTGCATCTGCCTGGTATAAATAACTTTGGAATGATGAGGGGAAGAAAAAACCCCACCTGCTCAGACTCCCAAGACGACATAATCTTCAACACACCTGCCTACGTGGCACTTCCAAAAATCAGCTCTGCTCCGTGCTTAACTTTGAGCTCTGAATAAACTGGCAGTAACCCAATTTTAAACAGGAGGAAACAGTTCTATAAGCACCATTTATGCTGATGGCTGCATGCAAACACCAACCACAGCCAATAAATCACTGCACACTGCAGCCTTTTATGTACTGCATCAGCTAAAATAACTCCACAGCAATCTCAAAATTCAGAGGGCTCTTCGTTGTAGCTGTAGCTCAAAACTTACATGTACAATGAACTAATTCCACTGAGAAAACAGAACCTACAAATAACCTTTAAAAAAAATTACTACTCTACACACACAGCTCAACGGATTACATCTGTTAACAGGGAGAACAGACTGGACTTCTTTTCATCCAAGGTAAATTTTAAGATGGGTAATGTAAGCACTAGAGATGAAGAGCTCTCAGCCAAGGTTGTCTCTGCACTTTGATGAAAAGTTACTACATGTCATTGGTATTTAGAAAAAGTTTTATTAGCAGCTATGTGTTAATAGACTTTAGGTTGCTAAAGTAACAGCTGATAATAACACTTGAGATAAGTATTTTTGGTTACACATACAACTCAATTATACATTAAATTGTATCAATATTTTAGATAAATACTGCAATTTGTAAAACTTAATGTATGCTTAACTCTTTCAAAAATACAAGATATAAATAGAATCTTCAACAGTCTAAGGGAATACTTTCTGTTGCCTTCATGAGAAGTCCTAACATTGAATTAGCATTTTCATAGTCACTGAGGTCTTGTTTGGTGAGCAAGCTACACACTAAATATTGTAAAACACATACCTCTTCATTAAGCTTTACTTAAGAAGGCACTGGATAACTTATTTTTGGAGTCAGATTCTACATTTTATAAGGTTATCTTTTGAAGGCAGAGGCAAAGGAATAGATGAAAGGGAAAGAAGAGGTAGGAAGTTAATGTATTGATGAGCATTGATCTACCTTCTTCATCAATCCACTTCATGGTGAAAAGCTGCTCATTGTCAAAGGAGCACATGTCTCGAACTTCACTGCACAGTCCCTCGAAGGAGATGGAAGGCTCAAAATAGGTTATCATGATGTCCCTAAGCAAGAGAAAAATAAAGTTCAGAAACTATTTCACAAAACATAACACTGATCATTATCTCTAACACCTTCCATACATCACTACTATAAACCCCTTCCCTGATGCAGCTCCTTCCAAAATGTTAAAGTAAAAAAAAGTACCTAAGTTCCCTTCTTTCATCAGAGTCAGGCTCCAAGTGATTTTTATTACTTGACATTTAATCCTCCAGGTACCTTCTTCAAAAAACCTCAGATTTTATGCCCAAATAATTATGAAGTGAGTTGCAGCAGACATTAGCCACAGAGAGAAAATAGATCTCTTACACCAGTGGAAACTAAGAATGAAATGCTGCAAATGTTTTAAATTATGTTCATAACACATTTGTGGTTTTAATTCCTCTTTAATAGTTATTTTGTTATTAGATATCAAAATGTAAAAACACATACATCTACTCCAACTAAATTGTGATTGTGTAGATGTTATGAAAAATTAATGACAAATACTAAACAGAACTCCTAGCAGATTTGGGGGGATGTGCCAAATACTGAAAGTGCCTTTAAAAAAAGAGTGGTGCTTCACACAATGAAAGGGAAGGCTGACAGAGAGCCATATATTTAGAATTGAAATGTACTGGTTTACTGTTATGCAGAGCGAGTATTTCTGTGATGATTACAATTAAAAGTGAGTTAACCTGGTTTTAATAAGTTAGCAAAAAGTGCCGACCCACTGTGCTGGCTGGGCCTTAAAGGGGAACAGGTGACTCAGGGCTCAGTCCCTTAAGCAAAGGAGTTGTGAGGTACAGTTAGAGGAAGGCTGTTTACAACGCACTCCTCAACCACAGCACAAAAGCCCCACATTTGAGCTACAAGATTAATCTTCCCATAAAAACCTCATCCAGCCAGATTTGCTCTGGTGGGTGCCACAGTCCCCATGACTGTTGGGGAGAGCTAAAGTAAATAATCAAAGCAACAAAGTTTTTACGGGGTCAGAAATACCATCAAGGTTCCCACCAGACTGAAGCATACATACACAGCAAGTTAAATATCTTTGAAACATCGTGTGCAGGGGCAGACTGGGATCAAGAAGGTGGCTTAACTGTGGTCATGGAACTGGAACAACACTCAGGAGGGGCAGAGAGCACACAAAAAATAAACTGCGTGCCTGAGGCTCCTTTGAGAGCAGCAGCAGGAATAAAATTAACTGGCAATTTCTAAGCAGTGCAGAAGAACAGCAAGTCTGCTTCTGGATGTATGAGCATCATCAGTTGGGTTAGGGTTATTAGGGACAGACTCCAGTAAATAGGGCAGATGTGTGTCCAGGATAAACACAACATCTCTTACAATTATCTGAATAAAGCAGTCAAAAAGCTGCTACACGATTTGGTAGAGGAATCACTCCTGCTCTTTACACGTGAGACAAAATGCAAAGCAAAACAACATTCAGACACAGCACAGTCATTCTGACCAAACAGGGCTTTATCACATCCATCCAACATGGCAAACCCTTCTCTCAGACACAAAGGTCTCCCCTCACATCCTCTCCAAAAACACCAACTGGGAACCCAATGCCAGCAAGGCAGATTTGCCAGTGAGTTACTGTCACAGACACACTGGCAGCCACCACAGAGCAACCCTGCATTAGGAGGCAAAGCCTTAACCCGTATTTCCTGTTTTTCCAGGAAGGAAAAAAGGCATTGCTTACTTAGCAGCTCCACTAATTTGGTGCTAGAGTTTACCATCTCATCATTTATTCACATTTTAGCACGGATACATTCCCTTTGGAATATGTTCTTAAACAAAAAATTAGTTAAGAGTGAAGAGAAGCAAAGTATCTATATTTATATATATATTTACACGGCAGGTTTTTTGGGGATTGAATTAGTCATTAGAGAGTTTCTTGAATAACTATTACTGCCAGAAAAACAGAGTTACAGACCACACTTTAAGAGACTGTAATCACTGATGTTTCAGCAAAAACTGAAGATTAAATTATATATATATATTAGCAAAATCTGTTCAACATGTTTTCAAATTTGATGATTCAAGTTCACTTGAAATAGATTTATCTGTACTACAGTGAAGAGGAAAACTCACAATGTTAAGACGTACTGAACAGCCTTGGAATCCCTTCATATCTCTAAAGTAAAAGCTGGCACCAACTGAAAAAAAAATCTCTTACTACTTGTTGGTATCTTCAAGTGGCAAAGCAGTTGTCCTTCAGAAAAAAGGAGAGTTTAATTATTTCAGAATTTAAGCATGTTCTCCAAATTACTTCTCTAACACCTCCAGCAGGACATGTATCAAATTGGAATCTCTCTTCTGCTACAGCAGACAATAATCAATCTTTCAGAAACTCTAGCCAATAGCAATGTTACAACAGAAAGATGATGTTAAGTATAAACAAGGTTCCATAAACAATATCTGTAAACACAGGAGCTGAAAGGTTACAGGTCTTCCTGCTACTTTATTTTGCTATTTGAACTCCACTGATGACCCTGACATTTCCTGAGACACAGGTCCCACTTTCACAGTGCTTCTGTTGTCACACCTTTGTGTCTCCACACTTCTTGCCCCTAATAGCACTGATGATGCCTTCCTCCAGGAAAAAGCTGGATTCACTCAAAGACAAGGAGAAGTTAAACTCTATTGAGAAAATATTTTGCATTTTAAATAAAAATCAGTAGGCCAGATTAAGAGACAAAGGAAAGTTAATAAGGACCATAGCCTGCTGACTTGCATTAAAGATAGAAAATGTTTTCTTTTACTGAGATGTGGGAAAAATGTTCTTGACAATAGGCTTTTCCTTGTGATGAACATAAGGTTATACACTGCTTGGAATAATAATGTTTGTCATAAAGCTATTTCAAGGTGAAATAAATATCCTTATTTGTAACCTCTTGGCACACAGGAAATCAGAAGAAAATCTGATTCAAGCACACATTTGTACCACCACATCTGGAGGTGCCAATTAACTCTTACTATGGAATCATCAGACTTTTTACAATTTGTTTTAGCACTATTAGAGTTGGTCTTAATCAGGGACTTGTGAGTAGGAAACATGCAAATAAACAAGACAGCACTTGTCCTGAATTACTTTCACTGAAAATGCTACCACTTCTTTCATAAATATTAATAAAGATAATTTAATGCATACTACTAGAAGGCCTGAGTCAATATCCTGCAAATATCAGAATCAGTAAAACATAAATCTTATGAAGACTGAGAAAAGGCAAATGGTAAATCTAAACACATTAGAGAACATATTTTAAATACATCTAGAAGACCATATTCTCCACCTCTTCTGAGATCAAACAGCTTTCTTCATCTTCTTTTACAAATCATACAAGAGTTGTAATGTCCTTTAACAAAAAAAGAACCATCCAACACAAAAAAACCAAAACCAATGCCAACAATTAAATACAATTAATTATCTGTACCTCATTTTCACTGAGCTTAAACTCCTGTGAGAGAACAACCCTCTAAGAACAGACACTACTGCGTTAGACTTTTCCACCTGCAGCCTCATATATCACATATTACGTACCTGGAAATGTACAGATACATTATACATATTACCTACATATCCATGCATGCATCACACACCTGGGCCACTCATTAAGGCTTTTGAAAATGTCTAATTAGAGCTCACTGCAATGAAGTCCCACAGGACTCCAGGGGAATTCTGCTGTGTCAGTGTCATTTCTGCACTGTGAGGTGCAGCCACTGCCATTCACAACCATTTAAAGCATTGTTTTCCCCTGTGCAAATCTGTTTTGCAGGAAAAACATATTGTCAGAAAGCTAAATCAATATTGAAACAGCAAGAAGGCAGGAAAATGTATTCACAGGCTTAGTCCAAAGTTTTCTTAAACTGAACACTCTCCTGTGAAGAACCTGAATGTCAACAGACAACAGAAGTCACTGTGCTGAAGAATTGATCAAAAAGTGCCCAAGATACATAAAAATAAATTACAGAAGAATTCAACAAATATTAAGAAATAAATTTTCTGGAAATCTTTATGGAGGTACATTTTGATTTAACAACTAAAATTTATTTTCTCCTCACACTTTCCCCACTCATGTAATTACATTAAAATCAAGAAAATATGCAGGTTTAACATGTATCACAAGAGGACTGTCACGTGTATTCTTCATTTGAACCAAATCAAACTGAAGGCAGGCAAAGCATTGTTATCTACCCCTTTTTATTAAAATTCTAACCTACATTACAGCCTACACAGCTAAAACCAGCATAAAATCTGTGCCAGGCACTGAAAGAATACAAGCTAGCATTTCTAATCATGACAGAAAAATAATTATAGCTGTTTGGTTTTGCTTCTATTTTAAATCAGCATGAATTCTACAGGATTCCTTGAGCACAAGCAGTTAATTATTCCTACCTGTTCTCTACTCCTACAACATATAACACTATAACAACTTCTGGTACTGGCCTGACAAAAAGCATCTCCAGCAAATGACATCAAACAAAAGGCAAACTTTGAATATCATCAGAGCACTGAAATGGTTGTAATTATAGATGCTGATCAGTGTCATACACTGGGAGCTGCTATACTTTGTTACTGCATCAACAAAAACCCCCTGTGTTTGGAGTAACATAGTGAATTCCTAAAAACTGCCTCAGGAACCTCTGTTACACAGACTGCACAGACCACAGTAACTCTTTAAAATAGGTAACATTTTAAACAACCAGTCCTATGTCAAAGATAAGCACAGTTTACCTGAGAGAAGGAAATACCTGGAAAAACTCAACTTAATGCCCTAATTCCCAAGTCTCTGGGAATTCTCCATCCCCTTATTCTCATGATCTCTGTTCATTTTTAGGAAAATTTTCCATCCTGTTTTAACATATTTCATGAATTTAAGACAAAGAATTACCACTGTACAGTTCAATGAAACAAAGACTCTTCAAAGGGTCCTGTGTGAAGTCTTTGTCTTGGCTGAGAAAAGCAATTGGGCTCCCGGCCAGACCCAGCCAAGTTTTAGGGATTCAGGCTCAGCTCTTTGCCCCAGGCAAGTATCCCAACTATCAGATTCACAAATGTTTCAAGAACAAATCTGTGCTTCTAAGTGGCTGGGTTGGGTTGGCTTGGTGGTTTGTTTCTTTTTCTTTTTAACCAGAAACTCCTTTTGGAAGATGAAAAGACCTTCTGAGCCAGACTTTCCCAATAACTTCCACAACCCACTCAAATGCTTCTATTAAAAGGAAATTAGGAGAGATTAACGTTTCCTGATTAAAACTGTTTCCCACTAATTCCTCGATCCAGCTCTGTGACAGTTTATCTGAAGAACAGGGGAAAAGCTGCCTTTGGTATCAGCATTCAGTCCTCAGTCTCCAAGCCATTTCAGGGTAAGTGCAGATAAAATGTTTGGCTTTGATACCCACTTGATAGTGCAAGTCTGAGAAGGGGCTTGAGACTTTCTGTTGTAAGAAAGAGGAGAAAATAACTCACTTATATCTCAAAATAAATCATGACTAAGGCATTCAGCATGTTAGTTTGTTGGTATTCACAAGGGTTAACCAACACCCTCTATGACTCAGTGCCATTATTAAACTGATAACTGCATTAACAGATAAAAAGTCAATGGACGGGACTCAAAAGAAACATTCCAGTGCCTGTGAAATTATTACCAGTGTCATGAGCCAGCATTCCTGCCCAATGTAGCAGATTTTTTCCTCACTCCCACAACTCTGGGATGCTTCCTCCCTGCTCTTGCTCCACAGCCTCCCTGTCCTAAAGCAAGAATCCATGTGATTGCATGTGGAAATGATCAAGATTAAAACTGACCCAACAGAAGAAAAATAAATGGTTTTCACCCAGAACAGTTCCTGTTTTAGTTCACTGTCTTACCAAATGAACACCTCTGCCAGCTGATAGCCAGGGGCATCTTCACATCCTTAAGAAAAGGTGGATTAAAGGGACTGTGAAACAAAGAGCTCAAAATTTCACATACTTTGACAGTGTCTCACCTCTTTTAAAGCCATAGATCGTGCCAGTCTCTACAGTAATTTCAAAAGACTTCTGTCAAGAAAAGCCCCAAAGCAGACACAAGCCAGAAACTAAACACAGCAGCAAATACCAAATGCTTAATGTGGTTTCTATACTTCTTAAAATTACACAGCTAGAGATAGAAGAGAATAAATACTGAAAATCTCACACACTTCTTCTTGTGCTTAACACAGATAACTGGAAGGAAGCTATCAAGAGCATCAAGTGTTCACTCTTAATCCAAAAATGCAACCTACATTGTTTTCTGCTTAGATCACCTCCCCTCAAACTTAATGGCCCAGTGAACCACTGGCAAGGCTTGCACTGAAACTTATTAAGTCCTGTAACTGTTACTATTTAATAGGGTGTTATGAACCCAAGGTAAGATGTTTCTTTTGCTTTGTGTGTTATGGCTGGAGAGCCACTGAATTAGGCCCACAAAATTCAGATTTCCATTCTGCAACACCTAGTATTTTGGGTTTTTTTTTTAGCAGAAGCATAATCGACAGTAGATGCATCTGGGTTACCCTTCACAGACTCTCTTGGAAGTTGCTCGGTCCTGGCAAACAGCCTAAAAATCCATTAAACAAATTTTCATACAAACATCTTCTTCCTTTAGTCCTGAACATCACTTAATATAGAGAGACCAGGACCAAAGCTGGACCCCGAACATACTAAGTGCGACTTTTGGCGTGTGTTATGAAGGAATATGTACTTATTACTGACAGCCATGGCCTGGGGGTGACGGGGAAGCAGGGTGCGCAGGGCAGAGGCTGCTCAGGCACATCCTTGTTCAGCGGGAAGGCCATCCCAGAAGAAGGGAGGATCCGGCTTCCCCCCTGAACCCCAACACCAGTCCTGCACTTGACATCCATTTCAGCACGGCTGGTTGGTCGTGGAGTGTTTTTCCTCTGCTCTTTCTCCCCTCCCCTGCCAGTCAGGGGATGCCCAGGGAGCCTGGAGTATCCATGGGAGCTCGTCCAGGGGAAGCCGTACCGGGTACCCCGAACGCCCGCGGGGCCGCTTTGCTCCTCTCCGCCCGGCCGCCCCCGGGGGCTCGGCGCCCGCACTCACCCCTTGTAGTAGGCTTTCACTCGGACCTGGTGGGCGCCGTCCCCGCCGAGGCTGCCCCCGAGGCCGCCCGGAGCCGACATGGTGCTGCCGGCGCTGCCGTCCCGCTGTGTCGGCATCGCCCCCGGGCCGGGCCGGGGGAGCCGCAGGCTCGGAGCGGGGGAACCGCGGGGTCGGGCCAGGCCGGGGCGGCGGCTGCGCGACCCCCGCGCCTCCAGCGCGCCCCGCCCGCGCCGGGCCGCACCACGCGCGGGGGGGCGGGAGGGCACCGCACAGAGGCGAGGCGGGAGGGAGTGCGGAGCCGCGCAGGGCGGCGCGGGAGGGCAGCGCTGGTTTTCCCCCGGAGGGGCAGAGGAGCCGTCCCGAGAGCGGCCGGGCGGCAGCTCCGCCGCCC
>JACBWW010000055.1:687949-811366 GCA_020086605.1 Lanius collurio
TAAGCAGCTACTATGCTATTTCCTGTTAATCATAATATAAAGGCAGAAAAAGAAACTGCAGTAAACACCCCCATAACATATATTGAGGTTTATGATTCATTTCAGTTTTAAAGATGACATTTTGTGCTCTGCGACAGAGGGAAGTCACATAGGACTGGGGAGGATCATTTGAGGTGCTTAAATAGGTAGTTTGTTCCTTGGTTCTTGCTGTATTATGTGAGGTATTGTTGTTAAAAGGAATTTTGCCTGTATCCTTTTCCTCTCTCCCCAGCAATTTCAGTCCTGGGTTGTGGGGGGTGAAGGAGGTGATATTTGTCCTGTGTAGCTGGCTGGAAATCCCGGATGTATTCCTAAATTGGTTCTTTGTTGCTACTTTTTATAGATCTTAGAAGATTATAACTACATCTCTCAAGAGATTGCATCAAGTAATAGCAAATACTAAAAACTAAGATTAGATATTAAGAATAAATTCTTTACTATGGGGTTGGTGAGGCCCTGGCACAGGCTGCCCGTGGAGGCTGTGGCTGCCCCATCTCTGCAAGTGTTCAAGGCCAGGTTGGATGTGGCTTGAAGCAACCTGGTGTATTGAAAGGTGACCCTGCCTTGGCAGGGGATGGGATTATCCTTGAGGTCCCTCCAACCCAAACTATTCTGTGATTCTGTGAAACTTACCTTTTGAAAATTGTCCATTGTTCCATCTCAGCAAAACATAAATTTTTGCATTAAAATCGGTGTGTTCTGGCCTTGTTTGTGAACTGCTTTTGTGTCACTCCTGCCAGGCTGGACGAACGCTGCACAGCTATGGAGAATGAACCCAACACAACAACATGTTCTGCATCCACAGCGACCGTCACCACCTCCTCCACTTCCCGCACGCCGCTGCCACAGATCTCCGTCTACAGTGGCTCTGACAGACATGCTGTCCAGGTACTGGGCTCTGGGGTCTTCCTCCCTGTCCTGTACAGAGCTCTACAGACAGGCATTGTGCAGTACTTTACACAGGATTAACTTCTCATTCCTAATTGCTGCTGTCTTTCTCAATAGCTGACTTGCTGGTTTTCAGGAGATGTTTACTGGAGGATGTCAGACCACTGAAGCATAGTTCAGGGTAGGCCTGTCTCCCAAATAAGAGAGGAGGAAATGCTATGATAGAAAGTTTGGTTTGTTCACCATTAGCTGAGGATGTGGATTATTAACATAAGCCTTTGCAAAATAAAGCTGTTTGTTTGACCAACTTTGACTGCAGGGATCCAAGGTATTTGTGTGGGTGTAAGTGCTGTATGGTATCCAGCCCCCTCTTGCTGTTCTTGAAATTAGGTCTCCTTGAACTCTGTACAGTCCATTCTGTTGTGTTTGGTAATTGGATTTCTCACACTATTCCGATCTCTAAAAAAGCAGAACATGATGTAGGATGTGTTGACAAGCAGCTGAGAGGCTGGGATGATGTGTTGGGAGTGATGCTGTATTGTCAGGCTACCCTTGAGAATCTGAATATATTGATGTTGACAATACTCCGTGACTTGGTCAAGAACAGTGAGGGAGCAAGTTCAGTATTACATAACTGATGTGAAAAAAATTTATTTGGTTTTATTTCCTTGTAAGGGTAAACTTCAACATCATGTCAGCTTGGTGTGTGCTTTGTAATTGTAATTAATTACCTACTGATTCATCACAGGTTATTCAGCAGGCCTTGCATCGTCCTCCTAGCTCAGCTGCTCAGTACCTCCAGCAGATGTATGCAGCCCAACAGCAGCATCTAATGCTGCAGACTGCTGCTCTGCAGCAGCAGCACTTAAGCAGTACCCAATTTCAGAGTCTGGCAGCTGTTCCACAGGTGAGAGTGAAGATTGCTGAAAAAGAACCGTGTATTATCTAGAGCAGGGCTACAGTCATTGTCAAACTTAATAACAGCTTAAGTGCCTGAGCTTAGTGCCTCATAATTCACTGTTACATTTTACTGACGTTGTTATTTTCAATTGTATCATCCTCCGAACTGTTTGGAGGATTTTGTCCAGTGGTATAGATGCTCCAGTAGGCAACCATTCCATGCTTTATTGCATACATTATAATGCATCATTGAAATCATCAAGCAGTAATAAAATGGATATTAAAAATAGACTACTTCAATCTTCATCCCATGATTTTCTCTAAAAGTTGATGGGGGAGCAGTGAACAGCATTGTATCTTAGTGAAATAAAGAATAATGAACATCTGGCATCTTAGTGTTTTGCCTCACATCTGGCTGCATTTTAAGCAATGGTAAAATTAAATTTTAACCCTGAGTGTGAAAATGTAGGAGGTAAATGACATTTCGTATCTGAAACATAGCTTTTAACATCAGTGATCACTGGAGGAGACATTTTGAATTCAAGCAGTGGCAAGATTTCCTATGACACAGCTGGCCTTGGATTGAGAATATGATATTGCAGAGAGAGGTAGTTAATGATTTTACACAGGGAAATGCTAAATGGAGTTAAAGACCTCAGGGATATGGCTGTTTGGTGTCAGAACTGGACTGACTCATTTTTGCTCCTGGCTTTTTCTGCTATACCTTTTTCATTAGGTTGTGGTAATATGTTGATTTGTCTTTTTTGTTGTGATGGATTTCTATGTGGATATACAGTTACTGAGACAGTGCAAAGAAAACAGGTTGGGAAAGGCTGAGAAGTTTTGGTTCTGTTCATACAGAAACCTGAATCACTGTCCCTGTTACTCTTCTGAAGGGCTGAAGTAGCATCCAATGGTAGATGCTAGATGTGCATACATAAGTTACCATTCCAGAATATGAGGCTGTTCTCTACAGCATTTATAAAATTTGCTTTATTTTTAGAAGATTCTAATCACAATAAAATTATTATGTGAGTTTTAATAATTACAGTTTTTAATGATCTCACATTTTAAGTTTTGAGCACCATAGGCGGTGAGGTGGTCGCTTGGCTCCATCATTAGCAATTTGGCAGACTTTACCTCTGATTGTTTTTCTTCAAGTCTTGATCTAAAAGAATGATATGCCTGAAATTTGGTAGGACTTCAAGGAATTTTGCACCTTACAGGTAGCATCCCATAGTGCAGAGTGCACTTTGCTGAAAACTATTTCCACCAAGTAAAGCATCCTTATTGTTAATTCAGAGAAAAGGTAAAGGTAGAGAGGGCTGTTTCTGATGGCTTATACAATAAAATGAACATCACTTAAGCACTTTCTGATTTCATTATTTGACACATATTCTTGCTATTTAGGCAAGCCTGTCAGGTGGGAGGCAATGTACTTCCCCCACTGGGAGTGTCACTCAGCAGTCAAGCATGTCGCAGACCTCGGTACGTAACTGCACCAAGCCCTCCCTCCATTCCCAACCCCGCTTGGTTGTTATATGGCTACAGGGAAAAACAGAAAATATTTTAGCATTTCAGCTTGTATTGTTAAAATTAGTACTACAGATACAGTGAACAGAAGTGTGATGATTCTGTAATTGGGTGCTGTGTGTGACTATTGCTGGCCACTGTTGGCTTCCCCAGTCCCAGACCCCTCTCGGTGCTCTCAGGGGCAGCTGCTCACTCCACGAGCACCAGTGGTTGTTCAAACTCCTGTAGAAATCACTCCCTGAGCTCTCATCTCTTACATGATTTCTTACTGGATTTTCTACATTAGTTTCTTTATTCAGGGCACTACTGTAGGTGGAAATCATAAGTGTGTATCAGGGATTAAATAGCACTAAATCTAAAGAATCCAAGTCAATGCTCACATATCTTTATGAAAGTGATTAAATGTTTATAGCATTCCTTCTTTTATTGATTATCATCTTTTATCATGCATCTTTTTTGCAGTTTCACTTCCCATATTCTAGGCATGTGCTTAGGTTTCAGTTGTGAGTGGCTCTGTGTTCAGTTCATGCTGTATTTCTTTAAGTGCCATTGTGAGACATGCACAGCCTCTTCTGTACAATTTTACAGTTGTGTGAAGTAGGATTTGTTAGTCCTACAGACATCCTGCTTATTAATCACACCCTCAAGCTGTTCATGACTCCAGTGCATAGCTTCAGTGATTTAACTGTGTATTTTTTTTAAGCTCTCATAGCTTGGCTTGGCTTACAGTTGTTAGAAGTAAAACCATTCATTCATTAAATTTAGGAGGGAAAGTCTATTAAGATGTCTGATGTTAAACTAACAAAATAATTGGGCTGGAGTTTTTCAAGGAAATCTTTTAAGTAAGTGATGAAAAAGAGCTGGGCACTTAACTCTGTTAGACTGGTTAGAAAAAAGAGAAAAAAGGAAAAGCAAAAACACAACAGCTCCTTTTTTAAGAAGAAGGTAAAGAGTGGTTCTTGAGGAACATTTAATATGAAATTGGAGAAGATTTTAGTCTTCAGTCATTTTTCAGTGTGCATATATGAAATGAGGATTGAAAGTCCATATGTGGTGGCAAAAATGAATGTCCTGATCAGGTTACATAATGGAACATACCAGTCCAAGCAGTTAATATAAACATGTAAAGAAGTTAAATATTAAAATTCATGTGTTTTTCTTAAAATATTGAAAGCTCATTCTACATATTCAGTAAATGTGTATTTCGATGAGGCATATTTTACAGACTTCCTATCATTCTTTACATTCGTAACTGCTTGTTACTATTTACTGCAAAGAGGTTGCTTGCAGTTTAAGAATAAAAACATACAGTCTTGCCAGAATCCAATTTTATGATGATTGGCTCAATACATTGTTGCTATCTTTACAGTTCAGAGATTCCAACTGCCCCTGCCATTTTTGTCAAAGGCTTTCTGCCTTTAGACCCTAGGATGATGGAATTTCCATGACAGAAGCAATATTTTTGTTTCCTTAGATTAACCTCTCCACCTCTCCTACACCTGCACAGATAATAAGCCGTTCTCAGACCTCCAACACCACCAGCAGCAGCATCACCCAACAGACGATGTTGCTGGGCAGCACCTCTCCCACCCTGAGTGCAAGCCAGGCTCAAATGTATCTACGAGCTCAGATGGTAAGTTTTGACTGCAATCCTTACAAAGTTTGGCTTTGGTCTGTCCCTATGGGAAGATCTAAGCTCTCTTTTTAAAACATAATAGATACTGGGCTGTTCTCTTGTCTTTTTTTCACTAATTTGTAGTATTGAAGGGAAAGCTCTCAAGTGCTTATATGAAAGATCATAGATGTGTTTATCTCAAAGATTTTTCTCAATATGCAGAACAAAAGTATTATTATATTTGGTTTACATTATTCTCTTTTAGTTTTGTTTAAATAAATTACCATGATAAATAGTTCTTTAAACAAATTTATCTAAAAGTTAAAAAGTAAATCTTAGAAGCTGTATATCAGTATGTGTAAGTTATGTATCTCTTTAAGATATTGCATTTCTTTCACAGATTTAAAAAATTTCAGTCTGTTACCACGTACTCTTTTCTTGCTTAACAGCTTATTTTCACTCCTGCGACCACTGTGGCTGCTGTCCAGTCTGACATTCCTGTTGTCTCCTCATCCTCCTCATCTTCCTGTCAATCTGCAGCTACTCAGGTGAGCTTGTGTAAGCTTACTAAAGGTCCATCCAGTTGAGTGGGACAAAACTGAAAAGTAAAGAAATGTTGCACTTAAATTTTCCTAGCTTTATTTGCATCCCAGACCAGAAAGCAGGTGAGCTGCTAGGGTGGGTCTGCCAAGTTCCAGCTGAGTCACCTTACCTGTGAAGGTGTGCTGAAGGTTGATTTGTCCTCACTGGGACAGGATGGCAGTGAATGCCTCCTGCATGCCAGTGAGGAAACAAGTACAGTTGTCTTGGGTTTGAATGTGCCCTGTGGTGACACATGGACCAGTGAGAAGTGAAATGTAAACTAGCTGTTCATTACACAGGTACTAACTGCTGAGTGAAGAAGGGATTATGTAATCAAAATAGGAGATGGTGATAATAATTAGTCTTCTTTTTCATGTAAAAGATGATGTAAATTAGTGCTTTAAGGGTAGGCATTATCCTTTAAAATGAAATTTTAGCTCAGCATGTAGGATTGGAGATCTGGGATTGTTATGTACAGACAGAATCTGGTTGTGATGTAACAGACTTCAGGGAAAATGATCCCTGACTGATTTACATTTCAGAAAACAAAACCTTTTGTTTCATGTGATATTGGAGGTGTCATGATGAGAAGGGAGGTCAATATTGGTGTAGAAACAAGGGTCTCAGTTTTGTTAACGTACAGCTATGAGAGAAGACTCTGGTCCCACTGACCACCCAAGGCTCTGGTTTATGTTGGTGTCTGGAAGCTCACTCACAGACCACTGCACTTCTGCAGTGTCTCTGTGAAAATAAAATTGCCTTTGCTTAAGATGCCTTGTGTCACTTACTTTGAAGGCACAATAAAAGAGAAAAATAAAAGTTTTAATTCAAATTAATTAACAATTTCTATTTCTTTTAAAAATCCAATAAGGGAAAAAAGACTGAAGTAATAAAGATATTACTGAAGTAATAAAGATCCCTATCCTTCTCTAAATTTTATGGCTTTAAAGATACTTTGATATGCAGATTTTTAACTTCTTGTGATCACATGGGATGAGAAGCATTACAAAATGTATTTTTTTTCTGTTTTTTCCTGATCTTTGTAATGGATATTTATAGAGTTTGGGTTTTTTCATGTTTTGCTCATTTTTCAGGTTCAGAACTTGACGTTGCGCAGTCAGAAGCTGGGTGTGTTGTCAAGTTCGCAGAATGGCCCACCAAAGAGCAGCAGTCAAACGCAGTCCCTGTGCCCCAGTAAAGCTGTCAGCAGCTCCAAGGGCAGCCAGGCAGATCCCTCAGAAAGCAATAGGAAAGGCGAGAGCCCCGCTCCGGAGTGTCGGAGTGCGCCCGTCACACGGACATCCAGCATACACCACTTAATAACACCAGGTGGGACGAGAGCAGAGCTATGGGAAAGTTACTGTAATTAAAACTAATTTGTATGTCACACTTCTGTCAGAGTTCAGTGCTCTGTGGCCGTGTTATTATAGATATTCCACATGAATAGAGTTCAAATCTTATTAGTAAATTCACTTATTTGTTGGTATTGGATGTTGTGCAGGATTTTGATTAAGCAGAGGAAGGAATTTTCTTAAATCACAATACAAGCACAATATAGCAACTGCAATACACTGTTGAGTCACAGCACAGACATGATTCTCATTCCTGGTTTCTCTGTGTATGTTCGTTGTCAGGACATGCTGTCCCATCACTGGGCAGCAAAATGTGGGCTGAAACCACCTCAAGCCTCTTGCTGCCATCAAAATCCATTTTGTTGGTGGTTTGGTTTTTTTTTTCTTGAGTTGTTTGTGTCATGAGAATGTTCTTATCTCAAGTACTTTTATAAACCAATAGGTAATAATGCTCAGAATCTCAGTATTTTGTATTGAGATAAATCAAAATAAACTTCACTTAGTTAGAGAGGTGCTTACACTGCATGCAGCGTATTTGCATCCTAGCTTTCTGATTTTGAAGAAGTGATGGTAGTCTAGACAATTGGTCTGAATTCTGTGGAATGTAGCTTGGCTTAATGACAGCTTTTAGAGAAAGAGTGGGACTTGGAGGCAGACATTCTGGAGGTATTGAGCCCTAATGCTCTCAGGACTCACAATGGTAAGAAGAAAATCCATCCTTAGTTGCAGAACAAATCAAAAAACCTACACAAATGAGTTGTTTCTCAAGTGGACAAGACAAAGCAAGAAGAGGTTTGCATGTGGAAGGCAATATGTATATGTGCTGTAAGAAATGATTGGTGAGTCACTGGTTCACTTAAAGGTGAAGTGATTTCTCTGGAAGCTGCTCTATTTTTAGATTTGTACCTCTCAGTTGCTGTGTTCAAGTTCAGGCAAATGCTTTCATTGGTTTAAATTTATACTGAACTCTTGGAGTTTTATTTGGTAACTTATGACACTATTATCTAAACTTTAACTTAGCACTTACCTGCAAATCCTGTTGATTGTGATGTGCTTATCATTTCTATTTGAGTCTGTTTCAAATCCAAGGTTAAATCCATTTAAAATTGCATTAAATTCTTACATAAGGCTGGATCAGCAATAATCTTAGACCTAGCACCAGGAAGGTTAGATACTTCTTTACAGAAAGTGCATACATGTAAAAAGCATGGCCATATTCCTTTATTCACTGCTACATTTTTGCTTTGGAAATTGATATACTCCCCTAATAAATTGTTCCTGTGTTCCATATGCTATCAAAGAAGAGATTTCTAAACAAATATCAGAAGTGTCTAAGAAATTGTGCTGATCTTTAAAGTGAGATTTTTTGAGGTATTTTATAATATTTTCAGAACTTGAAGAAATAAATACTAACTGTCACTTTTTTCCTTTCCCTCACAGCTTCATATTCTCCATTGCAACCTCATTCTCTAGTAAAACATCAACAGATCCCACTTCATTCGCCACCTCCAAAGATATCCCATCATCAGCTGATCCTGCAGCAGCAGCAGCAAGTCCAGCCGATTGCACTTCAGACTCCTCCGGGCCAGGAACCGCCTCCATCCCAGCACTGTCTGCCCCTCCCCAGCCATGCGCTGCCTCCGGCTCCCAGCGGCGTCCAGTCCCACTGCTCCCCTCTCCACATCCATCCTCCGCCTCTCACGCTCTCTCCTACCCCATCCCAGTCAGCTCAGCAGTCAGTGGTGGTATCCCCTCCGCCGTCCCACTCCCCGAGTCAGTCACCCACCATAATTATTCACCCTCAAGCCCTTATCCAGTCCCAGGCCAGCTCCCTGGTGCCGGCGGCTCTGCAGCCCGAGCCGGCCGCTCCCCAGGCGGCTGCTGCCAACCCCGTGCGGCCGTCGCAGCCGCTCAGCCTCCCGCCGCACCTGCCGCTGCCGCCCTCCCCCGCCGTGCACATCGGGGCCGTGGAGCCGCCCGCCTTGGTTTCCCCGGGCCAGCAGCTCGTGTCCTCCACGCCACACCAGCAGTATCCAGCCCTGCAATCCGCTCCCATCCCTCTGGCAGCTCCGCCTCAGCTCTCGGCATCCTCAACCCAGATTCAGCCGCTGCCCTTGCAGTCTGTGCAGTCTTTACAAGTGCAGCCTGAAATTCTGTCCCAGGGCCAGGTTTTGGTTCAAAACACTTTGGTTTCTGAGGAAGAACTTCCTGCTGCAGAAGCTTTGGTCCAGCTGCCGTTTCAAACTCTGCCACCGCCACAGACTGTCGCTGTAAATCTCCAGGTGCAGCCTTCAGTTCCGATTGAGACTCCAGTGGTGAGTGATAACATTGCATCCTTTATTCTTTGCCTAGACTTCTCCAGAGCTGTGAGTCTGGCCCGTTGGCTTCAAAGGGACCTAAATTAGGTGCTAGACAGAGGACAAGAAACCTGTTCATTACAGAACTGAGTTTTAAGAAAACTACTAGACATTTTTCTTCTGTTTCATGTTTTGGTTTGGGGTTTTTTTTGTTGGCTTTTTGTAATGGATCATCAGTCAAGAATATCAACCAGGAATTGCGAAAGTGCAGATTTAAGATCTAAAATATTGTTTCTTAATGAAATTACTATGTATTTGAAGTTAAAAAATGTAAGTTAATATATGACAATGTTTACATAAAGAATTTGCTAAATGCGACATGTGGACTGTAAGCTTTGATTAGGAGAATCATCTGTACTCGGTGGAAGGTGCATAGCAGGTTATTAAGATCTTAGGTTTCTGGATAATTAATTTTGTACTAACATTAAAAATACCCTCTTCATAAAAGAATAGGAGAATTTTTATACTGTACCCATCACTGCCATTTAATTTGGTTCAGTGTTTGTCTCAGATGTCTGCAGTTTGTAATTGAAGGTTTTGGCTTCAATCACTGGATTAAAATAATGTACAGGAAAATAAAATGATATGCAGATGATGCTGACATTTAAGATGGCATTGCTGGGCTTTAGTGGTAAAATGCTAATGAGATTAAGTGGAGCGAAAGAATCAGCAGCTCTTGTAGGCTTTTTTGAGGCTATCAACAGGTTAAGGAAGGAGGTGTGCTGTTCATCTTTGATTTATTTTAAGAGGGTAATAACCTCAACTGATATTTCATGGAGAAATTGGCCAAAAGAGGAGAAGCCAGGTTTGCTGTTGACAGGGTTGTGTTTTACATTTTAATCTGCTAAACTGACTGTCAGGAAAAGACCTTAAAATTTCTTACAACCACTAATGCTTGATAATCTTGGTGTACTCTTCTGAAATACTCAGTTTGATTACACTACTGTATAACATAGAAAAATTTGCAGACTTGTCATTAAACTTGCATTTTGCAGATGTGTTTAAGTAACATCAGATGTATGTGTAAATGAAAATACAGCAAACTATACACATAAGATACTAAAAAGTCAAATTCTCTGATCTATTTGATTGGAGAACTGTGCTTCTTTATATATTGCTGTTTGTAACAAAATACTTTAATTTTACTGTCATAGATATTGTGATGTTCTCAGAGTTCATTGTTTGGTATAGAGTTTGGAAACTAGTATTTTATTAAAAGATTAACATATTTTAACTGGTAATTTATTTTTAAAACTGTATTTATGCAACTCTTTTAAGGTATTAAGATAGAATGGAAATCTCTCTAAAGCAATAGTTTGTTGGATGCAGATTTACCAAGTGGAGAATGTATGTGAAGAGGAGATGCCCGAGGACTCAGATTGTGTCCACATGGCAAGAACACCTACACCACCCACCTTGTCTCCACCAGCCATAACCTTGGGCAATGGAGAAGCTCTTAATTCAGAAGATCCTTTGTCAGGTGAGGACAAATGCCAAACTAAGGTAGCTTTTGGTTTTATGATTTGTGTAAGTAACTAATGGCCAACTGTGCTTGTAGTTAGTAGGTACTGAGTAAAGGAAAATGTTTTCATGAAGAGGGTGTGTTTGTGGAAGTCTGTCAAGATAAACTATCTTGCTTTAAAAGTGGAATCTGTAAAGCCTGGGGAAGAGCCTGTGTCAGGGGTTGGTGGATGGAGAGATAGGTCTTGGGGATTTATCACCTCTTACTTCGAGAATTCTGAGCCCCTTATGTTGGATATGAGTGATAAAATGTAACATGCTTTGTTATTTTTTGCAGAACACGGGGGACTGCCTTCAGTGACATCATCAGTCAGTGCCTCAGTAATTAAATCTCCATCTGATCCTTCACATGCCTCTATTCCACCACCACCTCTTTTGCTTCCAGCAGCAACAACAAGGAGCAACAGCACATCCATGCCCAATAGCATTCCCAGCCTAGAAAATAAACCTCCACAGGCTATTGTTAAACCCCAGATCCTGACCCACGTCATCGAAGGCTTTGTGATTCAGGAGGGGTTGGAGCCATTCCCTGTAAGTCTAAAAGTTGCTAGGAATTTTTTACTGCTAATCTTTGAAATAAACTCATTATAAGAATGATGTTATTTGTGGCTAGTAGATATTTAGATCTTGAATTATGTTTCAGATGTTGCTTTTGACCTTTTCTCCACTGATTGGTGACTTTAGTAGTAGGCTATATCTGTAGATAACTACAGAGAGTGGTTTTAGGCTACCATTTGGAATAATTTTTTTACATTTGTCTGTCTCCTAGATCCTGCAATTAAGTGATATGTTAATTTAAACCTCAGAGCTAAGTCTGTGTTAAAATTCTGAAATGTTACAATTTGGTGTTTCAAGCACTGGCAACTTGTAACTGGGCTAAGTGTAATTAGTTCTGTGTCTGGTAAGAGTTACTGTTGAAAATTTTAAATCACAAACTGACAATTTAAAACTTGTCTTACTATTTTAATGTGTGTCTCATTTTCCCATTCCTTCATTTCTGTAGATATAAAGTGTTTCTTTCTTTTGGTAAATATAATTGCACGCTGTGCAGATCAGGAGTGAGTCTTAATTTATTTGACAAATGAGCTTTGTCACGATATAATTACGATTCATTGATAGGGAGTAGAACCTGATCATCCTCTCAGTTACAACTGTTAAATCAAATACTGTTTTTAATTATTCACTGTTGTGAATATGTTAATTACTCACTGCTGCTTTGCTTTTATTGCAATAGGTCAGTCGTTCATCTTTGTTGGTGGAACAGCCTGCAGAGAAGAGATTGCTGGTGGAGGGTCAGATCATGAGTGTGGTGTGTGTTGAATCAGACTTGCAGAACACAAAACATGCAGACAACTCCTCAGACACAGAGATAGAGGATATGATTGCAGAAGGTTTGTAGTTTTTGTTTAAATGCCCGTTTTTCCCCTCCAGTTCTGTGTACTATGAAGTGGGAATCAAACTGTGGCCTGGCTCAGAAAAGCCAAATTATTCTGTGAACACATGTTTTTGTATAAATTCAAGTAAGATTTGAAAGTTCAGAATTTTTTAGCCACCTCTGGGTTTTCTTTCCCACAGCTTGTATCCTTATTGCACCAGAGCTGGTTTTGGTGGTCTGTTTAAATGTCTCAATGCAACTTTTTCTTTCATTCTCTTAAAATAGTTCTATTCCCTCCTCCATATCCAAACTCTTTGCAGCAGTTATTTTGTCCTTAATTTGTTTCACTAGATCTTAATTCATTTTTTAGTATTAACAATATGCTGTGTATCAGATTTCAGACAGCTTGTCTGTTTTGTGGAGTTATTCAAATGTTTGTGTTTTTTTTTTTTTTAGTTATTGTTCCTAACAGCTGGTGTTAGGTTTATGTAGAGAATTGGTAACTACTCTTTAGATAAGCTGGTAGGAAACATCCGACATCGAGACACATCCACATACATAGGAGTAGAGGAGGTTTTTTGATAGTAAACCAGGGTATGATTGTGTGTGTGGTAGAAACACCCTTCAAATGTCCTTCTCAGTATTTCCAGCTCTTTGCTGCACTTGTGCTTTTTGTAGAGCAGGAAAAGGGCCATCTCACCTCACCAGTAACAGAAAAATACTCTGTAACAGTAAGCTGCAAATCAGCAGATGCCATAATCCTTTTCTTTATTGCGTGCAGCTTATCTTTTTCATAGCTTGGATGTTATAAATATTCAAGATTCAATGTTTTCCTTGCTTTCACAAGTCCCTTTGGTTGTAGCAGCTCCTTATTCAAAGAAAGTATTTTAAAAGGTTAATTCATTATGTCCTTACAGGAGAGTTTGCATTTAGACTGTGGAGGGCCTGGTTCTCTAATGAACTCTTTATAAAGCAATTCATGAGGATTGTAACCCTTCTTTTTAACTTGCTTGCTACGTTTGAGGGCAGACATGCTCATGGATGGCTTGAAATTCAACAAAAAACTGATTAAGTTCATTGAATAACTTAATTGAAGGTTCATTAAGGTTCAGTTTGCTTAAGATCTTTTCTAGACAGAATGAAACCTATGACTTGCTTAGCTTTGCATAATTGTCTGTTAATCAAAGTATTTAATTGAATGTGTTAAATATTTGAAGATCTTTTGCCTCCTTGAGGTGAGAGATGTGAATGTAATTTTATGTCATTGAAACTGATTTCTTTATTCCTCATTCCTTTCTTTAGAGGGACTAGATGAAATTGAAAATGATCTTCTGAAGTGTGAATTTTGTGGAAAAATGGGTTATCCCAATAAGTTTCTGCGGTCAAAAAGATTCTGCTCCACATCCTGTGCCAAGAGGTAACACTATGTAGTTGTTGTTTATCATTATCTGGTTAATGGATTAACCTCTCCTGGTTAAGAGAGCAAGAATTCACAGTCAATATCTGAGTGCAAAGTCTTCCATTATTACAGCTGGAAAGTTGATGTTTAATACTGTAAGTTTTAGAAAAGGGGAATGGTTTTCCATTTCTAGTCACCACTTAGCTCTTTTTTGGCATCAGTGTGTCTGGACATGACGTTTCTCTTACGTCTGCAACATTCCCATTTAAGTAGTGGGAATGCATGTTTTTGGTTTGGTACTTCTTGGGACACCACAAGCAAAATTATCTTAAAGGGATTTAGCCCTTTAATCTTAACGTGGGATTTTTGCCTCTATCCTCCTTTGATGGAGTATCAGCTAGGTAGTGAAAATGAAGCCAGAAAATACAATGTGATTTTAGATTTTCAGTGGACATTTCAGAGGAGAGCTGTACTAGGTGATAAAATACAAAGGTATTTCTGTCCTAGAAAATTGTTAAGAATGGGAAGGACAGACATCTACCAGGGATAATCTAGATGTACTTGATCCCACACTGAGATGAGGATTTTGAGTAAATGGCCTTTGAGATACCTTTCTCTTGTATTTCTGTGACAGCTGTTGTTGTAATTAAGCAGCATTTCTACAACACTGTGATTTTATGGTTACTTGTTTGAATTCAGTCCAAAAAACTACTAGTGCATTATTGAATATATCTTACTTCTTTAGGCACAGCCTTAGTTGCACTAAGAAATTTGGGCTGTTTCCATCAGACAAGACCAGTCGTTGGAATCGGAAGTCAGATAGCCAAAGTCTTGGGCGACGCGGGCGTCGGCCGAGTGGCCCTGAGGGGGCGTCACGAGATCATTTTCTTAGACAGGTCTGTGGAATATTTGCTTCAAACTATGGCATTGCTTTGGGAATTGCAAATAAAGCCTAATACTGTAGTGTATTTGTACTACATTTTCCAGCTTCCAATTACTTATCCATCTGCAGAAGAAGATCTGGCTCCTCATGAAGATGCTGTTCCAACAGCCATGACCACGCGCCTGCGGAGGCAGAGTGAGAGGGAGAGGGAGAGGGAGCTTCGAGAGCTGAGGATGCGGAAAATGCCGGAGAGCATCGACCTCTTACCAGTGGTGCAGACTGACCCCTCAGTATGGACTGTCGATGAAGTTTGGGCCTTTATACATTCCCTGCCTGGTATGGAATGGGCAATGACTTGTTTTGTTGGTGATAACAATGAAGTTCCTTGCTTTGTAGCAGCATTGTGATGAGGAGGTGGTGTGGTAACAGCAGCAGTGTTAGCTGGTGATAGAGACTGGAATGTGATTTGTTTCCTCTTGCTTGTTCCTTCAGCACAAATCCCATGTTGATAGAACTAGTCCCACTTCTGCTGTTGCATCCCAGCTGATGGAGATTAGAGCTGTTCCTTCCTTCAGTCTGACTTCTCTCAAGAGGTCAGTAGAGAGATCAGACACACTTCCTTCCTGTTACACTGCTTTCTTCTCTTCCCTCCTCCCTTACTGCTTATTCAGTAGAAAAAGCAAGAGCAGTGTTACTTCCCTTGATACAACTAAAAAGTTTGAAAGACCTGTCATGATACAAATCGTTAAAAAAAATAAACAATTTTCTGCTATAAAGTTAAACTTTATTTGGCATAGCTTTGCTCAGAGATCTTCTCCCTAGAGACTCTGCATACTGCTAGGCAAAAAATAATCTGGTGTCTCCTTGTTCACAAACCTTTCCTTTAGCTTGATATTCACAATTACCTTTATGTCATCTTCAGGTTATTTGACATTTACTGTTTCCTAACTATCATAATCTTTAAAGCTTCACTCCCCACCTTTTCCCAAGGATGTCATTTTATCTGATCAGACACTGTAATCCCTACAGATAACAAGGCAGATCTCCACAGTAGCAGTCATAGCAGAATTTTTGTTGCTTACCCATTAAAATCCAGGCTACATTTGTTCCTAATTTTCTACTTTTTCCAGAATGCTATACCATTTTTTTTGTGAATGGGTTTGACTAATGGCCTGTAAGGTGTATATTTTCATTGTTAAGTCATACACATGCATTATGACAGATAGTCTTTTGTAGTAGGTCAGGCAAAGAATTGAGTAGGAGATGTCTAAAATTGGCAAGAGACATCCTTGAAGTACCTTTCTTGTGATAGTTTATTGCAATTCAGTAACACTGTCTGCTTCTGGGAACCTGCAGTGATCTCTGTAGAAACAAGCCAAACTCCTTAGGTTTAGGGTGTGGTCATTCTTGTTTCTGTACTTGAGCTGTGTTGTGGAGTGTAGCTATATCACTGCTGTTTTCAGTTAGTGCTTTTATAGATTTGAGGCACTAGTTAATTCAATAACTGATCCTAGACTCTCAATAAATGGTAGCTCCTGTGCTAGAATAATTGAAGTGCCACATAAACAAAATTCACTTGCAAGTATAAAACCAAAAATCTTATTCTTAAAATGTGGTTTCTATTTTGAAACCATTACTTTTACAATATTTCACCAGCTGCTGGATCTGGTTTAGTTTTTTGTATTCTATAAATAAGGTGATCTTTGATTTTAAACAAACTTTATATTTGTCTGTATTTAATGAAAATTTATTATAATTACTCATTCCTATCTGTATGAATGCCTAATTTCTCAAACACTTTTTTTTTTTTTTTTAAGTTCAATAGGTATTTAAAGTTATATTCACAACCTGAGAGAATTTTTATTGGTGTGTCGCTGCATTTGGGTTTTTTGGTAATTTTGGGGTTTATTCTTTTCAGTAAGTTCTCAAGTCCCTCTCTTGAAAAGATATTTTCTCATATAGTTCCAAGATTGATTAATGCAGGAAATAATATAAAGGATTTTCATTATGGCATTTTATATTACATATCTACGTGGTGCAGTCTGTGCAGACCATCTGCCATTTTGTAGGAGGTGGTGATTCCTCACTTTGCCATAAACATTAGGAACATCTGTTTTTGTTTCTGTGCAGTCTGTAGCTGAAATGAACTCGTGTCCTTGTCAGGCTTTTCTTGAGTTCCTCTGGAGCCTTTTGGAGAAGTCAGTGTCCAGAACACTTGCACTCGTAGCTGCTTCTTGTGGGGAAAGAGACAGAACAGCTTAAGCTGAGTGGAATTGTTCTCCTTTTTCTCTTCAGTTGCAAGATAAATGACCTTTTACCCATTCCCCCCACCCTTTTTTTTTGCAAGTTATTGCACAACAAACAATTGCAGAAGTGCTTAAGAATACACTCAGATGTGCTTGGATGAGGGAACTGCAATACCTTCAACTTCCATCCATTGCTTTTCCAAAAATGACTTTGATAAAAAGTATTTTAAGAAATTGCAAGGAAATTCTTCATGTCCTGCTTAAAGGAAAAAGCTGGCAACAACAAACATGCAGTTTCCTATTTCAATAGGACCAGTTTTATTCTTAAATATAAGAACTTCTCTTGTTCTCTCAGATTCTTTGTAAATTGTGTGGTCTGACAGTCACAACACTGAGGTCTCCAATCAGACATGCCATGATACCTCTCCCAGAAATACTCAATACTTTACTTACAGATGTTTGTCTGTTGCCAGCACTTCAATAAGAAAACCTTTATGATGATGTCAGAGCTACTTATTGCACAAGGTCTATTTAATAAATCATTAAGAAAAAAATAGTGCTTTATTCTTTGTGAAAAGCTAACTTTTTCCAACCTTGAATGTTACAACCTTCACACAATAATAATCCAAATGAATTCAGGTTTGGATACTAATACTTCCTTCCATGTTTCCTTTCCATTTGCCTTGTACACATTTGTAAATTCATCAGGAAATTAGACTATTCTTTATAGAATTTAAATCTGAACACACAAGAGAATATGAAATTAGTTGATGTCATCTAGGTAGAAAAGCTCATCCCAGCAATTTTGCATCTCTGTAATAGTGTACTTTTAAGAAGGGAAAATGTAAAAATGCCAAAAACTAAGCTTACTTGAGGAATAATTGAAGTCAGGAATAGAAGGTGGGGCACAGATTCAAGTGTGTCTGAAAGGCTCAGACAGATGGAGAGACTGCTGGATTGAGAACACAAATGTATTAAAAAAAACCCATTAAAAATATGGCTGGGAGGAAGAAGCTTCAAATAAACAGCTGACAATGAGTGTTCTCATGGACATTGTTAGAAGGCATCCATCCATCTAACAGAGCTGCCATAGAGCCAGGCATAACTGGATAATTCTGCTCAACACATGTCCAGAACTTCTCTGGAGAAACCTTTATTTCTACAGTGTTCTTCAGTGGAAAGTGTTCCTCAGTTACTTGGGACAGTCCAACCCATGCAGTCTTTTTTTATGTTGTAAGCTCCAGTAACCTGGGACTGGTATTTCACATTGAGAAAAGGAATTTAACATGGAAAAAAGATCCAACCAGTTTAAATTTGCACTTGTGAAGTGAATTACTGTTGTGTGTAGAATATTCATTCTGATAACTAACGATAAATATCTTCATGAGATGGTTGTGCCAAAGCCCATACATCAAAACTTTGTTTCCTTAACCCAGTGGTCTAACACACAGATGGAATTAACTCCTTTTGGAAATTGTAGCTGTGTGAATGTTCTCATTGAGTTGCACATAGCAGTATAATATAGTTATCTTTTATAGAATTAGATAGTAGTTTCTTCTTATTGCTGGAAAGAACCCACTTGAATTATGCTCTTGATTGCTATTTCAGTGCTGTTTTCCCAGTCTCTTCTAATGATGAGAGCTTGCTCCTCTTAATGAAATGAAAGTTCTGTCTTTGCTGGGACTTGAAATTCCCGATGAGTATTCTCCAATAAATTCAGTGTAATTAGAGGCTGTAGTAAAAATTACTTTCATGTTATTTCAGAATTCCCGTCATAATATTGTACTCTTGCATGTAATTTTGGTTCAACAAGCTAAAGGGATGAGCACTGGAAAATGTGTAGCTGAAAAGCTCTCGTGTGGACAAAATCATAGAATGGACATTTCTAAACCAGTAATCATATTTTTTATTGCCTTTAGGTTGTCAAGATATTGCGGATGAATTTAGAGCACAAGAAATTGATGGACAAGCTCTCCTCTTGTTGAAGGAGGATCACCTTATGAGTGCAATGAATATTAAGCTTGGACCTGCACTGAAAATCTGTGCACGTATCAATTCCTTGAAAGAATCCTAGGAGGTGAACGTGAAGTTTTAAACAACAGTTTCTCAGTGACAGAAGCGACAGTAATATGCCAACATCTTCACTGTGGCACGTGTTACTGTGATGTTTTGTTAAATAGGTGGGGTTCTCCCCACGTGAAGACTTTAAAATGTTCCTTTGATTATACCAGGAGTCCTCTGTGATTTTCAACAACTAATAGGTTTATGGTAAAGCCTGAGTAATGCTTTGAGTTGAAATTTTTCATGGAAAAACATGAAGTGAAATATGCTATGATAGGTTAAATATTCCCCAAAATGTACTTCATTTTATGAGTTATGATTAACACCCCAGTCCCCACCCCAATCTAGACACCATTTAAATTGTGTTGCTGTATTCTGAAAGATTTTTCCCACATACAGCAGTGTTTGGACTGAACTAACAGAAGTGTCCACAGGCCCTGTGGAAGCACTAGTACCAGTAAAATGCTATGCATTTAGTTGTGCTCTCTGAGTTTGTTTTAGTCTTGAGCAAATTGTTTGTAAGGGGTAGGTTGGCAGCTGGTTTTCCTCATGTAGGTTTACCCTCATCTCTGCCACTGTAGTATTTTCTTGAAGTCTGTAAAATACTATAAACCATGTAGATGTCTCATCAAAATCCTCATGATCAGGCTACTGACACTCCTGCCAGAGGTAGCTGAAGCACATGTTACTTTATTCTTTGAATGCTGCTATGCACTAAGGGGGCATTAAGTGTTAGGTTTGTAGTTTCACGTGCTGCTAGTTAAGCTAGACCAGCAGTTCTCAAATGAGGGTTCAGAGTGGACCCTGAAGAGGTGTGTGAGGACTCAGGGCTCAGGTTCCCAAATGCCTGGGTGTGAGGAGCTGAAAACTGCAGCCAGGACCAGCTCATGTTGAGACAAATTACTTTAGAGACTGGGGGTAGAGAAGGGACAGTGTAGCTCAGATGTTCTTTTTCTTGATGCCTCTTCTAACATGTCTTTCCCTGTAGTGCATTCCCATTGCCTCACTGGAAACTTCCAGGCACCTTTTACTTGTCCAGTGGCCAGTGTGAGCTGTTTGCAGAGTGCTTGCAGTACTCTGAGGAAGGAGCAGGGAGGCCCCCTCAGAGCCTGCTTGCTGCCATGAGGGAGCCTGGAGCTGCAGGTCAGCAGGGAGAATACCAACATTGGCAACTCTGGGAGAAATATCCAGGGCCCTGCTTTATCCCTCTGGCAGGAGGTTTTGTCTTAGATGCTGCAGGTGGTAGGATTTTAGTGTCCCCCTCCATCTTCCCTCCCTCACACACTGTGGAACAAATACCTTTCCCCAATTACTGATGTTCTTGGGCTCTGAGGCAGCAGCAACTTCTTGGCCTTTGCTTCCCCACCACCTGTGCATGGATGCTCATGGGTGTATTTTGTACTTCTGTACCTCCCTTTTGCAGCTCCTTATGTACAGACCTGGGTCCCTAAGCTCTTGTCTAGGGAAAGAAGGGTACGTGTGCTGATAGTCATTGTGTATATTTGAATTAAATATGTGTATGTGTCTGCAAATAATGTATTTTTTTGTATTTTATGCAAATTAATGCATAATATATGATTGTGTAGGGAAGTATTCAGGGGGACTGCACAGTATTCCTGAAGAGAGGAGGAACTGACCTAAAGTTTGAGAACTGCTGCCCTAGATCAAAAGGAGTCAATGCACATACACTGGCTAAAAGGCAGGTTTGTGACAGACAGATTAATATCTATATTATTTAACTGATGACCCTAAAGAGTAAATTTGGATTACAGAAAAATCTGTGCTTCTTTTTCTTTTACTTAGACTATTGCTTTGTTTCCACTAACAGACTTTTCTACCATTTCCTTCCGAAGATCAATATTAGAATCATTGTTCTTACAACTGTTTGAGCTTGCTAATAGCAGATGTTATTAATGTTTTTATTAACCACTGAAGCTGCGAGTTAGGACAACACGTTACAGTTACAGCTGGTATGTGGTGAGAGCCCTTATCCAAATGGCACCAAAGCTTTAGAGGATGAATTGATGCCTGGATTTATTTTGGAGGGAAGTTGCTAAGCACTTTCTAATTGGTTTCTTTTCCTGTTTTCAGTTACTGTTGTAAAATAAACTTCTTAGTTGAAGTTCCGTTTGCTAATGTTCATTTGAAAGACATTCAAATGATGGAGACAGTGGGTTCCCATTTGTAGCATTTCTGTAAGATACACAGTGTAGCATAGCTGTAACATATGTTCTAAAGGATATGTTCTGTTTTGATGAGCTAACTGAAGACTAAAGATATCTTAGATATTTATCCTTTGGCTTTTGTCTTAAAGTTTTATTATTTTTATACAGAAATCTCACTGGCTAATTTTTAATCTGTCTTCTGATTGTACTGTTCTTAGGCAATGTAAAAAGTAGAGATACATAAATGTGGTTTGATAATGGCTTAAGGTGTACTAGAAAATGTGGACTTAGGGGTCTTATTTAGACCTGTAGTTAATCAGTGTTACCTGCATGAGAATTTCATGGCTGCTTTAATTTTGCTTTATTAGACAGCTTTGAGGAGAGCTTCTCCAGCTAGTGTTTGTGTCCAGCTCAGCCATAATCACTGCCAGGTGCCAGGAGCTCAGAGCAGACCCCAGTAAGGCACATCTGGTCCTGTTCTTCTGGTATGTAACATTCCCTGTGGGTTTGGGAGAGCTGCAGATAATGAATTATGCTTTAAATATTCATGAATGCAACAACTTAGAATGTGGGCCTTATGCATATTAAAAGTTCTTTTTCTTCTTCAGTGATTTTGGCACTTAACTGGAACTTAAAAGCAGACACAGCTATACCAACCTGTACTGATAGAAGTGCACTTGTATGGGAGTGTTTGCCAGTGTAGCTGTGTCAATAAAACCAAATTTAAAAAAATTCACACTTGTATGTGAAAGTAGGCTGGAAAACTTCCAAGTACAGCTGAAGTCTACTTGGGAAGCTTATGAATTTGCTCAAAAAACAATGTAATACTTAGAGTAACAGTCCTCCAGAAGCATTTTACGTACCAGCCACTTGCTGTTCAGATAGGTGATGTTTTCCCAGGCTTCTACTACTGTTTCCCGTGGCTTGCCCACACATTAGGTAGTTCTCTCTTGCAAAATAAGTAGTACTGAAGATTTTAACTGGTTTTTAACACTTGTTCCCACAGGATGTGTCTACAAGAAAGCTTTTTTATTAGCTTTATTTCCTGGGATTATGCTTTCTGTATTCAGACTTCTGGTGTTGCAGGCTACCCCTCACAGTAATGCTTGCAGTATTTCAGCTTCCATAGAAAGGAATGTAGGATGCCCCAGAATCTTAGCTCAGAAGGGAGAAACATTCCTTGGCTTTTTCCCTTCCTTTTTCTCCACCAGTCTCCATCCTACCCTACTCCCTAGTGGAAACTGCAGTTTTCCCTCAGGGCAAGGCCTTTTTGCAGAGCACTGGGCTCTAGGTAGCTGTCAAGATTTCATCCAACAGAATTCAGAACTATTACACTTGTCTCGGTTGCAGGACTGGTTTGGGGCTTTATAGAATTGTACATGAATGATCTAAGTGGGTGTGCAGCCTCCCTGACCCATCTGGCTTGTGTCACTCAGCATCCCTGCCTTGCAGCAGGAGCCAGGCATGCCCCTGAGGAAGCTTGGCTACCTCCACTGACCTGAAGTGCCAGTTGTTTTGGATAGCCAGAGAGTGTTTGGAGGGTATTTAAACAGGCTGCATTGTAAATCCATTCTTTACCCATTAAGCTATCATATTTTTTCCAGAATTGAAGTTCCTGAGGGAGGGTAAAGTCTTTTCTAGGTTTTTGTCAACAAGACATTTCAAATAGAAGATTTATGTCCCACAAGCATCTATTTCCTCATTTCTTTCACATGAAAGCAGGTTTCTTACCCCCTGGCTTCCACTTGTGCTTTGTCCAAAAAGGAATCCAGCCTTCTGGATAGAACAGATGGAGTCCTTTGTAACTGCAGATGTGGCAGGAAAAGGATGGGATAAAACCAAGTGTTTGGGCAGGTTTGTGATAGTTGTTGCATCATTTCTGAATCTCGAGCTGTAAGGAAATACTCAGGTACAAAACCACTGAAGTGTGGTTTGAATGGAAGCTCATCATGAGATTGGGCTGAGTGTGGTGTGTCACTGCCTGGCATGGCAGCTAAAACTAATGCCAGTTTCAGATGGATGTTCTCATTCTAATATCACAGTATCCATGCAGAAACTTCCCCTCAGTAACTCAACAGATTTCTTACACAGTGACAAATGTACAGCTCTGAGTGATCAAAGAATTCAGTGACAGCTGTGTTGAGTCCTGGTTTTGCAAATAATTACATTTCTAACATGAGTAGTTCTGATTGTACTGAGACTGCTCATATTAAAATTCAGCATGTATAAAAGCTTGTAGGGTTATTTTCTCACCGGTATTGTATAGAGATGTCCTGTTAGCATATCCTTAGAAATATAGTTGTCATCATTAACCAGACATTTACTTATTGGTTGTTCTAGGCTGCAGATAATGATTGTGCAAAACAATCAATGTAGGATACTTTTTTAATATTCATCTAAATTAGTTTATTAGAGATGGAAAGAAGCTAATATTTTGGAGTATTTTGTTTTAAATACACTGTTTCTATTCAATGCTGAGTGGAACAGGTATGAGCAGAGCTATCAATTAATAATTTCAGTGTAAAGTGTTAATTGCTCATAGTGAATTAATTTTCAAGTAACTCTTGCATAGTGAGCTGTAGTTTCAGACAGGAAATACTGTGAGAAGAAAGACATTTTAGATTCATTTAATGCTTAGTTCATTTAGGATGAGACTAAACTAAATTAATTTTAAAAGAATTTGCCTTTAGTCATGTGTATTTGTTTGGGCCTGAAAGTTTCTGTGTAGTTACATCCCCTGGCTGGCTTTGAAAATAGTGGCATTGAAAAAGAGACAGTAGTGATGGTCCAGACAAGTGCCAGCTGTGTGGGTTTTTCAGGAAGCTTTTCAGGAAGCTGTCCCTGGTCTGAGCTGATGGAGTCAGGGCCTGGGGCACAGACTGAGCACCAGGATGGTGAGCATGCATTACCCTGATCCAGGGCAATCAGCCTGATTTCATTTTACCATCTTCATCTCTTTGGGACTCTGACATTTCCTTCCCCACTCAATTTCTGAGTGGGGCATTTTGCTCTCTTGGGTGTCAGCTCTGTGGGCTGGGGCATTTTGTGTCCTGCTTTATCCCATGGGTCTCGTGGTCAGCACTTCCACGTGTGCTCAAGGCCCCATCCTAAGATGCTGTGTAGGTTTGTGTAACCTCTGCATTAAAACACACACCTGCTCATTCACTTGAAGGCTGCATTGTATTTTCTGATCTCTTACAGCAAAGTGGAAGGGAAAAAGCAAAGTTCAAAGATGTGAATATGCTGATAATTGCAGGTATGTAGTAAGACCATAGTCAATCTTTTGTAGTCATGGATTTAAATTTTCTGAAGCACAGTTCTGGGAGCCAATGTTACAAACAAGTAAAAATTCAAGTTAAAATTTTTTAAACTTCCAGCATATATTCCTGCTGAATTATCCAAATGACTCTGAACAGTGAGGAACTAGCAAAATGAGATTTAAAAAGATTTTTTCCATCTAGATGCAATTGTAACTTGAGCACAATTGTGCATTCATAGAATTGTGATCATAAACACTGTTTAAATGCAATACATAACAGAGGAGCATTCTAATTGTGTTTATGAAGCACTGTTTTGGTACATAGGGTTGTTGACAGGCTTGTAGTGTTGTTGCTAGGTAATAAGCAGGGTATCTGTGATGATTATGGGATTAGGCTCAAAGCACAAACGTCTTTGATTCATGAGGTAGATCTACTTTGTGGGTGAATCCTTGCTAGCCTGTGGAAGGCTTGTGTTGTCCTCCACTACCCAGCCAGGATCTTTTCATCCTCTGGCAGCTTTTTGCAAATTCATTTTTGGAAAGAACAGTGAAGGATTCTGCACACCTAACTTCCTTTCCAAGTAGACTTTGGGTTGTAGAATGAACAAGCCAGTACTGACTGGGAAAGATGTGTATAAAGATGAGGGGTTTTATCATTGAGTGCCAAATGCTCTGTTTTTGAAAACACATAGAATATCTCATTAAAATCAATGTTGATTAGCAAGAGATTCTTTAAATGAGAAAAGTACAGAAGTTTCCCCTAAAGGGTTGACACTTTAGCTGTTGTTAGCATTAACATCAAATAATCCTGTAAGAATTAAGGATAGTAAGGTATTTGAATGGTGTAAGGCCATGAGCTGTTGGCACAGCACAAGAAGTGATGCACAGAGGAGATGTAGCAGTGGTTATCTGTAGTTCTTTTATTTCAGATATTACCACCTTCCTGGCATAGCTTCTGTCCTCTTTGGCAGTGAAACTGTCACCCTGTTCTAGAGAGGGGTGGTCCAGGGCTGCATGGCTGGACCCAAGCACCAGTGCTGGGACCACCCAGAATCACCAGGTTAGAAAGAGAATGCACAGAGGAAAAGACATAATTGTTAGGAATGCAATAGGATGGAGATCACTGCACAGCTGGTGTCTCCCTCCATGAATGCCAAGGGTAAAAGTGGGCTTGCAAAGAGAGTTACCCCTAAAGTGTTTTAGAACAGTCACTTGGCAGGCTGAGGCACCACAGTTGGGTGTTGGTGCAGACCTGCAGTACCACTGTTGCCTCCTCGGTGGAGGTGACAGCCTAAAGGTTGATGCTCTTTGGCACTTTTCTACAAAAAGTAAGGAAGAATAAATCTCACAAGTAATACAGTGATGTAACATCAATCCAATAATATTTGCTTTGGCTGCATGTTGTGGGTTCCCTGTAAAAAATGTTAACAACTTCAAGTGGCTTTAGGAGCACTGCAGCAGCTACAGGAATTCTGGCACATTAGGGCAGATGGGGTTGTGTAAACTATAATTAGGGCTTGGGAAGCTGAACCTGATAAATAAAACACGTCAGCAGCCTCACCCAACTGGTTGCAGTTCCAGTTCTGTGCATGTTAGTGATTCAGAAGGGTGAGACTTACCATGCAAAACACACCTGAAATGAACTTGAAAACAGCTTTGCCTTCATCTGGTGTTGAATGAACTTTAAGGGAGGAATTTCCCCTTGCCTGCCGAGCCTGTAGGGATTAGTTATTTCATGATTCTGAAATGCCTGGTGCATTCCTATATTTGAGGTATTTGCTGATTTTTAAATGGAATTAGGTTTTGTAAATATTTTGTCAGCCCCATTGCAGTGGGTGTCCAGTTTCTATAAAACCTGAAGAGATGCTGTGTCAAACCCCTGTGTTTAGCCATGGTTTATCCTATAGCATCTCCAGCACTTACTAACAGCAATTACAGTTTGAGAGAGCAGGGAGTGATTGCTTAAGGTTGTTTTTCCAGTTAACATTGCATGTGCTTTCCTATGTTTAACATGGAACTAGAATTTCCTCCAAGTACATTTTCCAGCATAAAAAAATGAAATAATTTGTGGTGCCAAACACTTCAAACCATGTTGCTAAGCATTGCCTCCTCTTATTGCACTAGTTTTTTAATTCAGTTTTCAATCATTTACTGTCCTTTTGATGGCCTTTTTAACAGATTTTCCCCCAAAACCACTTTCTAGTGCTGAAAAATGCTTGTCCCCTTTTGATTACATCACAGAAACCTCAAAGAAATTTACCACAGACTGTGGGTGAAAGAAGCACTATGTGAGGTGAAGTAATAAATCAAAATAATCGGATTTTTATATGTTTCAGAAATCAAAAGATTAATTTATGATTGAGATGTGATTGTGTATTCTTATGGAGTGAAATACTGGAGTATTCTTTTATAAGAAAACTTAACCCATATAATATTAAATTCTACAATTAAATCTCTTGCTATAATTGAGATATAATAATGTAAACTGTTACCCAAAATTTAAATTTTACAGTTGAAGAGCACACAATGAACTATGTAAAAGTATGATCTTTACTTTGTGAATCATTTTTTTAAGAAGCACTTTTCTATTACCAACTAGCATGTGAATGAATTTTAGATTCTCTCATTTGTTATGATCTGTAAAAGTGAAATTTTTTCACTCTGTTAATGGGTAAAATCCATCCTACAAATGCTGAAACAAAGCACCTTATACTATGCTGCTTAAACTTGCTTGTAATTGCACCTTTTGTTATCTGCAGAGTTTTCTTAATGAGTATTCTTGTGTGAAATCATTGTTCCCTGTGGGTCTGGGGGACGATTAACCAACCTACAGCATCATTTACTTAGTTTCTCTTTCCATACACCCTTGTATTGTGAGTTTAATGCTTCAGAAATAAATGCTAATTTCATTTGTCTGCTTTGGTTGTTTATCATTTATTTATCATATACAAAATCAAATCAAGTCCATCATAAAACTGTGAGAATTTGAAAATTAAGAATATTTTTGCTAGAAGCCTAATTCTTTCCCTGCTAAAGTAGTTCCACTTCATATTTAACTATTTTAAAGTAATTTTGGCTTCAAAATAAACTATATTTTAATTTAAGCCATTCTTTAACCTTGGACATATGTTTATGTATGATGCTTGTTGCTCTAATTATTTAATTTTTAATATGTACATATACCTTGGAGGAGCAGCAGCAAAGAAACAATGATACAGAACCTCTCCTGTGGCTGTGGAAGTTGCACATCTTGCACTGGTTTTGTACTGTGTAAACCAAGTTTCTGTTTCTGTAGGAGTTGTAACTTTAACTAAAACCAGTTATTTCTTGTTAAACAGACAGCAACCCTTACCTTTTATCAAGCTGGCAAAAATCCACATTTTAACAACAAAATACACTTCAAAAAGTCATTTGAACCTTAGGTCAGCATGTGTATGTAACTCCAGCCTTGAAGACTTTATTGCATTTTGTACTGTAAAACCTGAAATAATTCCATTTAAAGGTATTGTAAAATTCTAGTGGGAAACATGAGGTTTAACTGGAAACTTGTCCTATGTAAGCAGTGATCTTTTAAACATGTAATTTGAAGTTGAATTCCTTGGACTGGCAGTGCTTGCTGCCCACTGGGACTTGGTGTCCTGCACTCCAGTGCAATATTCATGCAGTATTGCTGGACACTGGACTTTTTTCCATGGAGTGAAGCTCTGGAGATGTTTCCTTGTGCTGTCTGTAAGGACCCAACCACAGAACATCACAGTTCTGCTTGTTTGCAGCCTTTTCAGTCGGCAGCTCGTTAACAGATGACAATTACTGTGCCTGGCTTGTCAGCTGGCTCTGTGCTTTCATTGTTGAATGGCATAAAGCAAAATTTCCAGCTGACAAATGGGTCTGTGCACCACCCCTCCTCTGTCAGCTCCACATCGTGGCACCGACACCAGTAGGCTGCTGCCAGGAGGAAGCTGTTGATGAAGTACAGCCAGGGCACGTTCATCTCCACGTAGGCCGGGATCCGCACACCCAGCAACAGAACCACGACCTGGAGAACCACAAACGGTGCCCAGGTGCCAAGGAAACACAGGAGGAGCCTGCTCAGGAGCTGCCACTTAAAGCAAGTGTTGTTGTTAGGCACATAGGAGAACATCAGAACAGGCTGGGTGGAAAAGGAGAGGAGCCTGGCAGACAGCAGCATGGTTGTCACCTCCTTCCAGCGAGCCAGGAGAGCCGTGCCCAGCAGCAGCACCATGGCACACGACACTGAGAAGCTCTGCAGGCTGCCAGAGAGAGGGCACTGTGAAGGGGAAACGCTGATCTGCATCTCCAGCTCTTCAGAGACAGCAGGAACTTCGAGAGTGGAAAAAAACCCTGAAATCCATATAACCACCACAGCAAGGACATAAAGTAACTTCCGAGCTGTTTTAGGGAACTGGGACGTCTGGGAGACGGTGGTGTAATAATCCAGAGCAGCCACCACATATACTGGGTAATGCAAAATTCCGTAGGTCAGAGAAGTGATCTGAGTGAAGAGGCAGATGTGGTACTTTGTGAATCTCATGCCCCAGAGTGCAAAGTCCTCAAAACAGAAAATGAAGCAGATACTCAGCAGCAGTGTGAAATCAAGAAGTGCCACTGAAATGCAAAAGCATGCCATAAAACTGGTTTTCACGGGTTTTGGCTTAATTTGCAACATGAAGAAATCAAGGAAGACTTTTCCAAGCATAATCAGGACCAATGTGTAGCTGGTATCAAGAGGTTGGCTGGCATGGGTGCAGTGGTACTGACCAGAACCATTTTCACAGCGTCTGGCAGCCATCCTCCAGGGGTGAAAACAGCAAAAATAAACATCACAGGGCACAGTGCTTCATCTCTGAAAAGGAAAAAAAAAAAACTTCTAAAAATTCATTTCTGTGTACCTCTACCAATTAGTTAATTCTCCATCATGGCAACTACCCAATTTGAGTTTTTCAGGCTCCTTAATGAAGAGTAAAGAGTTTCACTAACTCATCATTAGATTATCAACAACTGCCTAAATGTTATGTTCTTTGAATTACATTCTTGAGTGTTAAAAGGTCAACATAATTTACTTTTCTAGCTACTGACCCAAGGAAAGGTTTAGGAAATAAGGTTGACTGTGTTCCTTTCCTTTAGAAGGCATGGAGAGGTCTTCCTGTCCAGCTGGACAGAGAGATGGAAGTTTCAGAACTCCTGCATATTTTGAAGAAATTACAGGACAAAAATCACACAAGACACTGTAGGAGATGCTACATCACGGCCTCACAGTTAATTATGCTCATAGAATCTGTAAGAAGTCAAGACTGCAGAAATATCTTGAAAGCAGAAGAAGTATCAAGCATCACCTCCTTTTTTGGTGCAAAAATCCTGGAGCTCCGAGGCAATCCAAAGCACAAGGGCTTCATTCAGTGAATTGGGCTTTTTTGTTCATCTCAAAGTAGTACAATGACAGAGACCTCAGAACAGCTGGTTTTCCCTTCAGACTTCCACAAGTTTCTTTATGATAACTCTTTTCCAAGTGTTAATTCCTAAGGAAAATGAGCATGGAGTGGCTCTGTGTATGTCAGCCAAACAGCATGGACAGCTTTGTCTAATTTCTTCTCTCTTTCCTTAAAGAAGCAGGATGGTGTCAGTAATCTCAGTGAGAGCAAAGAAGAGCTGAGGAGCCAAGGCAGTTGTAAAACGGAACTGACTCTTAGGCTCTGTGCTAACAGCAAATCTCTTCGATTTAAACAAACACCTGCATTTTGTGACCGATTTGCGAGACAGTCAATGGTGAGTTAGTTCACATTTGACTTTGTGTGTCCTGAGAGCAAAGGCAACTAGAGGTCCTCGGCAGTGCAACTGGAGAAGCATCCACGGAGTTTGTTTACAAGCCTACCTGGGCTCGCCGCTTCACTCTTCATCTGCTCAAATGCATCCTCTGAAACCTGGTCTGGCTTTGCAGTCCCACGTAATTCTGGTGTGTTTTGTCTTCGTATACCGGACGCTGCACTTGTGTACGCAGAAAGGAGGCAACCTGCACGCAAACAAGGTCCCGTTCGGTGAGATAATAATAATAATAGTAATCAAAATAGTAAATATTGTAAGGTGGAAGCACCTGTCCTGGGCCGTGCGGGCACAGTCCCATCCTGTGCACAGAGGACTCCGCGGCTGCCGGCACCTCCCGCTCTTTGTCCCGGACGCTCCCGTATGGGCTCCGCCGCTGCCCCCGGCCCTCCCGGCGGGCTCCTGCTCCTCTCCGGGGGCTCCTGCTCCTCTCCGGGGGCGGCCGGGGGGCTCCGAAGGGACGCCCGGGCTCCCCCCGCCCGGCCCCCACCTGCGGCCGCCGCTCCGCGCTCCCGCCCGGCGGAGCCGCCACCTCCGCCCGCCCCACAGCGGGGACCGGGCGGGACCAGGCGGGCGGGGAGCGGCGGTGCGGGCTCGTGTCCGGGGAAACGGCATAACACAGGTGACACACAGCATATATATCACATAGAACACGGATAACTCATATGTATAACACATGTAGCACATATAACACATGTTACAGGACATATATAACATATACCAGCTGGAACATGTAGCTCACATGACACAACATATAACACAACAGACATAGCACATATAACACATAGCATTTAGCACACATAACAAACATAAATAACACATATAATGCACACAGCACATAGAACACGCTTAACACACACACATGGTACATACAAAACAACCACCCTGAGGGGCAGGTTCGGTGTGTTGTGTTTGATCCCGTGGCAATGGGAGGTGAAGCAGCCCCATGGTGCTCCAGTGCCTAGTGCAGCATGGTGGGATACAAAGTTCCTTATAAAAGTGGCAGATAAATATTTTGGGTTCTAAATGTGTGAGGTGTGTGTGGAAAAAAGGCAATGGTGGGGCATGAGGGCACTTCAGTGGGAGCCCGTGGGTCCCCCTGCATGGCAGGGAGCACAGGAGGCTCCCTTTGGAAAGCCCTGTGCCCACACGGTGGGTATTGTTTGATGTATCTCTGTGTACAAAAGTATCGAGTGACTGGCAGGACTTCTGAAAGTAACTAACTCTCTGGAATTAAATTCAGGTGTAAGTTGTGATTTTTCCACCCTCTATTTTTGCTTGCCCCTCTCCTCCCCCTTCCTTCTTCTCCTTCCATGGGTGATATTAAGGATTAAAAAACCTGAGGGGGAAAAAGTTCTGAGGTTTGTTTGGTTTGGGATTTTTTGTGGAAAAACAAGATGATCAGTACTCTGTAAAACCAGACAGCTTAAAGTAATCTTCAGCAACATTCATGCAGGCCGTAGTTACTTATCCACACAGTGTTTACTAGGACTGTCGCACAAATTGGAGTATAATAAGAAAATGTTTACACATGAAAGAGGTGTTGCACCTTCTGAGCACCCAGTCCACCCACAAGTATCTGAATACTGATGATTTCATAGTAATTTTCTGTTTAGTTCTAACCCAGGGCAAAGCAGTGAAAGTGATTTTCCCAGTGGGAGCAAATGAACTGTTTGTATGTCTGGGTTTGTTTCTGCTCACATCTCTCTTTTGGACTACAGAAACTTCTGCACAGGCCTGTGCAAGGAGATGCCTGGATGGTGGAAATGAGGAACCAGGAAGGGACAGTTTAGACATATTTTTTCTGCTGATAAAAGTCTCAGTGAGTGTGTGACCTCCAGACTGTCAGCTCTGTGCTCAGTGAGCTGTCTGGGGGAGTTCCTCAGCGTGGCCCACAGAGCACAGTTCTGCCCACATTACATCCCCTGTTGGTGTTGTGGCACTTCTCAGCTTCCCTTTCCCTTCACCACCTTGTGCTTGTTTGGAAGCTTGTGTTGTACTCGCTGATTACTCTTGTTTTCTGCTCCTGAGTGCTGCATCTCACCTTCCATCCCAGAGAAATGAGGGTGCAAGATGGGATGTCCTGGAAATCAAATGCAGGGCTTGGTGCTGGCAGGTCCTTCTTGCTGTCAGGAAATGCTCACTCCGTGTTGGATTAGGGCTGCCTTTTCCTTCCCAGGAAAACTTGCAGGTACTTGACAAGCATCATGGGCTAAATAATGGCTTGAACCCATCCTGCTTAGTTAAAGAGGCTGCATTTATGTCCGTGAGCAGCAATAGAAAGGTTTAAGAAATTAGTTTATATTTGCATGAAGGTAGCTGTAAGTGAAAACAAGACAGGAGATTCCTCCTCGAGGAGGGGAGTACATGAAATAATACAGAAAATCTCTTGTAAAAGCTGTTTGTGTATTAAAGGCTCATGTAGTGGTTCTGTGTTGTCTGAGATACTTGCACAGAGGCTTCCTTCCTTCTTCGGGGCTGTTTCCTGCTGCTGGTTGCTCGTATTTTAGGTTCTTTTGTTCAACTTAACCTTAACAGTAGGATTTTAGGACCAAGAGGAAAGGAGCAAGAAAAAAGACCAGCTCTAATTTCAAATCTAACTTGATCATTTCTGAAAGAAGCAGTGATTGACCAAACTGTCCCACTGAACAGGTGTTGGGCTCGACCCTCTCCTCCCTGCTGTGCTGAAACTCAACACTGCAGCCCCACGGGTCACTGCAGCCTCTGAAGTCACTTTGGAAGAGCAGAAGGGACCAGGAGAGTCCCTGCATGCTGCTGCTGCCTGGTTTAGGGCAGGAGGTTTCCTTCAGACAGGGGCAGGTGCAGATAAACTCCTTTACATGGAGGAGTGTGGGCTGTGCTTCCTGTGCAGTTTGAGCTGAGTCTTTACTTTCCCCCTGCTCTTCCTGTTTGAGACGTGCAGTGCTTTAGAAGCTCCTTGCCACCTGTCCCTTTACTGTGTTGAGCAGAGGAGTAAATTTAAACCTCACCTCCGTGTGTTTCAAGCAATCTTTTGTTGGCATCTTGGACACCTCAAGCCATGTGGGCAAAGACAGGGAGGTCAAATGCATCTCTGTGCATTTTGGTGTCATGTGTGGGGAAAGCTGCACACTGTGAACTCCTGCACAAACGATTCTGAACGTTCCCTCTCCTGAGCAGCAAAAGGCTGGGGGTGACTCCCTTTGGAGGTGGATGGTCCCCACAGCCAGGGACAGGGGACCACGGTCCTTGGGGAATGCTCTCTGGAATACATTTGTCTGTGGGGTGAGTGCCAGTCTGACAGCCTTGCCTGCATCCTCCCCTTTTCCCTGGATGTGCCTTTAACTGGGTGTAGCCCAGCTGAACCTGTTTAATGCCCTGACAGAGTTTGTGCCTTGTCAGCACTGGATTAGCAACAGGAGTTTTGCAATGGCAAGCGGTTGGGGAGCTGCTGGTCCTGAAATGCTGCATGGCTCAGAGATTTTATGAAGATTTTATAGTTTTTAATTGAATATTTAACTAATAGAATATATAACCAGTAAACTATTTAACCAAATTTACTTTTAACTATTTTTACTTTTAAAGAAGAAGATGCTTGACTGATGTCTCATTTGCAAGTTGTTTTATTTTTCAAGAATGTTTTAAAAGAAGCACAGACAATATGTGGTGGATCTTCATTTCAAGCACTTGAGGTGCTCATCATAAAAGTAACAAGTTCATTCTTGGGAAGATCTTGTTGAGAAGAAAAACATTTCCATAGTAATTTTAATTTGAAGGCATTTTTTAAATAGAATTCTAATTCTGCTATTCAGTGAAAATCCAAAAAATGCAGTACAGAGCTGGTGTCAGCCTTGCTGGACTTGCAGGAGTGGTGTTTCCTTGGTTTGTGTCTGTCCTGGCTTGCAGTGTATTCTATTACCTGAGCTGTTGAATCCAGGTGGGCGGTGTTTCCTGGCCTCCTCCCTATCTTTCTGTTCATGGCCCATCCACACCTGGCCTCACGGCTCATCATCCCATTGTGAGACGCTCCATCCAGGAAGAGGAACCGAGCATTCCATCCTGCGTAGAATCTGAGATTCTGAACGCCACAAACACCTTTCCACTGGATTCCCAGGGGACAGGAGCTGCACAGCCACTGCTGGACCTTCCGAGGAGGAGCAGAGCTTTCCTACAGGATCACCACTTCATCGGAGTGCTGCCACCACCCTGACCAACAGGGTGTCAGGTTGTATCCTAACCCTGTCAGTTTAACCCAGTATTTTCTGCAATTTTTAAAAATTGCTTTTAATTTTCCTATTAAGTTGTTATTCTGACTTGGTGCCTTCCACTGGTTTGTTTTCAAACTAGTGCAGTGTCCCTGCTGTGTGCACTGCACAAGATGAAACCTTTCCTAGTGCTCATGATGCCATTGCAGTGTTGGGGGGTTTTTGTCTTTGACACAAATAATTTTTCAGGGAACTGGAAGAAAGATGGTACAAGTAAAGCCCTAAAAACTACATTACACAAACCAGTAATTAAAAAACCCAGTTTGTGGTTTACTGGTCACTGTAACACAAAGCTAAAATTAAGACTGAAGCCAATGTGGAGTGCATGGTGTGATCAGACTCTCTTTGTGCTGCTCACAAACACCAAAGCAGAGCTCAAAATCTTTTGCAACCTTTTAGTATATTAGTACTTTAATTTTAAGCACCGTTGTGGCACTTTAATTTAAAAGGAGGCTAAAAAAGGGGGAAATGTAATTTCAGTCCCACCCTCAGTGTGAAAAATTCAAAACTCCATCTCCTGACTCCCAACAAACAGCCTAATTACTGGTTGAACACTCACATGCCAGAAAGAGAAAGTAAGGCTTTACTGTGAGGGCCAGTGAGAGTCGCCTGGGGCTCTGCTCTGTGTTTTTATTGATTAGCAGCAATAAACTGCCACTGTCTCCTAAGCACCTCCATCCTTCACTGGATCCAGGCTACAGGGGGCTTTCAGGGATCACAAGCTGAGCCTTTCCTGTGTTTGCCTGCTGTTGTACATGATGAGGATTAATGGTTGTTACCCCCTGCAGAAAATCTTTGATCTTTATCTAAAGCTGGATCAGTGTTTAACTGACTAACCCAGTACTGTTGGTTCCCTCTTTACTTCAACTTGAACTGAAACCGTTTGCACAGTGCTGTTGCTAACTCTAAAGTAATTTGTTTCTCAGAAGTCTTTTATCACAAAGCAACTTTTTTTTTTTCTGTGATCATTATTTTCAAAAAACCAACCAACCAAAAAAAAAAAGCCCCACATGGCAAAGCGAATGCCTCTGTGTCAGCCAGGCAGTAATGGACTCTTTGTGGGCACTATCAGGAAATGTGCCTTTTGTTTTCCTGCACCTGTTGCTGAATTACAAATAAAATAATCCAATGCTTATTAAATAAAATGAGAAGCCCTAATGAAATGGTACCAGCCATTACCAGGAAGTCTGTTGAAAACATTCAGCAGCTGCTTCAGCCTCAGTTCACTTACACTGATAGGATTGTTTCACCCTTCTCCTTGCGCTCCGAGTGAGAAGGGCACAGTGCCTTGGACCATCTCACACCACTCTCCTCTCTCTCCCTGGGGAAGATTTGGTCACAATCAGTAATCAGTGATGCTCAGCAATTAAATACCTTGGACTTGTAGAAGTTTGTTAGAAACCAGTGTCCCAGGCCTTGCATCTGAGTGTTTTGCAAACATCAGCTTATCCTGACAGTGACAAAACAGGTAAAAATCGCCTCTTTGATTCTGATTCTAAGAGAGGGGTTGATCAGAAAGGCTGTAAATGGAATCAGTGAGTCTTTCTCTTTAGACAAAATACCTCAGCAGCCTTAATAATGCCCTGGAGTGAGCTGGGGGTCAGCCTGGCTCAGCAGAGTTAAATGTCACCACTCCTTCACTAAAGATCTCCGAGAGAATTGATCTGTCTCTGCTGTATTTAAAAGTCAACACATCTATCAGAGCAGTGCTGGCAAGTAGGTGGAGACTCTTTCCCAGCACAGACTGTAATTCTTAACAAGAGCAGCCTCGTTTTAAAGAAAAGGTAAGTCCAGCACCATTGTCTGTGCTAAGGCCTGCATGAAAACCATTGAGAAACTGCATCTCAACCTTTGGCTCTTGGGAAATGTTTGATACAGACTTTCTTGTACAAATAGTGTAACAAAGAATGGTGTTCAAACTTGCATGATTCAAGATCTGGTTTTAAAAATGTATGAGAAGTAGCTGGATGAAATGTCAGCCAAGGAGTGAGCCAGCCCTCCCTTCCCACAGCAGCTGGGAAAGGGTAGAAGGAGCAGTGGGAGGACATGCAGGTCCTGAGCATCTCCTTTGTGACCACTGAGTGTGAGCAGGAAATTATCTTCAGAATCTGTCTCCTGCTCTGGTTTTGTGGTGGCTCTAATTTGTGGATCTACTCTGAATTTATCCCAGTGCAACTCCTTGAAGAGTTTAGACTCGAATATAAGGAAGTAAGGCAAACATGAGCTTTCTAGAACTCAAGGAAACAATACATATAGAATTTTCTACTGGAAACTTCGATCTAGGTCAGGATAAGGCAGATTTTGGGGACAGAGGGAGGGGAAGGACAGGTCCCTGTTACAGACTGCTGGGCTGTGCCATCTACAGTCAGGCCCATCGGGACCAAGAGCTCATTTAGGCTCTGGGACACCCAGTGAAGGTGAAGCCAGTCTTTGTCCCCACCATGGCCCCCCAGGGAGGGTAACAGGTATGTACATACTGAGACTTAAATTTTCCAGGTGTTTTAAAGGTGTATTTTATTGTGTAAATTGCTTATGTTTGTGGCTGGGATAGAAATTTTGGCACTGACACTGCAAGGGGTACCCAGCTCAACGGCTGCCTGAGGGAGGCACAGGGCAGAGCACAGAGAGCAAATGGGATTGTTCTGTAAGCTGAGCTCCCTTGAACTGATTCTGCCAACAGATGCAGGAGGGATTCTGGCAGGACTTCCAACTGCTGCCAGGCAATCACCTGCAGCTGGAAGAGGATGTTTCTCTGTTGCCCAGGGCTTTTGATGGCAGCTGTGAGGCTGGGATATGGCTTTGCTGTCACTGTGAGACCCTGTTAGGAAAGGATTACATCCTCAGAGGAGCTGCAGAGAACCTGGCAAGGCTCTGAGGGCTCAGTGCCACCCTGAGAGCTGCTGGGGATTGCAGGAAGGAATATTAAAGCTAAGCCTGGCAGGTGTTTTCCATTTCTTCAGTTCATGTTTACATTGTCTACATTTACTGTTCACATGGGGCAGATGCTTCTGTCACTACGCTCCTGAGTCCTGGGAAAGTGGAATGAGAGTGAACTGAGGAACTGAGACATTCTCCAGTTTTTCTTTATCTGCCTCTGTTTAAGGACCTCAGAACACAACAGGTGAGCTGAGGTTACTGTATCTGTACCAGAGCAAAGCACACTTGGCTGTAGCATCTCTGCTCAACACTGATCTGCATTAATACTCATTTGTGTTGTATCAATAATTACCTAATTAAAAATATGTAGGAATAATCATATCTTCTTGCAAAGAAAAAAACCCCAGAAAATTATACCGGGAGGAATATCAGTAAGACCACTATAAAATTTTATTGCAGGAAGGACATTTTAGTATTATTTATTTGAATAACTTTATTTGAATAATCTGTGTATTTGTTCTCATGAGGTCATCCTAGACTCTACAAGTTAAAAATTGAAATCATTAAGAAGAATGTTGAGATGCCTGATACAAAAATCTAAAGGTGGCCAAGTCCTTTTGTGATTTGCTCTTTGAACTGGAAGTTTTTGGTCATGATACCTTAAGTCCACTCATAATTTTGCTATTACTGGCACGTTGTAACCTCTTCTTTATCTTATTCCAAAATACTTCAGAAGTATTTGGGGGATATTTCTGGGAAAACTACTTTACAGCAATGAGTCATGAAGTTCTTCCCTTAACCGTTGACCAGACCTTTCTTACCCCACCTCAGAGATCAGAGCTGTTCACAGCAGATCAAGTGAGGAGTTTAAGGCCAGTTCAATTTCAAGGCTGCAGGAGCCCAGAACTGTCAAGGTGACAAGTGTCTGATGGCTAATTCTGAGACCCAGACACCTGTCCCCAGGCGGGCAGTGCTGGCACGTGGCACACAGCCCCTGAACAAGGAGCAGATGGCAACATTTCAGTTTTTATTTGACCATTTCCACTTGATTTGCTCTGCAAGGCCCTGAAGGTTTTATTTCACTTGGAGGAGGAACCGTACCTGAAATAACTAAAACTGCATTAACTTCTTAGCACCCTGTCAGAGCTTGACTGCCCTGTGATGCCCCCGTGCAGGCTCTGCTTTCCCCATCACATTGTGCACACCCCAGTCAGGTACAACAGCACTTTGTTTGCTCTTTTAACCAGTGATAACACACAAGTGGCCAGGAGTCAATCTGTTTAGTTAATGGGTCCTTTAATTTTTTGCTATATTAATAAAAAAGTGATCCAATTTATCTGTTTCCTTATGGAGTAACTATTCAGGATTTAAGAAGCAAATACACCGTATCCACGAATTGTTTATCAACACACCCATGATGATGTATATATTTGCACAATCTGAAAAATCAGTATCTTCATCCAAAATGCAGATGCTGGAAGGATGGGAAGCAATTTAGGATAGGAAAAAAATTCTCTTACCCTCATCTTCTCTGAGTGGGCTGGGGAGACAATCAAATCTATAAAGTCCTTGAGAAGAAAGAGGCTGAGTTGTAACTTCTTCCATGCTCAGTCAGCCCAAACCTCCAGTCCATCTTCCCCAGAGCCAGTGGGAAGGGACGTGCAGGAGACACCGCAGTGGCTCCTCCAGGGGATTTACAAACAAGTTATTAATGGTCATCTCACATCAGCTCTGAATACCCAGCTTTGGGAGCACACCAACACCCTCCTGTCTCTTCAGCTTAAAACTACTCCAGCTCCAGAGTACAGAGAGGTTTAACATTAAGGCATCCATACAGCTCTGGTGTTTGCTTTCATTTAATAAAGATCAATTTACTCAAATACATGGAATGTTGGCACAAAACTAAAGCTTCTGTGGAACAGCTACCAATCATACACAAAGACTCCGTGAGGTCCTCTCGACTTGCATTTCTCTGATAGATACACCACAACATGGCTTCAATAATACAAACTGAATGCTGGATCAAATCTCTAAATAATAAGTAGCAGTTAAAGTAAATGGTTTGCTTTATTTGTAAATTATGTACAGAATACATTTTTTTTTAATTATGATAGAGCAGGAGAAAGAAAACAGCCATCATTTCCAAACCATGCTGCTTCCTTCACCTGCTGGAGATGACATCTCTCTCTGCACTGGATGCACAAAACCAGTTTGGATTTCCTCAGTTGCTGGCACACAGGCTGGAGAAACAGAGAACACTGCAGCCAAATTCAGCACTACCAGCTCCTCTACTGTCAGCAAAATACTTCTGCTAAAACTAGTTTTCTCAGGAAAGTTCTCACAATCTTTTGAAAACAAAATCAAGAAAAATATCAGGAAGGCTGTGGGCTAACAAGGGCTTTACCTAACTATCAGATGAGTATAACTAGGAATAATCTGAGATTTGGTCATTCAACTTTTTCCTGGTTTACAAAAGCAAGTTTGAGAAGCTAAACTAATTGACCAGTTATGCAAGTACCAGAAAATGATGTTTTTCAGTATGTTTGAGGACAATCTGGGCAATCTATCAATCAATAAAAAACTTGTCAAATTGATAAAACTTCTGTAAATGGATATTAATGATTAACATAGTATCAAGTAATCAAGTTAATGGTTAAAAAAAATGTAGGAACTAGATATAAAACTGTTTGGTAACACGGATATTTCAGCAAACGAAGATGCTACTGTATGGTCTATGTTTTGGTGATCAGCCAACAAAGAAAATCCCAACCATTTGCACATACTTAGTCCCAAACCACAGTGAGTTATGATTTTCCATGTGAAGGCCCACTTTCGGTATCTTCCTCCTCTTCCTCCTCACAATCCCCTTCATCTGTTTGCTGTTCCAGTTCCTCTTTTGTGATCATTTCAAAGTCGTTTCCATTGCCACTACTGTGCTGGGACCTGTCATCTTCACGCCTGTCACTGTCAGTGTCTGAATGTCGCTCTCCTCCTGAGCCCTCTGTGCCCGAGTTCCTCGTGCCTTCTGTTTTTCCATCTTCCTCTTCCTTCTTCTCACTATCTGATTTCTCCTCGCTGTCGTATTTTTGCTGCTTTTTGGATTCTGACTTTTCCTCTTTCTTTAAGTCTGCTTTTGGTCCTTTGTATTCATGTGTGTACAGGGGCCTGAAGGAGTCAATGAATCCCACATCTGCTGTAAGGTTTGGCAGGAACCAGAAGTGATGCCTTCCTCCAGTGATGAGCCAGATGATAAGGAAAAGGATGCAGCGAGCTGTGTGAAAACAAGGGAAATTTTGGCTTTTGTTGTAGACACACACAGTGTACAGCCATGGTGTAGGAGATGTGCACTGCTAATTCCCACCCCCAACCAGGGGGGAAACCCCTCATTCCACAATAGTTCTGTGGAGTAGTTTGTTCTTACCAGGTCTTCCCCACCCCACTAACCATGGATCTTATCTGTGATTTAGCTCTTAACCCCTCTGCTACAGAAAGCTTTAAAATCCTGGTGACGCCATTCTCACCTCTAAATCCGTTTGTGTGTGCACTTCCGAGTTTGTTCTGCACTTACTTGTTTAACCAGAGGCACCACGAATCTGCACTACCCAGGGAACACCAGCGGGTGACCCGAGCCCGAGCTCTCTCTGTTCCCGCGGCACAACCGTGACACCCGCTGGCCGGAGCGGAGCGCACACCAACAACGTCCCGAAAAAAGCCGGGCTGTGCCTCCGCCCGCCCAGCCCCGCCTGCCGACACTCACCGACGGCAAGGAGCAGAATACTGGCGACAAAGCAGCCGGCGCCGACGCTGAGGTAATAAACACCGACACGCATCTCGGCTGGCCAGAGCGGGAACAGGGTGGCGGCTATAACGGCAATCACTGAGCAGGGAGGGCAGGACAGAAGCACGAGAAGTATCGTTAGTTCTCCCTGGTACACGTACAGAGGTTCCAGGCTTACTGCTCATTCAAAGTAGTGCCTTAGATTCAGTTAACATCTATGCTATTTTAGATTAAAAAAACAAAATTAGCTGATTTCTCTTATCCTACACAAATACAAGTTCTAGGGTCAGAAATCATTCATGACATATTTCATATTTTTACATAACCCACATTTGCCCACTGGACAACTCACTGGTTGGCTTAAGGCAACAACAAATAAACAACTTGTGTGTACAACTCTGACTTACCAAGTACAAGTCCCATGGCAAAAGTTTTAAAGTGAACGGGGTCATAGATCCACACATACACCTACAACAGAAATGATCTGGTTTACACTCAGAAAACAAGCTCTCTGATAAACACCTCATGTATTCCCTCACCCAAACACTCACTGCCAGGCTGCAATGCTTGGTGCTAAAAAAAAGGCCTTCTGGTCAGCACCTGGGCAGGGCAAGGGGTCGTGATTCCTAGGAAGGGTAACTGACAGGTGATGTAATCCTGAGGAAAACAACCAGACAGCAGAACTGACGGGAAAATGAAAGGTTAAGAAGTGTCACTGAATCAAGGTTAAGTTGTATCTTTATTCATGAACATTGTTCAGCATGAAGCAAAAAAAAATAAAAAGTTTCCCAAGTCCACCAAGTGGAAACAAAAAGTCCTGTGAACTTTGAAAACACCCAGACTGAACACCTGGAACAAAGGATGCAGCTGGAACGCTCACTGCAGGCCCTGTGCGAGGCTCAGATCAGTGTCACTGTACCCTCTGTCCCACAGCACTTTTACCTCAATGCCTACAGTTGCAACACTCAGAGCCAAATGTCTGTGTGAGAACTGTGGGTCCATTAGAACCTGAGCTGATCATCCATAAATAAGAAACTTCTTGGTAAAGTGCAGGATTTTCTGAACTAGAAGAATCTTACTTTTTTCTTAGCAAGCTAAGAGTTTGAATCTTGAGCTTCTAACTGTGAAAAGAAGCTGCTGGTTCCTAGAAACCAGCAACCTTCATTGCAGATGTGTCAATACCAACTACCGGAAGCACACGTGGGAGGCAGTGGTGATTCTGTGTGATGCAATAAATATTTAACACTTTGCTTCTCACAGGGTGCCAAAGTTGAGTGTATTCAGCTGCAGTCGGCTGTTCTGTGAGCCCAAGCAAGCTGAAGAATGTGACTGGGCAATAAGTGTGATACCCAGTGTTTGTAAGTGCAAAATAACAAAGAAAAGGGGAAAACCCAGCTCTAATGCAAACACACAAGGGCTGGCTGTAAATTAGCTACTACTTTAAAAAAGCTCTTGTGAGTTGCAGTTGTTAAAAAATGTCAGCTCATTAATAAACAGAGGAGTAAGTGATGTTAAGACAAGCAATAAATACTGTGATATTGCAAATACTGTGCTGTGGCCTCATTTGGAATGGGCACTGCATGTTAAGACGACAGGGAAGATCAGAGCTGGGTGATTCCACATGAGATGGATGAAACAGAGCAAAGCCCATGTAGAAGAACTGAGAAAGGTAAAATCAAGATACAAAGGGGAAGCACATTTTCTGCACAAGTGATTTATTTACAGAATTTGCTGCCTTGTATGTTTTATAACCAAAGGAATACAAGAACCCTGGGGGAGATTCCAGTACAGCCACACAGCATCAACACAGCACAGTAAAACTTACCACTTATCCCAAACTTGAGAAGCACAAATGTGACTCTGTACGTTACAGAGCTGATAAATAATTAAATTTTTTGTCTTCCAGAACAGAAAAGCACAGAGAAGAAGTATTTAAGGCCACAATTTCAGTGGTAAAGCCAGGATGAGCATTCAGGAATGAAAAAGGGTCACCTGTCTGCTCAGATCACAAAGCCAGGCAGATATTTATTTCCCCTCCTGCAACTGAATAGTGTCCTGGAAGGCTTGTTTGGTTTAGAACAATTTTGGCATGGCAGTGGCTATGGGATAAGTTGGGCTGGAGGGACCTCAGGAGTCTCTGCCCCACCCTCCTGTCCCAAGCAGGATCAGCTCCAACAGCCCCTGAACCTACCCTGAGGACAAACATTTCACCTCATGGCCACCAACACCTCAACTACTGGTAAGGAGGTTTTCTTTGGGACTTTTTCAGAAGTTACTGTCCTATATTTACCTGTCTTTAACCTCCTTGCAAATACCTGAAAATCTGGTTTTATCATCAGACATCACATTGCCATTAGTTTTTCTTTCAACACATCATGAAGGAGTTTGCAGAAATCCAGTAAATTAAGCTATTGCCTGACAATAGCATGGTGACACCCAAAGTTAAAAAGTACCTATAAATCTTACCTCATTTCCATCCAAGAAAACTTGGTCTTCATGTGGCTCAAGTTTAAATTTCCTCTTAGTTTCCTTTTTCTTGGGTGTTCCTGGGGTGTCGTCCTGAGGACAAACAAGTATTTTATCTTTATCTAATATATGTATAAATTATAATATATAAAAAAATGCACATACAAATCAATATATATAAATTACAAAAATTTGAGATGTTTTAATCTCCATATTTAATATTGTATATTATTTTTACAATATATTTTTATTTAATTTATAGTATCAGTTAATATATTTAATCTGATAACTTTTCACAAGCTTAAAATCCTGTTCATACTTTTTTTTTTAAAGTAAAGATACTTTATTTCCTCCTGTTCTCATTTATTACCAACTGGGTACCTCAAAAATCAAGGAAAATTGTAAGTACATAGAAATTTTTTAGTTAGTGTCTAAGGACTAGACTACGACTTCAGGATTACACTGTGTTGTCAAATGCCTAGCAAAGCTGGGCTGCTATTAACAGGAAGTCTGTACAGGGATCATGAACAGGGAACAACACTTCACCATCACTGACTTGGTTAGAATTATTTGTTATTTAAGTGCAGTATTTACCAAACAGGCATCCTGGCAGAATCAGTTTCTGCCCATTTATTCTTTGTCCTCCTCAATCTCTTTCTGGCTCTTGGGCTTCCTCTTCTCTCTCTCCTGTTTCCTTCTCTTTGCTTATTTCGTTGTGAGAAATTAACTTTGTGATTTTGGTCCTGTGTTTCGTTCAAGTTCCTACCCACTGGCTTATATAATCCACTAAATATCTGTTCAATAAATAATGATTAGTTTAAAAATTAACATACATTTAATAATGTACCTCCCCTGATGACAGTGGATTGGAGGAGTTTGTTATTTTCATACTCAGCATTTTTCAGTACCTCAAGAGTTGGGTAATCTTACACTGTGCTAGGACTGCAATGAGATTGTTCTGTTTAGAATTCTTTTATTCACCATTTAGGTTTCTTCTGATACCCAAACCTTTGTAGACAGACTGTAACTCTCACTAGATGTGCCACTGTTTCACTTAGGAATGTCTGAATGGGAATAACTTTGGAGCACTATCCTGCTAACTCTCACTGATTCAGATCACTGTATACAGAAGAAACACCATATTCACTCATCAAGTTTCTCCTGCAGTTTCCCAACATTTTAATTTAGAAATTCTGTTCTACTAATAGTAAGTAAGTAATAAAACCAATCAGGAGTGAAAACAAACATACATTAAAACCCCCACAGTGGTAGTAGTTAAACTTGAAAGGTCAAGTGAAAGGAAGCAGGATGCAGCTCAGTCATGGAGCTGTGACACAACAGGGCTGCTGTTCCACAGCCAGTTACAGGCCCCACATGCCAAATGTGACATTCCAAACATTCCTGTTGCCAAACACCGAAAAACTCTTTGTGTTTCACTCGTGCAGCTGCACTGCTTTGGCTGTTTGGTCACATGCACATGTGTTATTCTATGGTAACTCATGCACAGCCTCCCTGCCTGCTGCCACTGGAGAGGAACAGGTTTTGATTAACTCAGCCAACATTAAAAGATGTTCACAAGGTACACAAAGGCCAACTGAAACCTCTTTTTAAATCTAGACTGAAATAAGACCAATTGAAAAGGTAACAAAAAAATCAGCATATTCTAGAGATGAAAACAGGAAAGAAAAGCAAGGCATATTTTAGAATAACCCATTTTTGAGCCAGTCCAATCTTAATAGTTGATGTATTTGTTACAGATTTGTCTCTTACACACACAGTACTTACCTTCTTACACTCATCTTTTTCACCATCCTTTTTCTTTTCCTTTTCTTTCTCCTTCTTAGTTTTTTCATCTTTGCTACTTTCCTTCTTGCTCTTTTTCTCCTCTTCTTTCCCACTTTCAGCCTTTCCTTTTTCCTTTTCTTTCTTTGTATCCTTGTCAGGTTTCATTTTCATCACTTTCAATGCTCGATGAAAGAACTGTTTTTTCAGGAGTCTTAAAACAAAACAAGTTAAATGATTTATTTAAGTGCAGCTGTGAGAACAACATTTACACTCAATTATGCTATTAGACACCATTCTAGATCATCTCTCTAATATAATCATGACCAGCATGACTGAAAGGCAAGGTCACCACCATCTGCTCTATTTACAGCTACATACACGAGACCTAATTATCTCATGTCTTGCCTGTTGCATTGCTTTTTTTGGTTCATCTCTTCAAAACTGGGTAAAAACTGTACTTTTCTGTGGCAGCATTTTGCAGATATAAATGAACACACAAAACGTAGGATGCAGAAAGCCACCAGATCCATTCAATTATCTTTCCCATTAATGCAATTCCTGCAATATTTATTTTCAAGTTCATGTCAATGTATTTCATAGCCAAAATAAGGAAGTGGACACACAGCTCATTGAGATCATTGGTAAGTGATGCACAATGAACAGAACTGCTCTGTTAAACTGTGGCACATATGCAAGTATTGCCTTTCTGTCAGCTACAAACAGACCTTACTGCAAGTGCATATATTATCTACATATGTATGTAGATATAAAGATACAAATGCATGGCCAGCAGGACACCAGGATGTAGTATTTGGTATTCTTAAGGTCATCACTAACCAGAAACATCCTTGAAGGGAGCACAGCTGAATTCCCAACAGGAAGAGCAGTTCAGAATCCTGCTCCTCAGACAGCAAGGACAGAGAGAATTGAGAGCTCTGACCCTACTAGCTACAAATATTGTCAAAATTCCAGAAATTCATTTGCTTCACCTTGCTGCCCCAAGCAGTACAGTGAAAGCCTGAGAGAGTTTTGGGAACAAAAATAATAAAACAACACCATTTTCACACTCAAACACAGCAATAAAAAAATACAATCATTATTTTTGCATATATACAACCACTAAAGTTTTAGGAGGCACAATATTCTAAAGTTACAAGTTACAACTGTGACATCTGGACAACTACAGTCATTAATGATGAAGTAGCCTGGGTCGTACCTGTTGCAGTACTCAACTACAGACTCTCGGGTTGTAAAGAGAGCCTCCTCTCCTTTCTTGGCTTTTGCCCACTTAGAATCCAAGAGGCAATCCACAGCTTTCGAGGCTAGAAGAAAAAAATGGAATTTAAAGTGTATTAAAATTATTTTCAACATTTAGTCTATGCTCCTTGAACCACAGTGACAAATCTGTTCTGATGATGTTCCATATCCTTTCAATCTTTCAAGTAAGACTAGTTAATATTCTGAAATATATTCCTCTTGACAACACACACCTTTAAATCACAGAGTGAAAAGTTTATTGCATTTACTCCAGGCCAGTGAGATTAATTTTATGACCTCCTAATACCTTGATAAGTTTTCAAAACCAAACTCTAAGATCAGTACTTATTAGATAAAGTGCTATTAATAAAAATAAAACAGCCTCTCCCACCCTCCAAGTACAATGTTTGAAGAAACCTTAATTCTCCAGTTAAAAGCAACCCTACCAATAAAATAATCAACTCGGTGGCCCATCATGTTGGTGGATTTTGTTGGACAGTTGAAGCGCAAGTATTTAGCAACAGCCTTCTCCTCCTTGAACGGTTCACCAACTTCCTACAGTGGGAAAAGTCAAAAATCATTACTACAGTTTTAAACACATAAGAAAATCACTCATTTAGGCTTAAAAAAAAATCAGGTATTGCAAAGTCTTCACTACTTCACAGCAATATAAAAATAACACATAAAATACAAAGGATGTGAAAATAGGTCAAGTAATTTTTCCTGAGAACTTTCTGTCTACATGAAGCAAAAAGCAGGAAATCTGAAGTTAGAGGAACTGAAGGGAAGGAGTACAAACTCCTTTAGCAGATCTGTAGAAAGAGCAAGCTAAAGGAAGGCCTAAGAGGAAAGAGGCACATGGGAAGCTGTTCAAGGCACACAGCTGGGAGGGAAACAGTTGTGAAGCTGGGAATAAAGCAAAAACAGAGTAAGGAATGAGTGTGTATGAAATGACAGCACTTTAGGCACTCTGACAGAACACAGAACAGCCCAGACTTCACATGAAAAGGAGAAAACCATGGTGAAAAGAAGCTGAAAGATTTGGCTAGGAAATTTCTTTGCTGCTGCATGACTGCAGAATGAGACTTTAGAGTACCCTTGAGGAGATTCTTCCAATCTACAGAGCAGAACATCAGGATAAAATCACAGCAGGATGAAATATGAACATCAAACCAAATATTTTATTGAAAGGGAGCCCTTAGTCTGCACACATTCACAAATTCTGTGCTTACACCACCTTGCAGAGAGGTAACAGAACTCTGAGATCTGTAAGGCAGAAGGATGGCATTTTCAGTTATGTAAAATTAAGATCTAGTATTTGCAAAAAGGGAATGGAAGAACTTTCTAATGTTCCTGCTTCACAATAACATATCTGAAAATAAACATAGGTTGGGATATTAAACTGGCTTATGTTAACTTCCTCAAAATTCTTTCCCATAAGGTTTAATTCTCCAACACCCCCTGCTACTTGTGGGTCAGTAACAGAAACACCGTGACTGCTTTTCACACTGCAGGGCCTCTTCTGTACCTGTTCCTCTCATGCTGCCTGAAGAAACATATTATATAAACCACAGACCAGATTGGTCATTTACAGGAATAAAAGTTTCAGAGTCTATTTAGAGACCTAATTTTCCTATAGGTCAATAAACATATACAAGCTCCATTACTGCTTTTAAGATGTATAATCATAATCTCACAAGCAGCACGTTAAACAGAAATGCAAGGTCAAATAGATGTGGTTACACCAGAACAAAAGCTTCAGATGGTAAGAGTTGTTAATTTTCAACAGTTTGAACAGCTAACTTTCAAAACCAACTGGTTAATGAGTATCCTTCTAGATGAGATTGTTGCTTTTCCTATCTGAGAATTTTGAAGAGAATAATACAGACACAAAGTATCCAAATGACCAAAAAACTCCTCAGTTGTTAGTTCTGAGATTTTTTAAAAAGTCTAAATCCTCCGTATGCTCACTCCCCAGTTAGTTTCAAAAACATGTGCCCAAGTTAGGCCAGATAATCCTAACAGTCCTCACAAATGGATATTTCCTCTTTCTGCCTGTTCAATCCTTCCTTTTTATCTTTAAATTTTAAAAGTGCATATTGAACATCAGATAAGGAAACCATTCCCTGACAGGGCGTGCATGCACATAATTAATGTTTGGTGGTTTCAGGTCCTCTTACACTGTACAGCTGTACCAGTAACTGCAAATCAAACCAAACCACCAGACTTGGTACCAGAGGAATTTAACAGAGCAAAAGGAGCTCCAATGCTCTGAACCAAAACAGTGACTGGGTCCCATCATTACACAGGGGCTAAGGCCCCTGGGCACTGCAGGCAGCAACTGTGGGTGAAACGCTGCTGCTTTTCCAGTCATTCCCATCAGCAACTGAAATCTGGAATAATTCACAGGGCAAATGTTCCTCACAGCATAGACAGTAAAACAGTCAGAGAAGCTGCAGATATTCATATTAGTGTTAATTCCTCTGCTAAGGTGGTTTTTCTCTTTCTTCCTAAAATATTTATGATCCTGCTGGGTCATGTGATGCACTACACAGGCAGGGGCTGGCACCAGGAGATTGTTTTTATTGCTCCTTTCTCTCTATTGCTTTGTCCATGAGGGATGGTTTCCTAACAGCCCAAACAAAAAAAGCTTCCCTGTGATAGAGACTGCCACAGTTAAACTGAGCTCATTCTAAGGAAGTGTCCCCTGCAATTTAATTCCCATTTTTCATCCTATTTTCATCCCTTTGTTTGCACAGCCAGGCTTCTGATAAAATAGGAAAATAGATGACTGACAGAAAATAGTATTATATTCCATCAATAAATGAAATCAACCAAAGTGCTGGCAAGTTCATTACCCTGGGCACAACCTTCAAAAGCTGCAGTTCAATCAAATTTTGTGTTCAGTTGTAAAAATAGACCAAACCCAGGCACCTGAAGCCTCCTTAGACATTTAAGAAAAGATTATACAAATTAATCAAGGGACAGTTCTGAAAACATTACCAAGCTTTAAACCAAGTAACAAAGTCTTAAGAAAAGTATGAAAATTTCCTGCTATTTAAAGTTTGCTTTTATAGGAAAGACAGAAAGATTCAAGAAATATCTTGCATAATCTATTTCTAGAATGCTGTAGAATGTTAAAATCCTATGATTAAACTATTGTAAAATAATAAAAAATAGGGTAGTGCCAAATACTTCTGCTCTAGATTTTGTTTTAGACTCTTAGATCTACTTTAGTTTTGTATATTGAAAAATGCATGTTGTCACTAGACAGCATGTAAAATTTAGAGTTACAATCCCTGGCTTACAAACTCTGGCCATTAAAAATAAAATCAAACCAAATTTCTTACTTGTCTAGACAGAAAAACTTCACCTACTGACAGGAAAAGTAGCCTAGTGACTTGCTAGAAATGCAAAAACATTTTAAATTTTTAAGAATAATCCTCAATCACAATCCTGCCCTGTACAGATTCATAAAAGGACATCGAGATTTTCAAACCCAGGGACCTTCCAGACCCACTGAAGTGAAAATCCTCATCAAATTTACCATTATCTCCCAAATCAGAGTAAAGCACAGTGCCTTCTGGACTTCAATACAGGGATGTGGTTCCCAGTTAATTCAAGCCCCAGCTGGGACTGCAGCACCAGAGGGGCCTGAACACATCACAAATAACAACGGAGCTATTGAAACCGGTGTGCCCACGAGCTTCCTTCTCCCCTTCAGCTATACCCAAGCATGATTTATTCAGGTTTTCCTACTCCTGGAACACTTAATGGATGACAAAAGGGCAGGGCACATTTCTGGTTTGAAAATTGCATTTTATTCCCTGTTTTGTGTCACAGTTGCAAGAAGACAGGTATGACCCAAGACAGGACAATTTCCTTCCACAACCTGGTAACATACAGGGCTTCTGGAAAATCAGAAGAGAGTAAATGATGAGTGTCACTAGCAAGACAAGTTACTCCATGTGCAGACAAATGCATTACAAGGATTTACACTCCTTTGTTTCAAAGGGGTCATCAAAATTATTTTATTTCAGTGAAACAAGTATCTAGCTGATTTCTTCGCTCTTACATTTTCAGAACACCATGCCTCAAAGCAGACTGCTGAGGCCTAATAGTTTATACAGTCTTCAGATAAGGAAAAGAAGAAATTTAAGCACATTTATCATGTGGCGCCTGTTTTTCAAGCTGAGATGCTACGTCAAAAATGACACTCTGCCAGCCCAGGTTCCATTGCACACACTTCTCTCCATTCCAAAGACACTACAAGTGCATCAGCCTACTCTTGTCTCAAAGTGCTGAGCACATCACAGCTTGGGCTGAACTGCAGCATTATCTTTTTCCCTTCCCTGTGGACTGTCAGGCCCTCAGAGTGGATGTTCAGTGGCAGGGGAATGGGTGATGCTGAGATATTTGTACTTTGCCTAAAAGACACCAGAGTGCCATAGACAAAGCACATAAATTGGCATGATTGGAGAGGGTTTGGGGGAAACAAACACACCAGGGTGGTAGGACTTGCTCCCAGGACTGTTTTCCTCAGTGACTAACAAACATAACCTGGCCTGACTTCTGCACTGATGCCCAGTATAAGGCCTGCCCCAGGTCTCTTAAAAGAAACTCTGGCAGAGCCATGTGGAGAAACCAGTTCTTCTGGATTACCATGGCCATGTGTTGGCCACAAAACATTAACTTTTCTTTACAGAAAAAGATCAGCAGATGTTTTTCAGTGCAGTACATATCCTATGAAAACAGAAGTATCTGTTTTCTTCCCTCTTTCTTTTCAACCATGGCTATTTTTTTTTGAGCAAAAGCTGTAAACATACAGGGTTCTAAAACAGATCCAAGGAGCAATGTACAGTATTTTGAAGCCAAAATACACCAGCTTCAGTCCCCTTCCAAACTCAGGCCAGCTGTTTTGACTTTTCCCTTTCCACCTCCAAAAATGTAACTCAAGATTTCCAAAAGACTGATTCTTGTTTTAATGACAACTCAGGCTGCTACTTTTAATTCCCATTTTCCAACTTTTTTCTGCCCCCTTGATCTTTTCTTCCCCCACACTCAGCTTTCAAAGATGTAATTTAACCCTTCTCCCTTGTTATCATCCCACTCATCTTTACTAGAATTTATGAAGAAAATAAAGCCAAATGGGCAACCTGGACTCCAATATGCATTACTGGGAAACCACTGCATTGCCCTTTCTGCAGGTCCTTCTCAGAGTCATTCACACAAAACTGCAGCACAGGAGCAGCAATGCAGCTGTTGCATTTTCCTTGCAGCAGAACCCAAATCATAACAGGACACAACTGCAGGCTACAACAGTTAATGATTAGTAGATGTCCTTCATCAGGAGCATCTCAGAGCTTGAATCAAAGGAAAAAAGTCAACAAGGAAAGTACCTGTCATTAATGAGGCTGCTGCCACCTCAGCCATCAATTTGCAGTGAGACACTGACACCCAAACTGCCCAGAGGCTGTTTTCTCTGTTTCCAGGAACAGTATTTATGTGCATTGACATTTCTGGAGTGCAGGACACAGCACCAAGGGGCAACACAAGTGCTGTTAATCCGAATGCAAAGATCAGCCCAAAACCCGACAGGGGCAGACTAAAACTGCACGTGGAATGCAGCCAAGGTAATGAAAACATAATGTCTATTTAACAGTGAAACTGCAGAGCTGCCAGCACAGTGCCACGTGTCACCCGGCCCAACGCCTGTCAAAGGCACCAACGCTGAGCACTCTGTGGTTAAGTGAATATTTCAGGACACATATGGAAAAAAATACAGTTCCAAGACAGGAAATAGCTTTGATCAGGTTGCTGGAGTAACAGGCATTCAAAGCCATCTCCCATCTTTTGAGCTGTATTTTGTCTAAAATAAAAAGATTAAACTAGCCATTAGACAACATATGTTGTTTTTCTTTCAGTAAATCCTTTATACACAGCAAGCATTCTTGATTTCAGACATCTGAATCATGTGGGAGCCAATGGGTAAGCAATCTGCATCCTACAGACCAGCCTCCTTTCACTACTGCATGTCTGAATTAAGCTCTGTGTTGATTACAGTTAAATTACCATCAGGAATGACACTTAGAGAATTTTACCTCTAAACTATCTTTCTTCAAACTTCTGAAGTTAAAATTTTTGGAACTTTTGCAACTTTCAGATGAAGAGCCTAAGCTATGCAACACACATTGGGCAACGTGTCTTGATGAAAATGCATTCCATAAAACACATCCTTCCTGTGACTGCTTCCAGTGGGAAACACAGAGTAGGCTAGACAGAACTTTGAGCAATTTTTTGAGCCTTTTCTCATGTTGAGCTTTCTTACCTAACTACCACGGTTCTACTCTTGATGGCAGGCATAAAATCCTATAAAATTCATTCCAAACCCAGGTTCTGTGCCCGTGGTTTTTCTAATTGAACTCCATTACCTCAGCCTGTTCCACAGCTAAATACGCCAACTTCTCCCAAGAACCTCACTCCTTGTCAAGAAATGCAGCTCCGTTTAATGACAGCAGGGTATTCAGATGTCAGACTTGCATGCAGTATGATAAATAATCTCTTTAGGGGGCCAACATCACCTTAAATTAGGTGCACACTGCTGAAACACTTGAAGCACCTACGAATAAAAATCCCACACTTCATTTTAAAAGAAGACACTTGCAGCATGAGCCTGAAAACGTGATAATCATACTGCAAATATGCCAGTAAAGTTCAAAAAGCTTAGGAAACATGAAACTCAAAACCAGCTACCAAGAAAAATGTGAGTTGTTTTAATCACTGACCAATTAAGATCACCCCTTGGGCATTTACCAGTATTCTTTGTTCACTGTCTTGTCTCCCCATTGTTGTTGACCTACACTGGGAGCCTATGAAGATACACATTTATTTACATAATTATATCACAAATTTAGGCCACGACCTTAAGTGTTAAAACCCAGACATCAATTTAATTACTAACAACCTGGGAAATACTTTTACAGGCTGGAAATTAAGTATGTGCTTAACTGCCTGCAAGACCACAGCCTTGGGTGTTGTACAAACATTAAATTACATTTAAATTTGGTTTGATGGATGCTTTATTCAGCTGTCATCATCCTTGGAAAGGGATAACCTATAAAATCTTAAAAAGAGAATAATTCTGCAATGTTTTACAATAACTCATTGAATGTTGTGATGGACAGGGCTCGTTAAAAAAGATTTTGATTAATTACTCCTTGCATTTGTCCCCCTGCCTCGCTAAATTGAATTACAGGGGATATCAAAGGAACCTTTACAAGTACAGGCAGATCTCCATCTTCCTGGGGGAAGGGAAAGTGGGCTGGGAAACGGAAGGACGAGAAAGGAGAGAGGGTAACCAAGCAGAAGGGTGACATATGAAGCATGCATTGTTGAATGGCTCTGTGATCTCTCTCGTGAATATTATCTGCTCTTACAGCACAGTAATAAACCCCAAACAAACACTATTTAGGTTGAGTGTTGATAACACATAACAGTAACAAGCGTTATGGTCACTGATACTGTAAGTACATCCAAAACACGCACTAAAAACTCTGTAAACTCCCTGTAAAAATTGCACTGTGACGTATTAGACTCTCAGGTAAATGAAAACACTGAAGCAGCCCTCAGATTGCCTCTCAGTGCCACCACACAATTATCACTATATTTTAACACGACCTCAAAGCTGATTAAGTCTATTTTTAGGCGTGCCTGTTTGTTTATGTTTTCCAGACACAAATTTCCTTTCCTTCCCGCATCATTTCCTGGTTGGGATACATTTGCTTTTAAGATGTTTTTACCATCTGTCCCACGTCTTTTGCTTACGATCCCTGGGCCGGACAGGCTGGGTGAAGGTGCAGCTCCCGGGTGTTTTGGTGCTACCCGCACTAAGCTATTGTTCGACACTGATAACGGGGGAGATTCCGAGTGTAACACGGCGACTAAAAACAGGGAACAGCTCCAAATGCCATTTTTTTGTCATGCAGAGACGAAGAACTTCTGAGGGCGCAGAGCCTACGGGGATGAAGCGGGGGCGCCTCTAACGTGCCGAGGGACCCCGCCGGCCGCCCCTCAGCCCCGAAACGCTCCTGCCTGAGCTCCCCCGCTCTGTTCTCACAGCCTTTACCAACTTGCTAGAAAATTCTGAGGAAAACCTGCCAGCCCGGGCTCCCGCCCCGGCCCGAGGGGCTCCCGGTGCCCCGAGACCGGAGCACTCTCCTCCCTCACCGCGGGCCGCCCGCAGCCGCCGCCTCGCAACAGCGTCGAGCGGGAAGGCCGTGAGGGAAGCCGCGCTGAGGACGGGGAGGAGAGCCGCTGGGCGGGGAGGGAGGGATGGAGAAGGGGGAGTCTCGGGTACCTGGACGCGCTTCCTGTGCCGCCGCCGCTCCGCCATGTTGTCCCCGTCCGCTCCGCCGGTGACGCGCGCGGGGCGGGCGGCGGCCTCGCGAGAGGCGGCGGGAGCGGGCGGAGAGGCGGGGAGGGGGCGCGCCCGCAGCGCCTCCGCCCATCACCGCCCCCCCGCCCCTCAGCGCTTCAGCGGCCCGCCTCGGTCTCTCGCCGCTGCTCTCCCTCATTCAACGCTTCAGCGACCTGCCTCGGTCCCTCACCGGTTTCCTCACCGTCCCCTCTCCGCCCCTCAACACCTCATCCCATCCCTGTCCCTCAGCGCCTCATCCTGCCTCAGAGCCTCGGTGCGTCACTGCCCCGCAGAGCCCAGACTCGGCCCCTCAAGCCGCCTCATCCCGCCTCAGCCCCTCGTCCTGCCTCGGTCCCTCATTCTCTTCATCCCGCCTCAGCGCCTCCCCAGCCCTAATCCCACCTCGACCCCTCACCACCACACCTCGGCCCCTCAGCTCCTCACCGCCCCCTCTTCACAGCCCCCGTCAGAGAATCACAGAGCTGTTGGAGCCGGAAGGGAGCTCTGGAGATTACCCAGTCCAACTCCCCTGCCAAGGCACGGTCACCCAGAGCAGGGGACACAGGAACGCGTCCAGGTGAGTTTGGAATGTCTCCACAGAGGGAGACTCCACAAACTCCCTGGGCGGTGTGCGTCAGTGCTGTGCCACCCTCAATGTGAAGAAATTAATCCTCATGTTGAGGTGGAACTTCTTGTGTTTTAGTTTATGGCCATTGCTCCTTGTCCTGTCACTGGGCACCACTGAAAATAGCCCCTCAGCCCCTCTCCCCGCTCAGGCCTTGACCAGCCCTGACCTTGCTCCAGCTCTGACTGTAAAAATCTGTGTTAAATTTTGATACACTGAAATAGGGTGTAAGGCCTTAAAGATGCTCAATACAGCATCTTTGTTAGCTGGTACATATTTAAACAGACTCATTGCTCAGACCTCCTCATATACTTACAGAATTAGAGTCAGAAAGGAACCTATATAAAGCAGAAGGGCCTTTTGCCAGAGGTTGTCCCACATGCTTGCGCTATGAGGTCACTGGAGTTAGCAAAGACTCTAATAATTTATCCTGGCTCTGTTTCCAAACCACACCCTGACACTTTTGGACAAAGTATGTGCAGTGCTGCATCGTCTTGTCCAGTCTCCTCAAATCTTGTTGCCACTTCCCGTTCCTATGATTTGGAGCCTCTCAGATTGAAAATTGGGCAATGAAGAACCTAAAAACGCTTCCAGCAATGTATTTGTCCCTCAGTTGCAGTGCCAGGTTTTGTGCTCTTTCTGGTACGACATCTTTTTCTGTTGAATGTTTTTCTTTTGCTGTTGCTGGGCAGAAAATCTATACAAGTTACAAATTAAGCTGACTGACTGCAGAGTGAGTGAACTAGAAAAGTGTAATTCAAAAGATGAACTTCTAGGCAGAGGGAATTGAAGTTTTTATGGTTACAATAAAACAATGCCTCGTAAAAAGTAGGCAGACTGCATTTATTAAAAAATACATGCTTTAAGTTGGCAATAATTTTAACAGTTATTTCATGTGCTTGACTTACAGTGACATAAAAGCACATCTGACATGGAGGCTTTCTTGTGGAAGAGGTTTCAGCCATCTGTAACTGAGAGATTGCTGATAATACACAATGGCTGCAGTAAGGGCTTTGGCACAGCCTAGCTCTGACCCCTCTGCTCTCCCTGCACAGGCACAAGCTTTAGCTGTGAAACTCTCTGCTCCATGGGAGATGCACTCTGGCCTCTCCTCCTGAAGGGTGCAATCACCTCCTGATGGGTCATCATCCCTCAGACTTCTACTTTCAGGATCTTCTAAGGTCTTACTCTTCTATGCCCTCTGTCTCTTTGAATCCATTGCTGATTCACAAACCCACCTTAAATGCTTAGCTCTTCATTTTACAGGTTTTTTGGCATGGTGGATTATCTGCAGTACATCAAGCTGTCTGCTGCCAGGAAAACACCTTGGATATCTAGTTAATCTCTTTTTTTTTTTCTACAAAAATTTTAATTAGTCTTTGAGAAACGCTAAGTTGCAGGAGCTCTTCCCAGGACAGCTGGGCATGGAGCAGCACAGGGAACAAACCCACCACTTCAAGCAGATGTCTAAGAAAGGGCTGAGGGATGGAAAATGGGCGAGGAAATGTGTAAGGCACTGGATGGTGAGTTGCTACCACTCTGGAGCACAGAGCAGATCATGACTGAGTTGCACATAGAACAAGTTTATTCTCAGTCATTAGTATGGCAGAGCAGGAGGGCAGCAAGTGGCTGAATTCCAAGTAAGCCACAGAGTGGAAATGAAGGTTCAAACAGTTTGTGTTTGGGGTTAGTGTCTGTCAGCTGAGGGGCAGGCTGCAAAAAGAAGCACTTCAGAACCAGGCAGTGAAGGCACAGCCCCTAAAGGGCCAACTGCCATTGTGATTAGAGTGGGTTCAGAGCTACTGTTGAGAAGGATGTTGCATACTAGTGGGGTGGTTTCCTCTTTCAACTGAAGCCAAACCAACAGCATTTCATTAACTTCTTTTCCCTCTTCTTTACCCCAGTTGTGTGATCTAATACAGCAGAATGGATGCTGGAAGCTTAGCTCAAAAACAAGCTGGATACATTGATGGAACAATAACGTATCATGAGCTACTATTAAATATAAACATCAAAGAATTATCCTGAATTTGTTATTCCTTTGTTCCTATGCTCTGCTTTTTGTATCTGCTCTTGGCCCCTGGGGCAGGACACTGAGTTAGGTAGTTTTTTACTCTGTGGTACATATTTTCTTATACCCTTGCATTTACTTATTCCTGTCAATTTATTGGCCTTTGTGCAGTGTCTGATTGCTTTGTGTTCAATCATCCTGGATCCATAAAATGATGTGAGGTTACCACAATTACAGACACACCAGAAAGAAAAGGCCACATGCTGGCAATGGAATTACTGGCAAGGATGTCCCTAATTCCCTGGGGAGTCACACAGCCTTCTGCAAAACAGCTGCAGAGACACCCAAAGGCAAAGCAAGTGTCAGGTCTGAACAAACTTGCAAGAAGCTTATCCTCTGGACCCACAGATAATCCTTCTGGATGGAGGGAGGAGAGGGAGGAGAGGGAGGAAGGAAGGAAGGAAGGAAGGAAGGAAGGAAGGAAGGAAGGAAGGAAGGAAGGAAGGAAGGAAGGAAATTCCCCAGCAATCAGGAGCCATTTTCTAGATTATATACAGATGGTAGCAAACTGCAGGCTCTGGAGTGACCTCCCTTTTCATCCAGTCAGCTTCAACACTGAATGGGCTCAGAATATAAAGAATATGGGCTTTGTGCTGCACAGCATCACATACTGTCAAGGAAGGTTCAGATAAAATCCACCCACAAATACATGAGTCATAACTCAGAAACATATTCCAATGTAGACATATCCTGAGTCACTTCCATCTCAAAAGCTTATAAATATTTAGTTGGCCACTTAGCTTTTAATTTAGCAGAACAATATAGGTTTATTAGACAAATCTCCATAATTATCTTTGACTAAGAAAGTTCTTAAATACTTCCACTCTTGCAAGTTCCTTTTAATTTTTACACAACCCAGAATTATTTGGTGCATACAACTGACAAAAATCCTAATTGAACTAAAAACTAATTTATCTGGTTCTTTTGTATTTAATTAATAAAATACTGCCTCATTGTCTGTACTACAGAGACAACAGGTTCTTCCTTTCTCTGGACTGAATTAAAGATCTGCCTCTTCACCAACAGGGAAATGGGTGGTTCAAGAAGAGCATGGGGATAGCAGCAGAATTAATGTCTGTCTGGGAAAAAACAGACTTGGATAATCTTGGGAATGGGACAAAGGAAAGGACAGCATAAGGACTAAGGCAAGAGAGTAATTCTGGTGGCCTCAGTACAGGTGAGAGGAGGAGCAAAGCCTTCCCAAAGAAAGAAAGGAGCCTGGAAACTGCAACCCCCCCCCAAAGCCTATAGAAATGAGAAAGGAGAAGTGAGCTTTTCTCTCAATATAACATGTATTATTATACTAAAATTGCCATAGCAATAAAACTACAGCTATTTATTATAGCATGAAGAGCAAGTCAAACCCAACCATCAGAGGCAGCAGAACCCTGATGAACACAGGGGTTTGGAACTGGATGGTCTCTAAGGTCCCTTTCAACTCAAACAATTCTGTAATTCTGTGAACACTCAGCCTCGTAAAGGAGACTTGTTATTCTCCAGTGAATAATACAGGGCTTAGGTAGAACATTACCATGGCAAGGTACCAAAACAAGAGCTATATCTCGTTTTGGGTGGTTTTCTGAAAAGTTTCTGATGTTGAAGGTGACTCAAAACACTGCACAACCAATCAACTGTGAGGGTATTTGGAAAGTCAAAAATATAATACATTTCTAGAGAGTTTAAAACTAGAGGTGATTTTAAAAACCAGAGGGGATTATTTTTCCTGTTTCACACCCAAAGGATAATTTAACATTCTCAAAACTGTTTTGTGGCAGATTCACAGCTATATAAAGTTTTAGAAGATAAAGTTTTATAAAGTACCTGGTGGCATGGGTATGGGTCAGTTAGAAATACCATCACCTTGTGGACCTACTTGTCTGTTCTTGTGTTTGTATGCTGGATTGGAGTGACTGTCTGACCTGGACCAGATGGGAATTCTGCATGACTTTGGTATGTTCATAGCATTTTTTAGAGATTTTTCACCTGGGGAATTGATTAGAGAATCAGGCCCACGTGAGTTTTTATTCCACATCATCATCATCTGCAGCCTACATGAGGCCAGAAACCTAGATTGGTGTAGGAAAGAGATTCCTTCCTCTTCAGGACTTTCCTAAATCTATTATTTATGGTACAGGACAATTTTGCTATATGTTTGTTGTACCTCTTTATTAATCTTGTCTTTAACCTTGTCCCCATTAAAAAAAAAATAAATTGAAGTCTCTGTCCCTCGGAGCCCACACATTTAGTGTAGGTACACACAAAATCAGGAACTTCTACAACATCTCATAGAAAACATTCTCTTCTTCATTAACTGCATCACTGCTATGAACTAATACAGCAATAGATGTTAAATTAAACATTTCTAATGATGCAACTTGTATTAAAACACATTGTCTGCATTCCACTGGGATTTTAGTTGCATTGCAGAAAAAATGAATGCAATGGTGGCATAGGCACCAGAAAATCATTAGGAAGCAGAGTTCTGCCAGCTTTCTTAAGTATCTGTGATTGCTACTTAAACCCCCTTGCAGCTGGAATAAACAATAAATGTCAAAAAAGAACATGAGAATCAGTAAGGCCTCAGTGTTTACACACAAACACAATTCCTGAAAACACATCAAAGTCTGGAAATACTGGTCTGTCTACTTTTTTTTATTATTTTTACCTTTTATTTTATTTTTTTCTGAAATGTAGGAGAGGAAACATTCATTACCAGTGGTATTTATTCCATTAGAAATAGAATCTATTATGTGTGTTTAGGTAAATTCATTTCCTTCCTCTTTCATTTCACAGCTGTTTACCCTTCAGGGCTTATTGCATTTTGGCTGCTCCATCACATCTCCCCCCAGCACAGGGAGCTGTATAGAAATTCCTTTTGTCCTTTTGGGAAGAAGAGCCCAGTGTGTGCAAAGGGTCCTATGTTTGGTGGGGGTTTTTAATTGCAGAAGTAATACAAGACTGCATCCCAACTTTCTCAACTTTTGGCGTTGTTCATGTCTGACCCATTTACAAAACTGATCACACTCTTCAGAACGGTATTTCAGTCCTTCCTCCCTGTCATATGGGACTTCAAGTCAAGCTTTTCTGCTGTGGCTTTGGAAACACAAGTTCAGTTTGTTCGTATCGTTGCCCTTGCTGTGCCCCTGGTCCCTCCGGCGCGCTGTTTCCCTCGGAGGGGCAGCAGAGGACCTCGAGTGGCTTCGCAGCGACATCTCGTGGCGTGACTCACCTGGAACAGCGCCAGAGATGCCTCTGCCAGGGTGGAGAAGGTCTCGTGAGGATGGAGTCGAGTATTTCACACAGAGAGGAGGGAGGATGCCATTTGAAAACCAAGTCATTAACTGTGTTTAATTAGATAAGTGACACTGTCAACATGATTGTCAATTGTACAAAAAAATAAGTTAGAAACTGTTTCACATGCTAAAAAGAACATAGATATTTGCCATTTTTCCAAAGGCTGCAAAGTTTGGGCAGTATGGTAGGATGGACATCTGAGGTTGCTGTTGCAAATATCTAATCACACATTATCTAGTGCACAAATATAGCAAAGATATAAAACAATTTATCTCTGGCTAAAGTAAAATAATAGAATATGGAAATACTTGCCCTCCTTGTGTGTTTAGCCACTCACCATCTAAACAACTTCTTACTTCTTGGGGTTTAAGTGCTTGAGGCCACACAAAGTAAACTAAGGGGAGAGAATATAAAGTAGCAACATACAGCAGGTCCACAGTCTATCAGCCCTCAATTTACAGAACTTGATTTTGTCAAAGATATTTGTGTGTCCTTTGGAGTAAAGAAGAGTTCTTGCAAGGAGGAGACTGGAAGTGTACTGACTTCCAAAGTCTATGTGGAAAACCAGTGTGGGACCAAACCCCTAAAAAGGGAACAAAGATAAGTCACACAGGAATCACAATAGATGCTGGGCATTTGTCCTTAGCTAAAAGCTCTATTTCATGTCCTTGTGTGCTATGAGATAATGACTCATCAGCAGAAGTGAGAAGAAACCATATTTTTCCAGAGAAAAGGCAGCTTTCAGGCCTTTTCCAAAGTGAAGAACACTAAACGTGCTGCTGAGGGAAGGGCTTTCCAGGGCCTGTCCAGGAGAGCTGATGGGAAGGGCATTCTGGCAGAGGCTGGCAGGGGCCAGGTGGCTTTGAGCCTGCTGCCTGCAGGGAATGTCCCTGTCTCAGTGACCACCCTTCATGGGCTGATGACCCATCTCATCTCACAGTCATGCAAAGCAAGTTCCAGCCCTGGTGATAAGAATGCCTTGGAATAATGAAAACTGCTGTCACACATGGTATTTTCATGTTCAATCTGTGTATCTTTATAAGCTGTACACCCTTGCCAGGCACTTAGAAAGGCTTTGTTCTGGAGTTGCAATGGATTAGCTCAAATTGCTGAGTCTGGGGTGTATTTCTCTATATTCTGCTGGCAGTTCCATACTCTCCCAATGAATTCCATATGAATGTTGGGTGTAAATTTTGTTCAACAGAAGCAGAAGTCAGCTGTGTTTGGGAGACGTGACTTTTCCATGTAGTTTCTCAGCAGCCCAGTGGAACACATTGTGAGACATACAGTGCACTCTGAGTCTCTGAAAGCTTTCAGTGATTACCCTGGACTTCAATGAGAAATTCAATTTACCTGTTAATGCTACTGGTATTTTTTTCAATGAATTGCACTTGAAAGTAATTGCACTAACATGTAGCTGCATTTTTAATGCCTTTCAGATACAACACTTCCTCATGCTGCATTGGCAGCTTACTTCCTTCAGTCCCAGCCTTACAGAGGTTTCAGGCTGTAGCTTCTTCTCAAACACTTTTGTAACTACAGGTTCCTGTATTGTAAAAAACACGTTGTGTCCTGGACTTAGCTCAGCTTTTCTGGAAAGCAATCATCTGGAAGTCAGCCTGAGATCCAGCTGTGTCACATGGATTTTCCCTGCTTTCTGAAACGATCTGTTCCACTGCTTGGGAGGTTTCTGGGTCCTGGGAGCAGGGACTGTCCAGTGTGTCACCAGTGCTGTTGCAGTGAAGAGGGGAGGCCATGTCAGAGGGCTGCTCCGAGGCTTTCCCCGGGGCAGGGGGCAGGGGCACGGACAGAGGGACATTCATCATGTAGAACACATTGCCCAGACGTCGGGACACCTGTAAAACCAAGGCACAATTGCAGCAATTGCTTCTTGCTGTTAAAGCCATTAAACATCAAGCCTGACTCTAGTGCAGCAATGACAGGGACATCCCAGGCATCTCAAAGGTTATCAGATTCTTGTGAAAAAAAATCTCTTCAGTTTTCACTCTCTCATATTTTTCTAGGCCCAAGTTGTGGAAGGAGCTCGTCAATACTCAGCTTAGGATGGCTGGGCCTGCCAATAGGATCCTCCTGATCCTGAAGTGCTACAGCACCCATGGGACAGAGGGGAGGCAAACTTCCAGCCAGGAGTTGGGAAGGTTGGGAGGAGAGAAGAGAGAAAAGAAAAAGAACCAGACAACAACAGAAGCACACACACAGGGTTGATATTAATGGATGAAATTAAGGGTAGAAAACTGCAAACAGTGAGGGACAGTCTGTTCCTGAAAAATGTATGGTCATATTCCTTAGTGTGTCCCTGTGTGTTGTGGTAATATATAGAGAAGTAAGGCAAACTTTGCTGGAGTAATTTATTTTCTTCCAATATTATGGCAGTTACAAGTGAAAAAAAAATGCTTTAATTTGGGAAGAATCCCTCCTATCAGCTTCTGGCTCTTTCATGTCTCTGTGACTCACCATCTTGGCATATATTTAATGATCATACCTGAGAGCGGATTTTTAATGCTGGTCCGAGTTTTAATCCCATTGTATCCAGGAGATGTTCCTCTGTTAGCAGTGGAAGGGTTTCTCCATCAATAGCATGGTCTTTAAATATCTGGTGAAATGATAAAACACATCATAGTGTGCTAAAATAGACTTTGATTATTTTTCATGCCTAACACTGAGTCATAAACAATAAAAAGAAGAAATAATACTTTTACTGTTTTATCTTTGTATTTATCTCCTAACTGCACAATGAAAACTACTTTTATATTTGCAACTTTGGGACAATCAACTACCCCACATTTACATTTGTTTGCTGACATTTAAATCTAGATGTTCCTAAAGACCTGAAAAGGTATTGAATGTTTATAATCACCTGGGCATAATCTGAGCAGCCGGGGAGGCTGACAATGAAGTTGTGCACATCATCAACTGTCCACTTGCGAATGTCTTCGATGGAAGAAAGGTCTTCTCCATTCAGGATCAGGCCATGAGTTCCTTTGAGAAGGAAACACACAACTTATGTTGGTAGAATTTTGCTGGCAAATTAGGAGGAAATGATTGTTATCATGAGAATTTTTACACCTTTTCAGACCCTGATATATTAGCAACAGGGTGTAGTAACAGGGAGATACAGTAGTCCTAGATGCAAAATCACTGGGTAATGAGCAGAACCTGGTTCTGAAGGGGGTTTTTTGGTGGCTTCTTTTGTTTACTGCTGGCACTGTACCTGCCACTCACTACACATATAAATCATGCTGCAGGACTTCCTCTAATGAGTACATTATCCAATGCTTTTTTCTTCTTTAGACTTTACTGTTACTTTGATTTGACTAATATTTCAGTAGAACAGATCCAAGCCTTTGCTAGTCCATAGTGCCTACTGCGAGTTAGGACATACAGAAGAATTGTGGGCTGAAGAGAGAGGCTAACTCACAACTTCATTGAGCAATTTTCTTTATTTTAATCGAAATTCCTTTTTAAAACAGGAACTGAATATAGTTATTACTGTTTGCAGCATTAGAATTCTACTTTTAGTTGCAATGACTCTACCATACCAAAAATTCACTTAAAACAGAGGGAATAATTGAGAGACCAAATCAATAAAAACAGATTATATCAACATGCCACTGTAACTGTAATCTGGAGATGTGACCAACCTGAAGGTAGCAATGGGTTATTGGGCACTGGAAATCCATATGGTAATGCTGAGAATGGGATTGCAGAAGGGTACAGGTACTTGTCATCAAAAGCAGCACAGGAGCTGTTGGCTTCCTTCTCATTTGTGTTGCTGCAACTGGTGGCTTCAGTAGGAATTTCATGAGTAGCACAGTTTTTTCTCAAGCCTTGTTCAAACTCTTTACAATTTTTGGCAACTGCAGATGGCTCAGTCTGGGTTTTGCTCTGCTCCTGTTTGTTTGGTGTCTCCACCTCTACTTCTTTCTTGTCTTCTTTCTCATCATCCACTGCAGCTGAGGCAGAGTCAGTGGATTTGTCATCTGCCTGGCTCTTCGTGCCGTTGGCACTGCCCTCAGCAGTTTTTTGATTTCCAGCTCTTCTCCCTGGGCGCCGTCCCCTCTCCCTTTGCAGTGCAGTGACTGGAGGGTATGGGCTGGTTGCCATGAGCATGGTGTTGCCGTGGATTTCATCCAGAGTGGTACGATGAACATACAGATCATTGGGAAGGTGCCCTTCAGGAAGTCTGTGCCTGCCACGGAAAGCAATGGGGCTTGCTGGCATCCCGTGGTAAAGGAAAGGGGCTTCCAGGCCCAGGAGTCCTTTCCGATGGGCTTTCTCCATCTCCTTTTGCTGGAAAATAGCACTCATCTCCATTTCCATTCTAAGAGACACACAGAGCATGAGCAGTTAGGGCAGCTCAGTTCCTTCATCACCTTTTTTTTTTCAGCAGCAGATTAAAACTCACATAAAGGAATATGCAAGAGTACTGGTTGTTTTGTCTCTCCCCTAAATTGCTGTGTGTGAGAGGGCACAGATGGAATGGCAAACCTGGCTGTATTTAATGGGCTGTCTGATACATAGAATGAGTTAAAAGAAGGGGAAAGCATATCTTCTGTGTGAAGAAAATACTTCAGACAAAAAAAGTGTTATCCGTGTATTACCATTCCAGGCATGGTGATTATATTCACTTGGGATTTGGAAAATTGTTTCCCGGGTCATAAGTGTTGAAAACTAAAGAAAATAATTGATTTACATTATCAGTCAGAAATTTTTACTGAAAACTGCAAAATTCCAATGGTATTGTAAATGATAAAGAACTAGAATGATTTTATCTATCAAACCTATGCATCCATTCAGAGAAAGCTAAAGCTAAGTCTCTTGAGCAACCCTCCACAGTGCCTGGCACCTGAGCATGACTCTGAGGGTGTGAAAGGCTGAGATCCTGGTGGGAAGTGTTCAACTGATCTCCTTCCTTGTGGGTAAATGCTCCAGAGTCTGTGCCAGCTTCCTGCTCCTGTCATAGTAGGTAGGAGGGCTTACCAGTGGGATACAGAGAATACAAGTAGTAGTATTTGTCTCTGTTGTACCAACATTTGCTGGCACCAGTTTTCTCTGGAGCCAGGCCAGTGATCAAACATAAAGCTATATCTCCTAGAGGAGCTTTGAGGAGCTTTCTTTGGGATTTCTGCATCTTTGGAAAAGAGCCTCTGAAATAAAGCACTTTAAAGTGCACCAAGACAGCTTCTTTAAAGCTGCAATGAGGATAACAGGTCAGAGAGAGTCTGACTTTCAGGAGAGTGTAAAATTGTCAGGAAAATAGTTTGGGCAAAAGCTATCTATACAGATTTTTGTTTTGACGAGGAATTATTTGATCACTTCATTCAGGGCTTTATCGACCTTCTTTTCATCTTTGAAACAACCTCCAAGTTATTGATTTTCTGCTCTCAGACATACAAAGGAAGTGTTTTGTCTGTGTACCATGTCCTTGTATGTTTTGCCTGATTGTCATTACTCCCACTCAGCTAATGAGGTGCAGATAAACAGCAGAAAGCATTGCATTCCTGCCTACTCCCCCAGCTGAGATTGCCCATTTCTGCCAGGACCAGCAGGCAGTGCTTTGGGATGAGGCAGAGTCCCTTGGAGAACAAGGATTTGGGCCCAGGTGCTCAGCAGCACAGCTGCACCAAGTGCAGGCAATTGCCAACACCTGACTTCTGGAATAGCAGGAAGGAGGAAGTGCAACCCTGAAGATGACCCGTGCTGCAGAAAGCTGTGTAAACAGAGTGGAAATTGCCAGGGTGGCAAAAAATGGGGGTAAAAGGTTTTTTAAGATTTAGGTGAGCTGTTTCATGTTGGAGTTTTGCTGTTTGGAGGGAAGAGCCTGAACAGGTAGGACCAGCTGTGATGTGGCTGTATGAGATGGCCATGTTTGCTGCTAGTTATTTCAATTGCTTTTTCTCAGGGTTTTTGCCATGTAGCAAGAACTATAGGAAAAACATTGCTGATGAACATCTTGTGCTTGGAGAAGTTCAGTAATTGAGCTTTGCTGACTGAAAAACTCAAAACACTTCCATCATATTTCTTTTCAGATGTACATAAAGAACTTACCTGTTCTTTGCTCTTAACCTCACTGTGTGAGGGACACTGCCACTGAGCACTGTGCTGCAGCCCAGTGCAGGAGTGGCTGAGGTTAGGGTTCCTCTATGGAAATGGCAAGGCTATGAGGGAGGGCACTGGTGGTTTCTTAACCAGCTACTGACTACACTAAAACAAGTGCAAATAACTGGACTTTCTGCAGTCACTCTGATATTCTGACTATTTGGATGAACTAGGAAAGCTGCCCAGCCTGGTAGGGTGGAGTCACAGCTGCTCATCCCAAGGGCCCAGAGGCTTAAAGTGTTGTGTGTGATATCTCACAGCTGTAAGGTTTGAATTTGTTTCTGAACTTTCGTAACTTCAGGGTGTTTGGATCCACAGTTCAAGGGCTGTAGCTTGTCATTTTTCCTTAACCAAGCTAAGGGGTTTGTTTAATTTTGCTACATAATTTTAAGAGTAAAAGTGCAATAGGGCAAGCAGAAAGTCAGTAGTTTCAGGCCTTAATTGATACTCAAAGGCTCTCGGCTTCTCTGGGTGCCTTGAAAAAAATCCCAATCACTTTGCTGCTTTATTCGTGGCATGCATCTCAGAGTAAAGCTTGCTACTGATTACCTGGCAATATTTTGCTTTTGAACCAGTTCTTGTCTTCTGGCCACAGCTTCCATGGATTCTGGTTGTAGGAAGCTGTATCCTTAAAGGGAAGGGGAGAAAATTTTTTTAATTCACTTGTTTCCTCATGCAAATGCACAAACCCCCAAGTAATGCAGGCACTTTAAAAAGCTTTGTAAGTTTTCAGCTGTGGGCTTCACAGGATTTCAAGTTAAATCCTAATTGTAGTCATTGTTTTGGTGGGAATTTGTAGAAGGAACATGAAGTACAACATCAAGTGTTTTCAGGAGCAGATTGCTAATTAGGAATACGTGCCACTAACCATAAAGGAAGGAGACAGCAGGGTGGTTTTATTTGGTGACTCTGAAGTACGTATAACTGCTCAGAAAATAATAGCCATCAGTTGAGCAAAGCAAACCTGCTCCTTTAAACTGCTTTCAGCCTGGAGGCTGAGTAACTTTAAATTATATTTCCTCTTGAGGGAATCTCTTATTTGAGATCCATGTTAATGGGGGGGGGAAAGGTAAAGTCAGAAATTTTTCTTGGTAGATTGATGTGGCATTGAAAATGCATTCACCCATCTCAAAGAAATAATCTTAAGCTCACTTTGTGTAAAGTAATATGTAAATTTTTGTGCAGCATGGCATGAGTGCCATAGCTGTGATGTCCAGCCTTCCCCTTGGAGCTGTGCCCTGCAATTTTGAGCCTTTATTAAAAAGGACATGTATTTGCCCTACATGAATTAAGTGGCATGTGATATTATCATTAGAGAATATGATCAGTATTAAAGCAGCCAATGCTCATATGAGAGCAAGAGTAAAATGTAGTGTAAAAGTGTTGTTGAGAAGCTCTTTTGTTTGGGTGTGAAAATGCAAAAAGAAAAGGAGGGAGCAAAAACATGCAAAAGACTCTGAAAGCAGTGTATTTACCAAAAGCTACAATGGACATGCCTACACCTAAATTGGCACAGTTTAGAATCTCTGGTGAGCAGGATGCCTTTTTTTAGTGAGACTGTTTTTCTAAATAAAATTAACTGTTACTGACACCTCCAACAAACCTATGGAAAATTAGTGGGTGCAGTTTGCTTTCTGATCCACACACTGCCACTTCTCAGGATGCAGGGGGTGCTTTGTTACCTGGGCCTGGGTAGACACGGTTGGACAATAGGTTTGGCATATTTGGGTGCTGTGGGACTGTGGGTCCCAGGTGGGATGCTATGTGGATTTGTCTGGGGTCAGCTGAGGCCATCATTTCAGTTGAAGGTAGCAGATCTCTGAGAGGAAAAAAAATACATTCAGCTATGCAGAGGATATTGTTTAGTTAAGAATAACCAAACGTCTTTACAACCTCAAGGGCAGCACACACAGAGTCGAGATCAGCTGCAGTGCTTGTGCAGGGAAATGGTGCCCAGTACCTGTCGACCAGTCGCGGTTCGAACTGGGCGGGGATCGCCTGCATCCTCTGCTGGCCCGGCCCCATCAGCTGCGGGTTTACTGCCATCAGCTGGTTCCTCATTAGCATCTCCTGCCGCTGCCGCAGTTCTGACACAAAGCACACACAGTTCTGTCAGTGGGGTAAGTTAGGAAGTGGTTCTGGCTGCAGTGTAACTTTACCAGAAAAAAAATGTTTTGTTTCCTCAAGTGCAAATCACAACTTTTTTTTAACAGCAGCAATTAAAAACATGTTTTCACTGCCACCTGAACCACTTAATTTAAATAACGTAGATTTATGCAATCAAACTGCAGTAAAAATAAACAGGATGTGCTCAGTCAAGTGTACCAAAGGACAAATTACAATGAATAATAATTCGCATAACACTATGAAACAGAAGAAAATAGCCGTGCCTGTTAAGTTCTCTGCTTGAGAGGGTTTTCATTTCTAATGCAGTTTCATTTTTAGAAAAATCGTACTAGGTGGAACCTGCATTGTCACGAAAAAACATCTCTAGAAAAAGGTGCCTACAATGGTGAGCCAGAACATCATAATGTCCAGCTGTGGCTTTGTTTGGAGTTCTTGTGTGACATTTACTTGTCTCCCAGATGCTCAGCATCTCTTAATCAAACACTGAATTCCAAGAGCCCTCTGTGTTAACTTTTAATGACTTTAAAGAAGTGTTTCTGCAGTTACTCCTAAGATAAATCTGAAACACCTTTTAAAGACATCAGACCTGGTGCTGGCTGTTTCCTGCAGCTTGTACAGCCATCGGCAGCCCTACAGCCGCGTGTGCAGTTGTGGTCCTTGCTGCTCACCTCCTGCTGCCATGCCTCCTGCCAGTCGGTACAGGTGCTTTTCCTCCAGTGTTCCCTGCTCCCCCAGCATGGACATCTTCCTCAGGTGCTCCCGGGGGGTCATGCTGCAGGGAGACAGCAACAGCTTGGCTGATGTGAGGAACTGCAGCAGCGGCTCCTAAGAGAGGGATGAGGCACTGAACAGTGAGAACCGGAGCAGGTCGTGCAGGTTGTTTCTCAGACGAGTGGGTGGCCCTGCCAGTCACAGCTGTACCCTTTACTGCTCGTGGGTTGGAGTGTTTTCCATATAGAAACTTCCAGTTTTCAGGACATGCAAATGTTGCCCTTGTATACACTGAGTTGTTCAGTGTTCTTGGATCTTACTATGCAAGGAAAATCAGGATGCTGGAAAATAGCACCTGCTCAAAAGAATGTAATTAAGCCCAAGTTTTTTCCTTTTTCCTGCCACAGCAGCTCTGAGAGTAGTGATGTGCTCATACTTAGGAAGGCAGGTATCTTTGGTTTAATTTCAGAATTGTAATAGCTTGGAGCCCTGTCTACTGTAAACTAAGTGAAGCAGATGGGAAAAAAAATGGTAGAAATTATCTGTTCCAAATGACATCAGCCCCTTAAGGCTGCCAAATGAAGTAAAAAATGTAGAAGAACATGTTTTGTAGTGATGAAAACAGTGATAAAACCAGTAAGACTGAGATTATTTATATTTATATATATAATTACTATATACAATTTATATATAATTAATAATTATAAAGGAAGCAAGTGCTGTAACCCAGAACCTGGATGTTATTCTGTGTGAAATGCTTTGAGTTGAGGAGTTGGCAGAGGGATCAGACTGGCTCCAAAGGCAGAGCATCTGTACATTCATCTCAACACTAGTCTTGCACAGCAAATGATTAGATTTTAAAAATATTTTTTGAGTAAGGAGTTGAATTTCAGTCCCCATTTAGCTCTGATGAAATGGATTCTTTCTGTCTTCTGAAAGAAGGGAAATGTAATGCTGAAGTGTTCTCATCCTGTAGATAGAGAGTTACAGCTCTAGGAGTTCAACTAACATTTGGTAGAAGTAAGAGCAGGGGAAATGCAAAGACAGGAGCACTGTTCTTTATCCAAAAAGGAGATAAAAGCCAAGTCCTTTGTTTCATTACCCAAGCCATTTATAAATTAGATTTATCATAACTTCTTTTATTGCCTTTGACCTATTGATGAGTTTAAAATAATTTAAGTGAGATATAAATCTAATTAATGTGCTTCAGGAATTTACCATCTCTTTGTTATGGTGAGGATACTTAGTCTCAAAATGAGTTTTCCAAAAGGTAAACAAGTGAGTCATTCCAGCCATTTAGACTGAAAGTAGAGGCTGAATTTGGACTAAATCACTGGTGTTCCCCAAAATAAAAAGTGCTTTACATTTGTAAATGTAGATGTTGGATTCTGTGTGGGCCAAGATTCAAGTTGTCCTGGCAGCAGACAAGTCTGTCAAATCCCAGACCAGCACCGTGGCCTTTGTTGTTGACATAAATACCTGAACATGTGCTGCTGGACATTTCTATTTGCCTTTTTTTTAGGATACTTTAGACTTAAAGCGATTTAGGATGCTGGGTGCCTCATGAAGAGCATTTGAGCTGCCAAAGTGCTTCTGAGCTGCTAAAGCATTTTAAAGCTCAGTACTAAAGCGATTTAGTGCTGGACTAAACTTTTCAGCAGCTCAAAAAATAGGTGGTGACTGGGATGATTGTATTTGCCATACCATGTTTTTCAGTAGCCATTTAGGTGTTTTCCTTTCTTGGATGAAGACTCTGTATTGAATACTCTGCAAAACAAACTGAAATTTTAAACTTCATGCTGCCCTTCTTACAGCCTGGCCTTTGGCCTTTGCCTGGTGCACATGACTAAGAGAAACCTGGTCTACCTGAAGATGTCAGTGCTTATTGCCATTGGATTAGATGGACTTAAAGGTCCCTTCCAACCCAAACTGTTCTGTGATTCTGGGATATGAAGGTGCAAAGAGACCATTAGAGGTTCATCAGAGACATGATGGAAAAAAACCCCAAGAGGTTTTAACCTTTTTATTCTAGTAAATCGGGGGGGGAAATTAAATTAATACTGAGTATTAATACTGACAAATTTTTGTCTGTCAGATAACTGACAAGTTGTGCCACTTTTGCTTTTTAGGATCTGCTAAAATGTGTCAGTCTCCTGTTTAAATCACAGTTGTGAGTGTGCTTTTTTTCTGGGGGAATGTCTTCATCAGGCCTTCCTAGAAATTCTACGCTTCCTCCTAAAATCACACTGATGACTGAAATTATATGATGCAACTTTAAATTGTAGAATCATGGAAAGCCTAATGGGAAAACAGCCATCTGTCCTGGCCCAAATCCCTCATGTGGGATCCCAAATACTGTGCCTGTTCTGACAGACATCTATCCAAAAGCAAGCAGCAGTAAGTGGTTAGAAACCAGTAGCACCAGTATCACTGTGGTGTTCTCTGTGTAGTCTGTGTGGTTCCCAAAATAAGTCTGGATTTTTTGCTGGGTGTTAGGGATGATACAGTGGCTGTTGACAGGCAGTCTCCCACTGTGTCCTCTCAGAGCTGAAGCAGAAACTGTGTAAGAACTTTCTTTAAAACTTCCTTTTAAATATGAGGTTTTCTTTTAAATGTTGGTATTTTCCCTGATTGTAAGGTACTGATTTCATCAGTATCCACAGCAAAGTGATCCATATTTACTGATAATTATTATCCACCAGGTGACCAAGATCCACAGACCACCATTTCAGACCACATGCATCAGTTAAACAACTTATCCTTGCAAAGAATGTGGCCTGTTGGTTTGAAGAGAAAGATAGAGTATGGAAAAGATATAGTATTGAAAAATAATGGAATAAGATAAGTTTAAAGTTCTTTGGTATCTTCTTCCACTAAAGCTGTAGCTTACTGCTTCCACTGACCCAGTTTTTGAATCATCATGAGCCAAAAGGAGAATTTGCTTCCTTTATGAGCTTTTCACTGGAGTTGCTTCATTAAATCATTCTGGTTTTTTTATTGGTGTGCCAATCAATCCTATCTAACTTATCTTGGATTTCTACTCAGATGTGTAAAAATAACTCTGGTATTTGTGATATAAAGTTGAGATGTTATTTCCACCAGAATTCTAATATCTTTCTCCAAGTTAAATGGCAAAATGTCAGTATGGTTCAAACTTAATTTAAAGGACATGTTTTGTATGTATGTGTTATCTGTTTTAAATTACTTCTTTATTTCCCTGAATTTCCTGTTAGTGAAGTATTGAAATTATCAGGTGGGATAAATAGCTTAGTAACTTAATATAAAGATTTGTATATAACTCAGTGTCAGGAGGAGGTGCTGAACCTTACTAATCCATGTTATTCCATTTGGAAAAACACCTTTTTCATTTACTTAGCTGGGGTTCTGACCTGCAGGTCAAATTTAGGGTAGTTTAGGTTCATACTATTTTCATAACAACTTGCATATTAGAAACCACATCAGCAGAGGAGGATCTGTGAGGGAGCAGGGAAAGTACACTTCTGATACATTTATTAGCTGGGATTTGAGAGTAGCTCAAAATCTGGCCTCAGGGTTCATATAAATTCATACACGCCAGCTGTCCAGCGTTAGATTCATATATGGCTCTGCTCTGATCCTATTGCACAAATCCTGGCTGTACAGCACATTACAGGGATGAAGACAAGTTAATCTCTACCTTTAGAGTCTTACCCTTAGCAAACCCTTCTTGGCAGCAGGCAGAACCACTCACCCAGGACTAATTCTGTCTCAATTTATTAGATGAGAAGTGGCAAGACACGAACTTCATGAACCAGAAGCATTTGCAAATCTAATCATGTAGCAGTTTCAAAATGTCTATAGCAGTCTAGGTGTTGATGTTATCAATTGCATTGGCAAAATGCAGTTTAGTCTTATATATGATACAGACTTATTGGAAGACCTGCTTTTTTAGTTAAATGCATTGAAATTTCATTAACTGTTACTGCTTTTATTTACACCAAGCACATGGAATTAGCACTCTTTAAAGTCAATGTTTAGCATACTTCAGCAGTGTCTCCACACTGGAAGAAACTGAGTATTGTTTAAAGTGCTTAGGTAAATTCATGTCAGATAAATCAGTCAAACATGTAATATGAACATGTATTCATGCTTGTGAGTGAAACATATGAATGGAGACATATATAATCTCATTTACATTTCCATTGGCTTCCCTTTTAGTAAAAGCTTATCTGATTGCTTGAGAAATCAGGTGCTGTTTTAAAAAAGAGATAAATATTCCAATATTATTAATAGTCTTAATGTTATTAGTTGTAGGAGCAAGGGTTCTTGCTCTGAATCTATGCTAAGAGTCATAAAACTAGAGATTGTAATTATTCTAGAATCCACAGTCAGCAAAATAAATAACTTTTGGAAAGGAAAAAAGCAATTGTACTAACGTTGTGTCATACAGGAGCATGAAATATGTCTTATTAATTGGAGTAAGGTGCCACTGGAGAGGCTGTGGGGCTAAATTCTAATCCTAGATACGTGGGCACAGACTGCTCAGAGACTGAGATTAGAGTGTAATCCTAAAACTGGATTGAGAACGATACATACACTAAAGAAAGGAAAATAACTATATTTATACTGTGTGTGTCAGCCAGCAGTTTGTGTTGCATGCCTTCACACTGACTTGGAGACACAGATGTTTCCCTGTTCCTGAGCCAGATGATTGGTAAAACTGTGAGGAGCAAGTCACTGTTTTTCCAACACACTGTTCTCAGGAAGCAGTCAAGGCTTAGTGTTAGCAAATTCAATGCTTCAGGAGCTAAGCTGGGTTCGTAAGAGAAGCTCATCTTGTGCCCCTTGGGATGGCTGCGGGCAAGGGGAGGCTCATTCCGGGTACCACTGAGGCCGCAGTGAGCCTGAGGCTGAACCACGGCTGGGGATGCTTTGTGCTGAGCTCAAACACTCGGCGAGGGCCTGCACAGCCTCGGAGGGGACAGGGACAGATGGTGGGGGAAAAAGGAGCCGGATTGCTGCTGTTTGATGTGGTATCGGAGGCCCAGAGATCCAGGACAGTCAGCACCTGCGGTGGGATTGCGCTGAGTGCTCCTCCCTCCCAGCTCGGCGCTGTGACCGCGGGACCGGTCTCTGCACAACCACAGGGCTGGTATTTATTTGTGTTGGTGGCAGCACCCAAAGGCTCGTCTGGGATCACTCTGAGGGCTTTTACAACTCCTCTTAAAAAACTAAGTGCAATAACTAAGCAAGAACTAACGAAAACAGTGGAGAAAGTGTGTGCATGCACGCACAGAGCACTGCACGGCCACCCTGGATCCTGGCACCCTGCACAGGGAGAAGGTGTTTACAAGGGATGGGTCTTTCTGTTACACCAGTTATATACACAGAGATGAAAGCATGATGTCATTTGTTTTCCTTGTGGATTTATTTCATAATTGGGGATGACACTTGAAACATTATCCTCTTTCTTTAACTCTTTCAGAAGCCTAGAGATTGCAAAATATGGCAAAAGTGGGATCAGTTAAAAGGAAACTAAACTCTGTATTTTTAACTTTTTGATAATTATTGGTTTTAAAACATTAAAAAGAAATACGTTGCTTTATATTTTATTTTTGAGTACTGGAAATGGAAACTGTGGGAGAGAGTTTTCTGATCATTGGAGAGCCAGGCTAGTACTTCCAAATGAAATGCAGTTGAATTTTAGTAGGATTTGTATCTCACTTTTACAAGAAATATTAATGCAAATGACAACTGTTCCAGTGCCAAAAGTAACCAGGTAGAGGAAAAAGGAATAAATTTTAGGTAGGCTATTTAAAATTATTTTAAAATAGCAACTCTCTAACTTAACTGGCTAACTAAGAGTTTGAATCTAGAAAATTTGTACTGAATGCTTGGTACTTGCCCTTTTCAGTTAGGTTATTAAATAATGAAGCAGTATCACTCGGATTTTCCCAAATCCTACATTTGATGAGTCTTCCACCACTCAGGTAAATCAAAATGATGTGGGTTTCTAACATTAATCATTTCAGGTCAGCTTTCTTTATTGCAAAGCAAAATACAGCACATACACATCTTAAAAATATTTGCAGGTCTGTTAAGATATATAGATATGTCACAGATGCTGGATACTAACCCCACTATTATTATCCAAATTCATGTATGAAGTCACAGGTTTTATTACAAACTTTTTCCCCTTGTGAAATTGCACAGCTGACCTTGTGAACAAGCTCAGAATTCAGCATCTCAGACTGAACATTTTCAGCTCCCATTTGAAGGATCAGACCATGACAGAATAACTTGTGGTGAGATTGCCTCCCTCTCTTATTCTTTCCACATTCTGGTGCACTGTGGAGGACTGGAAATTCACATGTTCTCTAACTAAGGAACTTGGATTTTTCACTCCAAAGACAATGTTAGTGCCCTAGCCTTTCTCAGTTCTACAGCTAATTCTGCCCACATATTCAGATAATAACAAAAAGGAAGGAACTCTCATTACATTAGGATGTTATTTTAAAAAATTGGATCCCACTGTGTACATTGGTGTCCCACAAAGCTGCCAGCACTGGGGTTTGTTATGATAGCTGTACACATATAGGAAAAATTTTTACTGGGTCAATCTAATGTAGGTACATCAGACTAAAGCAGCCAAAGATATCTCTGTGATGATGACCTTGATTAATTCTGATTGCACTCTGATTTGGAAAATCCACTGCACCAGGAAAGAACTATAAAATATTGAAATTTTTCTGTTGTACTTTAAAAGATAAATTAGCACAAAGATTAAGATATTAACAACCACTTAGCTCTTAAGAATATTTTGTTATGGATAGACAAGATAGGAAAACATTTGTGCATATATAACTAGCAACCCAATCTGAATCCAAAGTCTTCTAGAAAAATACTGAGTATGCAGTCACAAGCCTTCCTGAAGTTAAATGCTCCACCTGTGAAACAGATCTTTTAATATTTCTAAAATGATCAAGTTATGTCATAAGAAATACAGCATTTGCACCTGAATATAGAGAATTATTTATCCAGAAGAATACCTATAGCAGATTGCTGAGAAATCAGAATAATCCCATACTTTATTTCTTCTATATCACCCTGCCTGTTCCTAACTTTACTTTGTTCATTCAAGTGCTGCTCTTAAATAGTCACCACAAACAAGTTTGCATTGATCTGCTCCATTTCTGCTGTGAGACAAGTCTTTCCTATTCAATCTGAAAAATCACACATGTTTTGGTATTATTTAACAGGTGTTTCATCACCATTTACATTTAAAAAACCAGCACATTTTATTTCATGTATACTTACATCTATAGTGCAGACCTTAGTTTTGGGTACAATGAAGCCACCAAGAACATCCAAGAGTGAGTCCCTCCTCTTTGAGTCTTCCTTCTGGGCTGCCTCAGTAATGTGTTTGGCAGCTTTTAAAACACATCAAGATTAACATGTCAAAAACTGCCTTAACTAACGCTGACTTTACTTTAAATACAAACTGAACTTGTCTTGATTAGCCCTCATCCCTGCTCCTAAGCCCTCCCCACTCTGACATCAGAAGCTCTTCTCCAATACCATCCCCTAACCAGGCTGTAAAAACATAATTACATGAAGAGCACTACACTGAGCTGATAAACCTATTTCACATTTAACCTGCTAAGCTGTTGTTAGCTTTTAAGGTGCTTGCTGCATTCACTTAAAATCTTCCTGTTCCAACAAGAAATACAAAAGAAGGTTTGCAATTGCTTGTCTCTTTGCTGTTGTTACCTATTTATACTGATTTTCAGAAAGAGTGAACTTCTGACTTGGCAAGCAGTTGTGTCAGAAGTGTGATATGCCAGAGCTGTGTCTCTGATGGGATTGGGGGGAGCTGCAAGGTGGAAATCCTGTTAAGCATCTTGTGAGGCTAACACAGGGATCAGTGGGTTATACTGCTCAAGCCGGCAGTTTACTCTTTAATTCTCACTGGCCATGAGTTGGCTCTCAGAACCAATGCCTAGAAATGGCAAGTTTGGAAATGTCAGGGAGGGCATAGTGTCTTCCAATATCTGTGTCAGCTGATGTCAGGTTTGATGTTTGTTAATCCTTAATCACCTACCTAAAATTCATCAGGTGCTCGCTGCAACAACAAAAAATTGCCCCTTGTTCTCTCTCAAACGCTGACACAGTGCCTAAACCTGAGGCAAATGGGCTCATTCCTATTGGAAATCACTTTCAGGGGACTGTTATCATTAGCAAAGGGGTGTAATTCTGCTATACTTATCAACCTCACAGAAAAAAAAACCACCAACCCACAAAATATGTACTTTTTAATGTTGGATTATTGTAATTTTTTAAAGTGACATTGACTCTAAATATTTTTGTTGTAAATCTCATAATGAATATTTTGTTGCTGCTTGGACCTTCTTTATACAGAAGAAAATCACACCCAGAAATATTGCCTTAAAATCCACTACTGGGTTTTAAAAATAATTTTAGGTCCTCCTTTAAAAAAAATTAAATTCTTAGAGACCAGTTCAAATAAACTGATAAGAATTTTCATGTGGTTATCCACATCTTTGCATGTGCAGGTGGAAAAGGAAACAAAGGAGCATTCTAGGCTTAAAGATAATTTTCACCTTGTGTTCAATTCAGTCCACTTAGTCTGTAGCTGCCTACAGAAACCCATGACTTGAAATGTAATGAGTAGATACAGTCTTGAAAAAAGTTCCTCTACTGGGAGTTTTTCACAATTGTCTGAGTGAAGCTGGAGCAAATGCTGTAAAAGATGTGGGGTTGTCCAAATAAATGAAAGTTAAACCTTTCATCAGCATCCGTTTTTCATCAGTTACTTTAGACTGTGTGAATCACGTTTCAGGAAAACCCCAAAAAGTTCATTACCAGGAAAAATTACTTCCTTAGGTAGAAATAAACCCCGCAATCTAATAAGGCTACATATTTATTTTTTCCTGTTTTATCTATGGTGGAAGTTTGGAGAGAGAGAGCTGTTGCTGCCAAGGTCTCTGGCACACAGCCCTTGGTTTGTGGCACAGAAGCAGGATTGCTGTGTGCTGTAGTGAACGGTGGCACACACAGGTCATAAAGATCCCTCAGTGGCCCCTCTCCAGAGGAGAGCCAGTTGTTCTTGACTGGGTGTTGCAGGCATCAGGCAGCAGTGAGTGCACTTCTGTATTGCACACTGGTCTGGGTGTTCCTCAGCATTTCTGTTCCTGCTGGGTGTCTTCACCTTAGGAAAAAGGGCCAAGCACCAAAGGAGGGAGAGAGAGGCTTGTAGGAAATTAGTTATGAACAGAAGAGATTCAGGAAGAGTTTTGGGCAGTTTGGGTACTATTCTAAAGCTGAATTAGGAACAAGGAGATTCTCTCAATCAATTTCAAAAGAAATGTCAACTGCTTTGCATCTTTCACAATTCCCAAAGTACCAGGATAGGTTATCAGTGTGCAATCAGCTCCATGCACTAAGGTAGATACAATCCTACCATTGTCACTAAACATTTTATCAGCACTGATTTAGGTCAGAACTTTCTTTGTTCTCTTTTGGCAAAATCAGTGACAGACATTGATAAGACTTACGGTCTTCAGAAATGGAAAGTAAAAATTATATTAGACAATTTTATTACCAATTCAAGAATTTTGTTGGTTACCAAAATGCAGTGCTGGAATGGATTTGTAGAAGTAGAGAACCTGCTAAACTACAGCCTAAGCAGGTTTTAATCTGTTGTTTCCAAACCCTGTCTGTTGTAAGTGAGGAATCTGTGAAGGAGTGATAATCCCTGTTTCTTCTTATCAAGTTTACTGGAATGAGATAAAAATCTACTTATCTCCACTTTAATGGAGACATATCATGAAATGAAATGATACAGAACTTGATAGAAGGCTTTTGTATTGCAGGTCAGTCTTTTTCCAACGTGAAATCTGTGTTTAGATGTATCAGATTCTTTAGCTAAACCTCACTTCCTTTCATGTTTCCCCCAGAAAGGTCTAATATAGAAGAGCAAAGTAAAGAGGGGGTAGTCTGATGGTTGGTTTAGGAAGTCTGGGACCAGTTCAAAAATGAACTTGAACAGAAGCTGTGTTCTAGAATCCTGGGATCAGAAACAAACACCAGAATTTACAGTGATACACTGGTTTAGAAATGGGGTTTTGGTCCACAAGAAATTGAAAAACAACCAGAGAAGGGCACAGGCAAACCTGTGTGTGAGAATTGCTGTAACAGACTGGCTCTGCAGAATGTCCTTCAAGCTGGAACACTCCTCAGGAGTTAATTTTTTCCCAATCCCTTGGTTGTAGGGTAGGTGCTTTTGCTCCTTCCTGAATTGCAGGACACGAAAAAGTGCCCAGCTTTGTTGCTCTCCTGTACTAAATTCACACTGACAAGGTCAGCAAAGGGAAGAGGTTGCAACACAGTTGTCAGTGGAAAAGCTTTACATTTACTACAGTTCTTGAGAGAATTTGGAGAGACTAGGTGGATTGCACAGCTGTCTCATTCCTGATGGAAATGTTGGGATTAATCAGGGAGAACTTTGAGCAAAACTCAAGCTACTGAGTTGCGCTTGGTGTGGCTGATCTCAATTCCAAAAGCCAGCCAGTGAACCTCAGGGGTGAAATATGGCAAACCCTTGAAAATTCTTTTGAACTCCTTTAAAAATTCAATTGATCAAACACTGTATGTGGAAAGAATACTGTGTTTTATGTGACCTTGAATCAAAATGGTTTAGAAAGTCTGGATTGAAAAACCATACAAGTTGAGGTTTCAAAGACCTGAATTTTTGTTTGGCTAACATGGTGTAAAACAAGACTGACAGGTTTTGGTCAAAACTTTCAAAGTGGCCATTTGCTGAAAGAGCAAATGTATTGGTAACATTACATTTTAATGGAAGCTGCACTGTGCCGTGATCCTGTCATTTATGGAATTTCTGGACATAACTTTTAAATTGAAGTAATAATTAGTGAAGTGAATGACAATACATACAATACCTTTAATGAAAGCATTTTATGGTAGACATGTTTTCATATTTGCTTGTTTAGTGATTTTTTTTTCATTAACTTTTGTATGGATTTAGGGTATTTTTGGATGTGGGAAGGCAAGTTATGACAACATTGGTATCACATTCGAAAACAAAAGTGTTGAATAAATACTCTTTGTTGAAGTAACTTTTCAAACAGCAGCTAGAATATTGGGCTTGGATGCTGTTATTTAGGATGACCCTGAAAATGCTTTATAACCAGCTCCCATTTCTGCCTAAACTTGCTCTCTCTGGCAGCACACGTTCAGGTTGAGGTTCCACAGAATGCACTGAGGAGTTCTGCTGAACTATCCTGCCCCATTGTACCAGATGGTACCGTATGGAGGTAACTCTGATCCTGTGACTCTGTTGATTTGTAATTAGGTTTCTAGTAATTAATATAGTTTGCAGGCCTTGCATGAACTCTACAGATTGCCCATTCATGTAAATGATTAACTGAAGGGAGATTAATCCTGGCAGAAGTTCAACCAAAAAGAATTTTCCAGACTGAAAATCTTCTCTATCAGTCTATTGTAATATATTACCATACTACATATAGCATATATAGTATATATGTTACTATATTTTAATAGAGACTGAAAGTTAAGTTTGCATTTGTGTAGGTCCATTTGAAAAAGAATAGTGTGGTATCTGAGAGTTAAAAGTAGCTGCATTGTGTGTATAAATGCACATTTGCTGCAATAGATCTCTAAGTCCTGTTTTTTATGGCATTCAAAATGCATATTCAATATGACTTAGTTGGAAAAATCTACTTATCGTCACTACTGTTTAATAGTAGGTAATGTAAATTCTAGCTTTGGAAAAAGATTGTTTCAGAATTCTACAGATCGTGTTTAGCTAATCATGCTGGAATATGCAAAAGTTGGAATTCTTATAGCTATAATAAATCAGTGACAACAGGGGCTGTCACACAGCTCTGCACACAACCAGACTGTCATAGGACCCCAGAATGGTTTGGTATCAAAGGGACTTTAAAGCTCATCCAGTTCCAACCTCCTGCCATGGGCAGGGGCACCGTCCACTGTCCCAGATTGCTCCAAGCCCTGTCCAACCTGGCCCTGAACCTGGCCTTGTCCTGCCAAGTGTGCAGCCCCTTCAGGTGAGGCAGGCATTCCCTGGGGAATGGTCCTTCCAGCCCATTGTGTATGCAGTCTCTTCTGAAGGATTTTGTCTGGCCCTAAAGCCCACCCCTGCTGCTCTGTGGATTGCCTGGGTATAAAGAAAGTCAACATTAAATTAGTGGGTGGCACAGATGCTTGGCATGAGCAACAAAGCATCAGTGCCAGCTGAGGGATTCCCAGGTGTGTGGGCAAGACTGAATTTTCCTGCCTCAGTTTTGAGGGGTCAAAGTCAGAGGATGAGTGGAAGGGGCAGAGCAGGAGAGAGAGGATGAAGAGAGCGGTGGAGATCATGGTTTGAAGCATGTGCCTGGGAAAGATCAGGGCATCAACCCTGGTGCTGGATTGGGCCACTCTTCCTTTGCCCTCCCTTGGCAGCAGCTCCTGGCACGTGTTCTGAGTCAGCACAGCCCACGAGTGCCTCACCTGGAGCTGGCAAAGTCAGCCCCAGGGCAATAAACATTTTTCCAACCCCACCAATTTCTTGCCCCACATAACTGCCCTCCTTTCATCAGTGCAGCCTGCAGCAAGTCAGGCCAAGCAAGAGAATCCTGCAGAGGCAAAGCTGGGGAAGGGAACGGCCACGGAGGCAAACAAGGGTCATGGTGTTATTCGGTGCTGCAGAACTCAGATTATCAAAACTCCCTAACAGATAAATTACCCAAATAATTACATTCTATATAAATATTGAGCCAAGTTCCTCCCTGATAGAACTGATTGTACGACAGCAAGGTTGAGTTTAGTCCAGTGTGTTTAGACTCTGTATTATTTTAACTAGATGCTTGGGGGTTTGTTTTCTTTTAGTGGATAATAAGGGCCATCCAAAATAGAGTTGCTGATATGCTTGGGTTTCATTGAAAGAGACACTACTAAAGGGAGAGGAAATCCCCAAAATGATACTCAGTGATTAAGCACATAGAATATAGGATTTCAGTGTTTGCAAATCCTTTTTCTCAAATGAACTTGTGGCACTAATCCTCTAATGGCATTATTTCTTTGGAATATTTGCCGGATTAAAGAGTCACAATGAGGCAAAGTACAAAAATCCACATTAATCTCTCCCCGATGGGTGCTGTGTGGGATGCAACTTAAACTATTTTGTTCCAAAATTGGTTCTGTTCCTAACCTTGCCCCAGGTCTAGACAGAGGGAAGAGTAGATATAAACAAGTGTGACACTGAGCACTCGGCAGATGGTCACAGGCCGTTTAACTGGATAGAAAGGGGAAGGCGTCTATTATTTTTAAACTCCAAAAGCTAAGCCTGCCCCATGCTGTCCCTGACACGCTGCAGGAAGCAGACACAGGGCCGTGCCAGGCAGGAGCAGGACACCTGCTCACAAGTGTGGCAGGGAGGAGATGGGCAGAGCAGCTCCTGGGGCACGGCTGGGCCTGGCTGGTGTGATACCTCACATGTGCACAGCACAGCCTGAGCCTACTGCACAGTGCTGCCCATGTTCTTCAGCCCAGTGCAGCCACCTCACTCTCATTATCCTGCTTTTTTAGGGGGATAATCCTGTTGTCACCTCTTTCCTCATAGTTGATATGAAGAAAGGTAAAGATTTGCTTTCTAGGAGAAGGAGACCAGGTCACTGTGTTTCCCCTCTCGCCAGATTACAGGGATGCTGCCATGGTTCCTTGGGATATTGTCACTGTCATTCAACAGCCTCAAGTGGTGAAAGAACTGCTGAATTGGCAGCACATCACCTGAAATACTGATGTCAGAGCATGTGAGTTAGCCCAGGCTAACCACTGTAATTGGTGCTTAACGTGCTCAAGGATTTCCCCAGTTTCACAGAACAGAGATTATCAAATATTCCCATTCCATATCCTCATTGAACTGCAATGGGAATTGAGAAGTTTTGGGCCAGGAGAGCCTGAGACATGGACACAAACATGGGTTGCTTGGTCTCTGCTTCATTCCTGGTCATTCTGTTGTTAAGTACGAGTGAAGAACAGTCAAATTCAGTTATTTATGAACAGAAATGCTCGGATTTTCTATTGTTTGCATAGCTGAGATGCCTGGACACATGAAGTGACTTAGCACAAATTCCTCATGTGGATACAGGTCTGTAGTGAGATGCTAATTTCAGAAACGGGGGCAGGACAACCACTCCTGTTGTCAGAAAACCCTAAAGCCAGCTTGGAGATCCTTTCTGTTTGGGAATAGAAATGTGCCCTCCTTTCCTACAGAGAAAGATGTTTGATCCCTGTGGTTTTGTGCATTTCTAGCTGCTGTAAATATTTGCCAGCATTAACTCTCATGGGCAAGAGGATTTTCCTGATGTTCACTTTAAGTTTTTCTTCTCATCTTACCCTATTGACTCCTTGCATCACTCTGTGCCTCATTCCACCTTGTCCAAATCCTTTGTCTGTTTTCACACTGAGCCCAGCCTGTCCTCAGGCTGGTGTCTGCTCACCTGCTTGCAAAGGAATTGTTGGTTTTGTTTACCAGCTTTATCCTTCCCCACCAAAATCACTCCAGTTTGCATATGTCTTTAGTGTGTACATTTCTGTGGATGGTCCCTTGTATCTAAGGAAGTATAAATTATATTGCACCAGCTGTGGACAAAGGTGAGCAGGAAATGATAAGTGAAATGGAGAATTTACCACATGAGGGGAGATGAGAAGGGTTTGGTTGGTTTAGCCTACAAAAGGGAAGAACTCATAGACTGAAAAATAACATCAAGGCTAAAGAGATTCAGCATAAATGGCCATGAGTATGGTTAGGACAGAAATTGTGATGTTCACCATTGAGGAAATCAGACTTCACGACAGACAGACAAAAAGAAAGATGTACTGAAGTTTGAGGTGTATATAAGGTGTGTCCAGTGATTGCACTGTAATGTTGGATCATGGTGTTGCCCAGAAGAGGATTGTGACCTCTCCTCTCCTGTCTCCTGTGGCCCTAAAACGATCAGGAGTATCCTGCTCCTTGAGATCCCTTTTTCTCTCTGAGCTGTACAACATCCTGCTGACAACAGGGCTCTCCTCAGCCTCCAACACTATTGCTGAGCATTATGGACAAAAGGGGTGGGAAAACAAAGAGCTTTTCTTCAGGTAGTCTGGTAATCTGATCTCTACGGTGAGTCAGCCTCTTTAACAACAGCTGTCTCAGGGACATGCAGTGGTTTGCAAGCAGTAGCGAAGATTTTGCTGCCACTTCCTGATTTCTGCCTTGAGAATGATCTAAGCTGGGGCATGATCGGAGCATTTAAATGCACTTCTGAGCCCCAGGAACAGCAGACTTTGGGATAGAGTACAGAGGAATAGAGACATCAGGGAAGAGCCCACAAACCACTTGTGCAGAGCTGCTGCTATCATACTGGTGAAGAGAGAAACTTATGAGAGAAAAATACATGGAAACTTCCTATTAATGAAAGGAGTGAGGGTTTGTTTGTATATCATGGCTCACCTGTCCCACAAGCCCTGAAAGTGCTGTAAAAACTGAAAAGCGTGAAAGGGATCCTCAGGTGTACCCATGGAAAAGAAAGGTATGTTCTTTGTTTAAAATAATACCTCTCTACAGCAGGAAATCCCAACCAGAAAAAGCAAGATTGCTCAGTAGAGCTGTAGTGTACATGGAGGTCCATTGGTTTCTATAATTTTTGTGTTTCTAAGAAATACAGCTGTGACAACACATTAAGAGCCAGACTTTAAACAATGCTTCAGCTTTTTGTAATTGTAAGTGCTCTTGAACATTTGTATCATGGCTTTGATATATGTTTGGATGGAAGCAATGGTGGCAAATTGTCAATGCATCTGAAAAAAGGTAAGCAAGAATAAACGTTAAAAATTCTAATTCTGTGTGCTGATCCCCTGAAGATGACCAGAACTGCCAGGATAGGCATGAAGAGGACAACCCAAAGAGTTCCCCATTTGACTTTGTTATAAAGCAGTTCCAAGGAAAGAGGTGTGCTCCTGAAAAAAGGCAAGAGCAGCCTTCAGCCATCAAACAATTCTTCAAGGGCTTTGACTTTGGGAAATCTGAAGGCAATGACAGAAGGGAAGTTGAAGAAACAGAAATAAACAATGCTGGAGCTAATGATCAGAGTGAAAAGCAAGATCTCTCTGTAGAAGGTAATGCTGGTACAATGTGTGTAAATATTTTAATTTCATAGAAAATCAGCAAGTTTTTTGCTAGCCAAAATCCTATATTTTCTGCCTACAGTTTATCCTCCAGCCAGGATTTACTTCTGATTGGAACATTATCAAGCAAGTTTTCTGATTTGGTAGATGCCAAGCAAGGAGTTAGATCCATGTTTCTGAGGAAGGATAAAGCTTTTGGGTGACTTCTCTCTTGGTCTGCAATGTGAGAGTCAGTGCTGAAGTCAGCTCATTAGCTGCAGAGTTTGTTTGGTTTCAGAGCCAGGCTTTGAGCAGTAGCTTGGCTTGTTGCATTTAAGATGGGTCCCTGTTCTGCTAAAGCAGTCTGAAGGCAACAGGAGCAGATATTTCCTATCACTTGACATTGGGCAGGGGGAGGGAAGGGAATGGAAGTCCATCATGAATGTTGTTTTGCACACACAAGAATAATCTTTACATCCACTCCAGAGAAAATGGAACTATTTTTCAAAAGGAGCTGGAAGGTTAGTCTTAGAACCCCATCCTTTGCCCTAAGGGGCTTGGGTCAGTTTGGGGAAACAATAAGAGGGCAGCTACTGAGAGTGGGATTGCTATTTTCTGTAACTTTTTGTTTTGAAAGCCCAGAAAAGCAGGACCTGCCTCACACAGATGTTGTATGAAAAGGCAGCAAGAGCTTTGTACTGATTTGATCTATAGTGATCTTATCAGTTGGGTTGTTGTCAATATTGATGAAAAATAGAGCCTGGTTTATTGACAGATTTGATTCGTTTCCTAAAGTCCTGAGTCTGGCAGCCTCAGGCAAGATTTACAGTGGTGTTTAATAGCAGAGGTAACCAAGGCCCTGTTTTCTTTGTTGCTCAGATGGACTTTCACATCTCACTTCTGAAGTGGAGTCACCGTCTGGTGAGCAGAGATTTAACCAGTTCATGGAGAAACTGGGAAAGAAACCCAACAGCAAGAATTTGGATCTAAATAATTGTGCATTAAATGCAGCAGACGTAACAGAGCTGGGTAAATGCCCATTTTATTCAACTAACCATTTTATATATTCCTTTAAATTTTTTTGCCTGTTCAATTGTTCCCTCTCCTCTTTTTCCTTCCCTTTATTTAGGCCATATTGACATTTCATGTAATGGTCCTAGGTCCCTGAGAAATATTAGTTTATAAATTATATGAATTATGTAATAGATACAAATATAAAAAACATCTAGATCTGTGAAGCAGATGAATGTCCTTACACTCAAGATACAGATAAGAAAAGTGAGGTACAAATTGTCATGGCTTTATAATTCTGTATTGGTTGTAGAAAACATCTCAATATTAAGATGTATTGATACCCAAGGTGTGCAGAAACTTGCAAACAAAAAGCTTTTTCTTTTTTTTCCTTGCAGCTTCCTTACTGCAATTTCTTCCAGAGCTGGAAGAGATCAGCCTGTCCTGGAATGGTTATGTTGGAGGGACTTTGAAAGCTCTCACTGTCCATCTCCACCATGTGAACCTGTTAAAAGTCCTCCGACTTAAGAGCTGCAGGCTGACAGCTGAGGATGTCATCTCCTTAGGTACAGCATTTCATTTACATTTACTTCCAGACAGCTTGGGGCTAATGCAGTGCATCTCATCTCTTCCTATGTCCTACTCCTGCTGTGAAACAGTAGGAACTTGGGCTCATGGGTGACCTTACACCTTTAGGTAGCTCTGCAGAATTCATTCCTCAGGGTGTGAAGCTTTCACACTCAGAAGGGAACAGAATTCAGTCCTATTTGCAGGAAAGACAGTTTTCAATTTGGATCAGTATTTTTTGGCTAGAAGCAGAGTCAGTGACAACAGGGCCAGCTTAGGTCTTGGAGCTGCAGGACAGGTGAGTACTCACCATGAGAATCCCAATGGTCTTTTGGGAGGAGTCTTAAAACCAGAAGTGCTGCTTCAGAGCTTTATGACTTGGTGTTTTCCAAGTCTGGGAGGAGCTTATTCCTCTGCTGACTTTGCTTGGAGTGCCTGCACCCTGCTTTCTGCAAAGTATGAGGTGTAAAGGTTTTAAAGGTTCTCAGGAACTCAGGTTCTGACATGGAGTCACCTCTGGGCCTGGAATTTACTCTGGGGTGGATCTGTGGTTTGTATTTAAAAGAAGGGCAAACACAATCAATTAGGAATTATAAAAGTTGTTGCTTATTTTGTAAGTTCCAAAATGGGTCTGTGTTATAAATCTGGGGTTAGTTTATGTCATCCAAGCCTTTTCCAGGAAAGGTTCAGAAACAATATGACATGTATGGTGGTAGATCAAAAGTGAGTCATGCTATCTCCTGGGGAGGAAATAAGCATCTCTACAAAAGCTAGTGAAAATAACTGCTCTGTTTCTAATGAGTGTAAAACTCTGTGTTTAATTTTCAAACATTTTTTCTAATTTGTTTAATTCTTTTTCAAACTCTTTTCTCATTTTTTTCCTTTTGATTTTTATTGGTTATTTTTACAATTACTTTATTCTGCCAGGTTCTTCAGTGCTGTTTCCTTTCCAGTTTGGTTTAACTTCTGTTGGGACAGATGCAAAATTGATCACAGGACTTGAATTTCCAGTCAAAATGTGATGCCCTTGACACGTGGAATAGCAACAGTCAGTTTGCATTGATTTTGCCTGTGCTTTTGAAAACAACTTGTGTATTTAGGCCAATCCTGTGTGACCTTGTCCACAACTCTCTGCAGAAATATGGCCTCTTGTGGACTCAGCACATCCTGCTTAGAAATCAGTGTCTGAAATATAACCATAATATCAACCTATTCTATGTGATTGCTCAGAGCTTGACTGCGAGAGGTGATAGGAAACCATTCCTGGAGTTATATTCCTTTATTTATCTTCTGGGAGGAAAATGTGTCTGGAATTCTGTAGTCCTCATGTCAAACAGAAACAGGCTATGCTGCACTTCTCAACTGTAGAGCATTGCTCAGTATTCAATACTGAGGCAATAATTTAAAATAAATGCAGAAATAAAAATTAAGACATGTCCTTTCCTCTCAAATCCAGATATTCACTTACAGAAATAATTATTTTTCTATTATAAATCTTTTCTGAAAAATTAATTATGAAAACCACCCAGACTTGAAAGGATGTTACTATTAAAACACAATTCTCAATTATTGGACTCTAGATTTAAAAGATGGTGTATGACACTTTGAAATAGCATTTGCATATGGTCTGATTAATTGATCTTTCTTGGGAATGAGTTTATGCAAATGTGCTCTGCCTGCCTCCTCTACAAAGGAAGCTAGGAAGCTGGATTTTGCAGTGAGATGTTAGTATTTCAAATAAACCCAAACACAGTTCAGATTGGCAGGTGTGTCAAGCCTGGAAAAGGCTGATTGTTCTGAATGTAGTAAAAGTCAGTTCTGTCTGCCTTGAAATCAAGGGAAAGTTAGAGTCAAATCAATGCTCATCTTGGTTTCTTACGAAGTGAGTCAATAATTCCTGTCAGAAATGAAACTTCCACATTTCAGAAATAGTTGTGAGAGGACTTTTCATTCCCTCCAAAGTGACAGCACAGAGGATGTTGGAAAATTGCCAAATGAAACAGAGCAGAATTCTATCTGACAGTAAATTCTGACTTGTCACCTGTACTGATTTCCCTCTAGACTGGACTTTCTGGTCCCAGCCCAGGCCAAACAGCCTGATGGGGGTTTGGAAACCCGAATAAATTTCAGGTTTGTGTGCACTGTGACAATGACTTGTGATCTATATTGCTCCTTAGACAATGTGAGTTTTTATACAACACTGCTGCAGAAGCAATAATTCATTTATTTAACAATTTCCTGGCAAGAAATTCAGTATAAAGTAAATTGAGTATTAAGCCACTAACCTTCCTCTTTTATATATTCCAAATCTGTATTTTTGTTTGCACTGAAATTGATACATAGAATGAACCATCCTAGGCTTTCATTACAGGGGAGGCATTTGAAATTGTTTCTCAGCTTGAAGAACTGGATTTATCATGGAACAGTAACATAGGTGGAAAACTATCACTGCTGACAAAAAAACTCCAGGAAGGATGCAAATTAAAATGTCTGAAAATTACAGACTGTAACCTGACAGCAAAGGATGGAGAATCCCTTGGTAAGTGTGTCTATTGAGCTGGTCTGAGACTGGCTTCACAAAAATGGAACTTGAGTGACTTAGATGATGGTTGTATTAAGCTCAGAATTAATGAAAAGTTTATTTATTTCAAGCTCTGCATTATAACAGTAGTTATGATGTGGGGATTTAATACACTTTCTTCCAAAGAAGAAAATTATTCTCTCTAATCATATGAGGGAGGGTTGAGGAGATCTAGACCACAGACTGGTGCCTCAGTGGTCCAGGGTTTCTGGATTCTTTGAAACCTTCAGCAAAAAACATGTGCCAGAACTTCCACCACCATTGCTTAAAATTAAGCAGCTCAATATGCAGTTGGCCATGGGATTGGAAAGCAGGTCTGAGGATTGGGAATTTAGGCTGAGTTGACCACCACTGACCACCCTTCCCTTCTGGCCTCTCACTATAGCAGCTTAATCTTGTGTGGTCTTTTTATCTCACTGTGTTTTAAAAGGTGTTTGCTCAGTAAAGAGAAGCCCCATGGCTCTCATCTCCACTGTAGGAAGAGCCCCATATGTAACACACATTCCTATATATTTTCAGTAGAAAATTTTTTTCTCTTTGTATTTCTGCTTTTTATTCCACTGCATTTTTCTAACAGTCCTTGTTTTTTTCACTTTTATTTTTATAAATGTTTTTCACAGATTTTCTTGATTCCTATCCAATCTTTATTTTACTGTGTTGTTTAGGTAGAGCAGGAATTTAGCAAGTCTAAACCACACTTACAAGCAAACCCAGGCCACCTCTTCCTGTTTATCATGGTGCTGTATTTTTCTAGAGTTCATCTATGTGTATTACAGACAATTACTAATTCTAGGGTTTTTTTTCTTTTTTTTTTTTCCCCAGCTGAAATTCTAAATGTGATCCCAAACCTCGAAGTATTAGATCTCTCTATCAACAAAAACATTGGCTGCAGCATGAAGGTTATTGCTCAGGATCTGAAAAATGTGCGAGGCTTGAAAGAGTTAAACTTGCACATGTGTGGATTAAAGCAAGACAGTCTCCAGGGCTTAGGTTAGACTTTATGTTGAGAAGACTTTAATTCTGACTAAATTGTACATCTGAAAACCATTTAAGAAAGGCAATGAGGTGGGATTTGGCTGATGGTTTGGCAGTATTAATGGGCAATCATTGTTTGCTGTTCGAGGATTGATAAAAGACTGCAGGGCCTTTCAGCAGCAGTGGAATTTATCTGCCCTGAGCTCAGGCTTGTGAAAGTCAGTGGGGAGAGTCACCCTCCACACCACTTATCTGAGACACACAAGGCTGGGGCTCCCTGGATGGGCTTCCTCTTTCCCCAGACAGAACACAGACAAGGACACAAACAGGCCAGCTAACATTTAACAAGCTGATCCTACTTTCCAAAGGAAATCCAAATTTACCATTATCACTTAGAGTGTCCAGTGAAGCCACATGAAATGGGCTTGTTATCCGTGTCTCTCCCTAGTGGATGTGGCAAAACAACTGGCATTAATTAGCACATCCAGCAGTAATTTCTGCAAAAGGCTGAGGATTGACTGGATCTGGGGATGAGCTGGCCTCACCTTCACCTGCTCTCCCAGAGAAGAATGGAGCTGCATGGACAGGGAGGCTTTGCTGTATTACTGTGTGTCTGCTGTGATTATACACTGAAGCTTAGCCCAGGAGCTTTGCCTGCAATACCTTGGGCAAACTTTAATGTTGAAGTAAATAGATGCCAAAGCCCTGACCTGGGCTCTTGTGGCAGCCAGTGACCAGCTTGTTCCTTTTTCCATTTCAGACACTGCTTTACAGCACCTTGTAGAGCTAAGGAAATTAGACATCTCGTGCAACAGAGAGATTGGTGGTGGCTTTAAAGACTCAGCAGCTCATTTGGCTGGCTTGAAAAATCTGGAAGTCCTTGATCTGCACCAGTGCTGTGTCACAGAAGAGGACATGACTGTTTTGTGTAAGGACATGTTGAGGAAATCCATTAAGGATCTCAGTTTTGCCTTCTGAAAATACCTCAAAGACATAAAAAATTCTGCCTGGCAGAACAGCTGATCTCAGTACTTTTTTCATCAGGCACCTCTGAAAGTGCAGTGTAGGGGAGATACAGAATGGGGTTTTTTTGCTGAACCAAAGGAAATCTCAGAGTGTCTGATCCCATGTGGAACTAAGGACCTGAATCTGCCATGATTCAGACCCACAACGGGAATGTGGGAACTGCCACCAAGCAGTGCTTGTTCTGATAATCAGTGATTTACAAAATATCCAGGGACAGTTCCCCCATGGTATAAGCTGGATGGATCCATGGCATGTATGTGCATGGAAATACAACTGCCTGCCTAAAACTCCCTTGATGAGCTGCACACTGAGCAGAGGGTATTTTAGGAGGTCTGGCATTGCTGCTGCTGTGTGCTTTCTCCAAGTTGAATTGATGCACCTAGAAACACTACTGCGAACAAAAAGGGATTTTGCAATCAGTTCATGAGACAATCTATTTTTCTCTTTCTGTTATCATAACTTTGTCTGTACTCTGAACAACAACACCAAAATCCCATGAGTCAAAGCCTATATTGCCCACATCCTATTTTCCATGACAAAGAAATAATTTGAGAACATGATGATGATAAAGCTTTAGGAAATATTCATTATTAGTGATATCAATCATGATTTATTTTTAATTTATTGAATAATAGAGAATGTTAGCATTTAGACAAGAAGTTTCAGTTAGCAATGAAGACATTTGGAAATTCCCTACTTCACCTAAAATTCCAGGAAGCCATGTTCTGACAACACTCCACACAGCAAGGAACACTTAATTTCTGAAACAGTTTTACTGAAAATGACAAGGCTATTTATGGTCTAAAACATTACTCACCATGAACTTGACTGTAAAAATCTAGTCTTGACTTTTGGATTGATTTATAAAGAAAAGAAATTATGTCAGGCAAATATACAACTACACAGTTGTTATGGATCAATGACTGTCTAATAAATATTTCATGTTTTCACAGCCCAGGTGATACCTTTACTCTCCAGTCTTCAAGACCTGAATTTATCCTCGAATAAAAATGTAGGACTCTCACTTGATCCTCTTCTGGGCAGGCTCAGGTTTTTACCGAAGCTGAGATCTGTGACCCTCAGCAATTGTGGCTTAGGTGAAGACTCCCTTTCCTCACTAGGTAGGAGTGTTTCTTTAAAGTCTACCTGTTCTCTGTGTTTCCCTGTAGGACAGAGCATTCCCTTCTCCTCTGGCTGAACTCCAAGGACCATGGTTACATCCCCTCAGGTCCAAGTGGAAAAGCCTGTGATGAAACCAGTGCTTTGTAGGGCCAGGTTTCAAGGGAAGAGAATTGTATGGCTTCCTCTGCTATACCTGAGGGGATGAAGTTCTCTTAATCCTTTGTCTGGTTGTGAGCTTTTAGGTGCTCCCTAATTTGGGGGAAAAAAAGAAAAATGAGGTTTTATGTTATGTTGTAATCATAGTCTGGATGTAACACTTCACTCACTGGGGTAAAGTTTTGACTGAGGGTTTTTCACCTCACTGCAGGTGAAAATTTCAGTAGAAACTTTCTGAGTTAGAGTTCAGCATGGGGCAATGGAGGAAATGACTGCAGTGGTGGAACAGATATTGTACAGCTGTGAAGAAAAGTCTAATCTAACACAGGACATGTGAATTCAGCCTCTTTTGCCTACTTATTGCAAATCTCTGTGGATTAGTGGTCTTTGATAGGTGTTCCATATGGCACATGAAATCTTAGTACAGAGGGATCTCTCCCTTACTGTGTCTTGTTCACTTGTATTTTGTACTGTTTACAGTGACATTAAACCTGGAGTAAGACTTGACTGCCTCCAGCAGAAGCAGTAGCAAGCTAAGCTGGTCAGAGGTCCTTGCAGAAAGAGTATTATATTTATATAACTACAATTATGTAAGAGTGACACCATGGAAATCAGAGCTGTCAAAAGGTAGAGAGCTTTACAACTTTGTGAGTTCATAGCAAAAAACTTGCTGTTTTTAAAATCATATAAAATGGTTAAAAGCAAGCTGTTAAATTAATTCAGTGCAACAAGGTCAAGGCAATAATGTGAATAGAAAGACAAAAAAAACCCTCTCCCTAGAGTCCTCATAGATTCTATAGGCAGACCCTCCTTATTTTCTTTTGTCTGACTTTTATTGGGATAAAAGAATTTATTCTAAGCACAGGTAGTCAGCCTGCTAGGATCCTATTTACGGGTGAATTGCAGGTGAGGTGTCTGTTGAGGCCATGTTGTTTTCTCTTAGTAAGCAGAAGTTGCTGGTCTTAATCTTTTCAGCTGAGGCTGCCCTTCACCTTCCTGAACTGGAGATATTAGACCTTTCTTGGAATAAGTGCGTTGGTGGGAACCTAAAGCTGCTTTTGGGAGCACTAAAGCTTGCAACGGAGATTCAAGTGTTAAGACTGAGCAGCTGTAACTTGGTGGCTGAAGACTTGGCACTTCTAAGTACGTATAACATGGTATTTACTAGCACTCAAGGAGCCAGGGCATTCAGACAACATTTCAGAAGGGGCTTGTTCCATGGGCTGAGCACGGTTCTGCATAAATCAAATGAAAACATGGAAAATACAGGACTGTTTTCCCCAGAAAGGGCTTTAATTTTTCTGCGTGTCCTGGACATGCCCAGTGGAAAAGCTGAAAAGGCCAAAATGCAAAGAATCTTTTAGCACATTTATATATTAATACAAAAACCAGCATCATTTAGAAAATGTAGGGCTTGCATCTGTTTTCTATATCAAATATTTAAAGCTGCCTCTGAGGAGTTTTGTTTCACTCGGATGCTGTTTTAGGGCTCAGTACTTTAGAAAAAATGTCTGTGCTGACAGCCAGTAATACAGGCACTACCAGCTCCCAATCCATCAGGTGGGTTTCTGGAGTCAGACTATGGAGGGGAGAATTAAACCAGAAATGTTTTCACCCACCTCTTAGCAGCTACGAAGAAGTACTTGAAAGCAGGAACTTGATAAAGGAATAAATTCTAGGATCCTTTTAAAACTTGCTTATTTTATACTCATCCTTGTGATTCTGTGGGTCTGACTCAGGGGTTTGAGTGTCTGAGATTGGCAATAGCTGTGTAACAACTGTGAGGCCCTGGAATGTGAAATCTGGTGAGATGAAGCCTGAATATTTTTGACTTTAAAAACCATCACCCTTTGTCTCTGTTTGCCAGTCATATGTTAAGGATCCCTTTAGGGTATATTAGGACCTCCCACAGTGAGAGGTGGCTGTTGTAGTCATGCAGCCTCACCTACTTTTGCTTTCCTCTTTCTAAATCTCCCTGTAAAGCCTGTCTGCCTCTTATAATTGGCACTTGATATAGCCTCCTTCCAACTGACTCCAAGGTTTTTGGGTTGCCATACACTTTTAACTCAATACCTTGTTCTTTTAGAACTGTCAGTGCTTTAAGTGTTGTACATTCCTTCAGCTGTTATAAAACTGTCTTTCTGAGATCAGCAGCAAGTGGTTTTACGTTGCTGAGGAGCTAAATCTTGCTGTTTGACTGCTGAAATGAGGTATTAAAATACCATTCTCCTTTCTGAGAAGCTTTTAAAGCAGTTGCCAGGATTTATTAGTTGTGTTTGTGTCTGTCATCTCTTGCAGCATCCCTGAGGCAAGATGGCCATTTAGCCAGATTGCAGAAGCTGGATTTGAGTTATAATAACAACATCTCTGACGAAGGCTGGGCTGTTTTCTGCCAAGGTTTAGGAGCATTCAAGGAACTCTTGGAGCTGGATGTGAGCCTCCGGCCTTCGTCCTGCCGGGACTGTGGGCCATGGTTCAGGGAGCTGTTGGCAGCACTGACACAGCTGCCAGCCTTGGCAGAGCTGGGCATGCAAAGATGGGCCCTTTCAGAGTCCCAGAGGGAGCAAATGGAAGGCTTTAATCAAGACAACAAAAGAAACATTCGTTTTGACTGTTGATGAAGGTTGGAGGTGTCTGGAGCAGCAAATGAACCAAGCATTATGTGTCTCTGACTTAGAACACTGCAGTTTTTAATAATCTCTTGAAATAATTTCACAATTATAGAAAACTGTTGTTTAACCTTCTGCAGCACAGATCATTCCATTTATTAACATATTCTTTCAGGTTCTCTGGGCCATGCTTATACTACTTAAACCTCATGTTGTGAATACTGCCAAGGTCCCTGCCTGCAAAGCAATACTGGATTCAGAGGGACACACTGCAGGTTTGGCCATGGAGGGAAAGGCTGGGGTGTATGTTAATGCAAGTGGGTGGGCAGTGTGAATGTGGCCTCAGAAAATACCTCTAATGTGAAAATATTTGAAACCTCTATGTTTTAAACTTTAGTTTCTTCTCCTCCCAAACTTTTGCCTCTTTGTGAATTAATTAAATCATAATTGGGATATTTGGCAACCATCCCAACAACTCAACATTACAGATAAGTCCAGCAAGGAGAATACAGAAGGAGCTGGTCTGCCTCTGCTCTGGCCCTTGATGCCAGTGTAGGTGAGTCCTGTGTAGAGAATCAGCATAAAATTAAGGAAAGAGACCATTAATTGGTGTCTTTGCAAGTCTCAGGGGCAAGGAAAAACTGTGGCACGTTAAATCAGAGATATGTCCTGCTACTTTAACAAGAATTTTGGACACAAAGCAATCAATAAGTGCCAAATTCTGGCACAGTCACTTGTGTCATGGGGCATGTTAACACGTGAGCTCCAGGACTGCAGCAGGATTATTCATCGGTAAGGTATTTTAGGAAGTAAAGATATTAGATGTGCCCACTGAGTGAGGAGTCTTAGAGAAATCCTGAGGCAGCTTGAGGGATAAAGTACTGCTCAATTAGCTCTGAGCATCTCTACATGCTGCAGCAATCTCCTGGAGGAGAAGCACAACAGGATCATTCAGTGGCACTTTCCTAACTTGCTAAGGCCCCCCTCAGCAAGTTCTCCCCTGCAGATGCTGATCAATATTCAGCTTTCAGTCCATGCAACCTTTCCATCATCAGCTTTTGCCTGTTCAGGGCTATAACCACCAGCTGACCATGCTCTGCTGATACCTGTTGATCATTTAATCCATGATTTCATGTAAGAGTCACCCTGGACTTCCTGGTTCCACTTGCAGTTCCACTTGAAAAGTGCCCTTGGCTCCCCCAGCTCGAGAAATGAGTCGAACTGGAGTATCTTGGTCAGAGGCAGTAGGCAACTGCTGTGTGGGATCCTAAACCTCTGAAATAAAGAAAAGAGCCCTCGCTTCATACAGGGCTAATGAGAGATTTGCAAGCAGTGACTTAAGCCAGGACAGTTGTTCTAATGGGGAAATACCATCATGTCTGTGTAACTGCAGCACAACAACCTGTTCTCTTTATCACTTGTCTTCATGTGACTTTCCTGCTCAAATCTGCCTTTGATCCAACTGGTAAACTAATCTTTCTTCTGTTCTGTGAGAATTTCTCTGGATTAATCCTTTCTAACTTGAACCTCTCCAGTTCACCTTTAATGTCTGCATTCTGCTGAAGACTTCCTAACTGAACTCCAGTGTTGGAGTTTCTCGTTCTTTCATAGCTGGGCTTCTCATTCTCAGCTCCAAAGCACAGTACAGACCCACTGCTGGCAAACTTCCCCCTGGTCCTGATCCCCCTGCTCGGTCCTTTGCCCTCTTATTACTCTGTCATACCTACTGTGCCACTAAAAACCTTTTGTTCCTTTTATCACCTCTGCTAAATGTCTTGTCAATCTGCCAGTCTTCCCAGAAATCACTCTTCCAGCATTTCGTCCTTGGCAGTTTCTTATTCATCCTTCGATCTATTCCTCTTTGCCTTTACTTAGGGTGAAAAAATTTCATTACATTTCCAAACAATCAAAACAGCCTCAGTTACCCAGTGAAATGGAAAATCAGAACAGAGCTGTCCCACTTTCCTGCAGTTCCAGCTCTCTCCTGCCAACAAGCATATTAATGAGATTTCAGTATCAATCAAGAGCCAAAGAGAAATGAGTTCCATACCCTGGATGCAGATTCAGAGACTGCTACATGGGGATGGAACTCAGTGAAGAGCTGGTGTCAGTGACCCTGCCTTCATCAACTCCCTCAGGATGCACCACCTTCCCTGAGGTGAGATGAGGGGAGGGAGAGCAGGACTGCAGTTCTGACCAGTCACTTAAACTAAACAAAGGGTTCTGCTCCCACCCACTCTGCATTTTGAACCTGGCCCCAGCCCAGCTCTATGCACACTGCAAATAAAACTCTGAGGGACTTAAGGGGTAGCTGAGCAGTACAGAAGAAAAACTAGATAAGGACATTGTCTCTAGGACAAACAGCTGTCTGCCTGTCAAGTGCAGTGGAAAGACGTGGTTGCATATAAATTTGGCATGAAAGAATTAGATAATATTATGTTTGTCATGGTTCTTTTTAATAGCAAACGTGTTATGTGTCAGAACCAGAATCATGGCAGAAATTGCATCCTGCAGACCCACTGCCTTCAAATATTCCTGTCATACACAGACACATCACAAACTGTCACCAAGGCATCTTAGAGATGAGCAGTACCACTAAGGAAGTGACAGCTTGCAGTCATTCAGAGAGCTGTAACTGCAGATAGTCAAAACATCAGGGAATGGTTTTGCAAGAGTGTGGAGATACTTTCAAACAGCTTTTTACACCTCTGTAAGACAGGATGGTAATGCAGGTCCTGGTACAAGTGTGTGTTCTGCCTGTCTGGAATCCCACTCCATATTTCCAAACAAGGTACTGATAGTTTCTGCAGGTAAAGTGCATAAGTAAGGTTTAGAAACTGTGATATCATTGGAATCATTACTAAACATAGAAAGACAACATGAATTCTGAATGCTGAGCTTTGATCTTATTCCTGTTGTGACAGCTCTGGGCTGATGCTCCATTATGTACCTAAAGAGATTGAGTCCCTTCAGTCCTTCATTTGGGAGCAGCTGAAGTCCATGGAATTTCCATGTTGCAGCAGACTGACATCTTCCCCCTTCTATTGCTTCTGCTTGCAATTTGCTTGTGTCTTCTGGCAGACATTTAATTCCTTTATCTTGTCCCAGTTATAATCTTTCCAATGACTCCAGGAGAAAGACTTCCTTAGGAAAGATAGTGAATTGATTTTCAGACGGGCTAAGGCATTTAAAATTTTCAGTTCCTTCACTTTTGCAGGTATCTAGACACAGTCATTAAAAAGATATATTATGTTAATTAAATAGTAATCTTTGGGATTTTGTTTTTAGGGAAGAAATCTCCTAAGAAAATTCTGTGGAGCTGCATTACTGTTGATAGATGAACACAGAATATTCTGCTCATTAATGTCACATTATACCTCACAGTATGGTGAAAATTTTGGCAAAGACATCCATGTTGTCTCCTATGCTGGAAAGATTTCTTATGGGTTTAATTTTATTTCTTAGCAGAAACATTAGTCTGCTTCTTCATTTCCTTTGTATGCACAGTGCAGGGGAAAGCAATTTAAATTAATGAAATCTGAAAGGGAGTCTTTTGCATAAATTACTACTTCTGTAAATGTAACCTTCAAGAAGAAAACTGCACCAGTGAAAAAATCCTTGGGAAAAAAGCTTTGCATTATGTGAAAAGGAAAGTGTATTTTGAGCCCTAAAATGAGGATGTCTATGATCTTACACTTCCCACAGCCCAAGGGTGCATAATTGTTCATTATGAAATGAACAGCAAATGTTCATGGAGTTAAAGACATTAACAATATCACATCCATTTTAAATTGCCTTTTGCTTACTTTATGACATATTGATTCTGTGCAAATGCAGCTCTTATTTTCCAGTGTACACACACACACACAAAAAAGATGCAAAAAACCCTGCAGCAGTCCCTCCAGCCAGGATTCCATCTTTATGATTCAACACAGAGGTCAGTGTTTCTGCATTCTTGTTTTTTTTTCTCCCTGCCTGAATGCTGAGATGCCAGCGATAATGAGGATCCCAGGCTGGGGTGTGCACCAGTGGAATGTCCCTTCTCACTGTGGTAGGGAAAAGTGGCACTTGTTTGTAATGGAGAACTTAGTGCAAAATGGAGGTATCAATGAAATAAAAACAAAGGACCAAATACATTTTTCATAGTGCATATTGCTTTAGGAATAACATCAAAGCGTTTCTCACTCAGATGTAGTGTCCTGTCTCTGATGAACCTGGTGGAGGAGGCAGGTACGGTGTGTGATGTGGCATTCCTCACCCAAACACGCCAAAGAGAAGGCCGCCAGCAGAGCTGCTGTGGGATCTTCTGCAGGCTCTGCAGACAGTCTGAGTGCTCTCGTGTCAGGGGAATCCTTCAAACCTGGGGGAAGTTTGTGCAGATTACGAGACAGACGCAGCACAGGCAGCTCCTGGCAGTGCCGCAATGCAAGAAAACGGAGCCCACCCCCTCCTGCCTGGGAGGGCAGCGGTGAAATCACCACAGGGACTTATTTGCTGGAAAGGGCCAGCACAGACTCTTTGAAGGAGCGGCTGATCCGTGTAACCAGGGCCAGTTTTGCAAAGGCTCCTCGGAGACCGCGGGCAAACCAAGTCCGTGCTCCGGGGGTGCGGAGAGGAACCCGCCCCGCTGCAGGGTCCGGGCAGCACCGGGGGCCCAGCCCCGCACAGGGGACACCGGGGAGCTCCTGGCAGTCCCCGCCCGCTCCCTCCTGCTGCGGGCCCGGGACAGCCTCCCTGGGAACGGGCTCGGTCACCGAGCTCGGCCCGGAGCAGCCCGGTCACCGAACGCTCCGCGGGGCGGTCCCCGCGGGCTGGGCTGGGGACCGGGGACAGGCGCTCATCGCCCAGGTACGGCCTGCGGGGCTGGGGGGCTCAGCCGCCACAGGGTCACTTCTCTGTTCGCTCCTTTGATCTCTGAGGTTATTACAGAATATCCTGAGCTGGAAAGGACTCACGAGGATCATCAAGTTCTACTCTGAAGAGAATGGCCCACCTTGGTATTATTAACACAGCGCTCAACCAACCACAGCACATCAGAAACACACCCACCGTTTTCCTCATGTTTTTCCAGTATCTGTTACTCCAAACCATGAGTTGTAACCCTTCCCATGCCAAGCCCATTTCTATTGTTATGCAGATCCCTCCTGCTGCTGTTGCTAGGCTGCCACAACGAAGCAGTAACTCTTGGTTTTGTTTTCCTGCAGGTCATGTCGGTTCTTCCAGATCTTCACCTGCACTATGTGCAAGCCTGTCAAAATTTGAGCCAGCCTGAAAACCCCTTCATTGCTCGTGTGCTTCAAGAAGCTGATAAAAATGATGACATGTAAGGAAATAACATACAGTGTTTCACATGCTTCTGAGAGCCTTAAACGGGGTAGCGGATTGAGGAATTGAAAAATGAGAAAGTTTGTGCAGTTTCAGGCTTAAACACAAATCAAATTTAACATTTACTGCTGAAGTTCTGGTTTGACTCATCTTGACATCATCTTGGCAGAAGTTTGTAGCTATATATCCTTTCTGGGCAGCTTTACAAGCAGTGAAATAAAAAAAAAAGTGAAAAATGTACAGGATGGTGCCTTTCTGTCCCTTAAAGAAGCCAAACCCAGTGTCTAGTCATCCTAACTCCCTCCTTTGTGTCTCACTTCTGTTTAAAAAGCCTCAGCTGTATCCAGTTGCCTTCCAGATGGTCATGCTTCCCTGAGCTGTCTCTGAATCCTGCCAAGCTAAATTCTCTCTCATTAAGGGGCTAGGAACTGCTTCCTCTCATGGATGTTGCTGGGGTCAAAGTTAATTGTCCTTTAGGGCAGAAAACGTGAGAAAACAAAATTGTTTGTGTTAGGTTTTGATCCTGAGGGCAGGATAAAGTAAATAAAGGAAAGGGTGCAAGTAAAAAAAAGATGATGAGGTAACCTCTGAGATAATCTTTATTTCCATCTGCCATCCCCTCATTTTGGTTATTTCTGCTTTCTGTGCAAGTGTGGCCTTGCAGTTGAGCAGTGCCTTCAGAAAGGGCAGTGCTGAGCTGCAGCTTCTCCTTCTCTGTCACCATGTGGCAAGTGGCAAGTGCACCAGTGAGGGCAGCCACAGGCACACCTCTTATCTGCACAGAGAATTTATTTCTCTTTATCATTTTATTTCTCCCCATGTGCTTACATTTTTATGTTACTGTAGAAATACAAAAGGAATCACATTAAAATTAGCTGGAAATAATCACCTGGTGCCTGTGCCGAGAGTTGCAGATGAAGATCTTGGAGTTCTTGTCTCCGTCTTAGGCCAAGCTGCCTTTGTCACAGGTAAGGTTTTTCTCTGTGTGTTGGACATTGCTGTGCTGATGTAAGAAAACATGATCAGTCTTGATTTCAGCCTTAGTTCATCTTTATTACTTTTTGTTCAGAGATCAGTTCAATGTAAATACGCATCTGTCACATTCCTTATTCTTCGTCTTTTTCAGATTTGGATCTTGCCTATAATGTATTGACTGATGCTGGAGCAAAGACAATGGCAACATTCCTCCAGGTGCCAAGAGATATTAATCTTTCAGCAACTTGTAATTTATTTGTCTGTAGTAATATTTATATGTGGTGTACTGGGGACAAGAATGAGCTGGCTTGGCAAAATTCCAATAATTTTGACTATCACATCCCAATCCATCCTATTAGAACCTCAGATTGTATTCTCTGTGGAGATTTTTAATTTCTGGTAGAAGACCTTTGGATACTTGGCTGGCACGTCCTGAGAAAAGAATGACAGAATAAACTATGAGGCTTTTAGGCTCATGGTTCAATTCAACAAAGGGGGTAATGGTTGTGTCAAGTGTGCCCAGGGCCTTTGTTTCAGCTGCTTTATAATCTCTGTTAACCTTTTTATAGGCTTAAACATAGGGAACCTTAATGCAGCCTTTTTGTCACTGTAAGCACTGAGCAACAGGTGGAAAATAGAGAGTTGTCACCCTGTGCCTGTGTTCCTGGAGTGTGAGGGGCACTGTTAGGATCACAAAATGCCTGAATTTGTGCATCTGAGCTTGCCCACCTGCCTTGTTTGGACATGCTGAGCACAGGATTCCTGGGTGGTTCCTGAGGCCCTGTGAGGGTCCCTCCCACAACAGGTTTTGTGCCTTGCCCTCATCACCTGATATAATTTGGCATTTTTTAACCACTTCTCCAAGTCATGAGCTGCCTGAAATGCTGCAAATGGCAGAGTTTTGTATGTGTGTCTCCTTTTTGGAAAATACAGCTGTGCTTTAGAAATAAACTCTCATTGCTTCCTGCTTTGTTTGTTCCCAAGGAAAACTCCTCTCTGAGGTACCTGAACCTGATGTTCAATGACATTGGTGCAAGTGGGGCAGAGCTGATAGCAGGAGCACTCCATGTGAGTATTTGCCTGGGAGATTCAGACAATGGCATCTCCTTTGATATTTCTGCTTTTGATGACCAGTACTGGCTGTCCTGCCAGCACCAGAGCTGGCTGAAAGGGGCCTCTGTCTTTGCTCCATTCAGCATGTTGCTGTGCCACAGGGATTGCCTGTTTTCCCCAGGCACACTTCAGAAATCAGATCTCACACAAGAGAAAGTTGCACTGTGCTGCCATTAACACTTAATTATCTATAAAAACACACAATTGTCTATAAAAAGCACAGCTATTACAGCTGGGTTTTTCTATGTGAAAAATGCTATGCTACAGGATATATAATGCCATCATTTTTCCCCAAAAAATTAAATTAAATTTGCCTGTACTTTGGCATCAATATTTGTCTTGATTCAAGATGTCTGAGACATGTTTTCAAAACTTTGCCTTACAGCAGCACCACAAAACCAAGTTTGTTATTTTTAATGTGGTTTCCCAAGGAAATGAAGCATGTGTGTAATATTTGTTGTGTTTGTGAAAGGAAACTCACATGAGCTCCTTCTTCCTCTTTCACAGTCTTTGAACCCTGAATGGATTTCAATAAATTTGACAGGCCTCCAAAACACGAAGGTTGCACAGTGGATTTACAATGCTGGGCTCATATAAGGCTTACCAGATTTAAATCAGTATTGATGCTATTTGCATCTCAGATGCCAATTTAGGCAGAAATATTTGACTGGGTTATTTGCATGAGTGTGATGAAATTCATTAACTTGGAAGAAAAGTTTTCAAATACTGGAGTTTTGCTTGCAGACTCTCTTGTGTTTGATGCCACTGAGGGGAACCTGAGCCAAGAGCTGAGCCAGTGTTATCACTTATACACAATTCTTCTGGAAGTTTGTTTTGTCTCTGTGTGACAACCAGCAGAATTCACTTAAAAAAAAAAAAAAAAAAGATAGTGTTGTTTTTCAGACCATCTTAAAGCATTTTTAATTTTTTTTTTTTAAATTTTGTCCAGAGGAATGAAAGTCTTGTGCACTTGAGAATGACTGGAAACAAAATAGGAAACCAAGGTGGAATGTTCTTTGCTTCAATGCTGAAAATTAACTCAACCTTAGAGAAGTTGGATCTTGGAGACTGTGATGTGGTGAGTAACCCAGTAAAATTATCAGCAGTAAGACATAAGTCTTTGAAGGGTATTACAAGGGTCCTGCAGTGCTTAATTAGGGGGAAATGCCATCTGTTGTCATTGATTTTGTGACAGCCAGAGGTAACACTATATAAAATATTGCAATGTGTGCTTGGAAAGGCACATTGCATTAAAGCACCTGTGAAGTCAGAACTGGGGATATTTTAGAACCACTGTGTCTCTCTAGGAATTGTCTCTCAAGTGCTTGGCTTGCACATTTTCTGAGGGTTTTTTCTGCAGTTCCTTTCTGTTAAGCTAAGCCCTGTATAATTCATGTTGAAGAATGGACTTCTCATTCCCTGGAGCATCTTTTCCATCTAAAGTGTGCTGTGCTGTAACACCTGAAGGTCACCCCTCCCATTGCTCTGCTGTGCCTCTCAGAGCTTGACCCATGAAGGACATAAGCACAGCAGTGCTGAATTGAGTAAAAAAGCACCCCATTTTCTCTTGGACAATGTGGTTCCTGCTACAGCTGGGCACTGAAACTTCTTACACAGAGCACAGGGAGACTCGGGAAGCTGTGCATCACTTTTAGAAGCCTGCATTTGCCTCCTGGAAATTCAGAATTTGCTTCTAAGCCAGAAGGGGAATACCCCTCAGGAAGTGTGAAGGTGTTGCAATACATCAACAAGGAAAGTGTAGGCAGTGTAGGATTTATTCAAAAGCTTAGTATGTGTGTGCTTGGTAGGGAGTTGCTAGAGAGCTGGTTTAAAATGAAATGGCTTTGGGTACAGATCAGCCTAATTGAAAAGTAGAACAAATATAAAATAGAGGGCAAATTAGAAGGAATTTTTTAAAAAAAGTCTAGATTTGCCTGATTCATACTAAATATGAATTTACCTAGTGGATAAATGTTAGGGGAACTCACATTAGCTGATTTTGCCTCATAAATCAGGGAAATCAAAATACAGGATCAAATGACTGTACAAGCATTTTTGAGTTCCATTATTCTTGCTTTTTATTTTCCGAGTTGCCATGTCATTTGTACTACTTAGTCTCATTTCACTCTGCTTTGCCATAGGCAGTTGGCATTGGTATTACCAGAAAATCTGTTATGTGCCTGTAAGCAGTTGCCTACTGTACTCCCATCCCTCCAGAGTACTTAAAGGCAGAAATAATAGTAATAGTAATTTAGTAGCCTAATCTATACACTGAACTGGTTTCTCTAAGTAGTTTGTTTATTTTCATTTCCAGGGCCTGCAGTGTCTGATTGCAATAGCCATAGCCCTGACTCAGAACAAAACTCTCAAAGCAATAAACCTAAATCGTCCTTTGCTATTCAGCCAACAGGTATGTGAGTGACTGTGCAGTCTGCTCAGAGAGAGGGGCATAAGTCCAGTCAGCACTGATGTATTTATGGACATCTGAACTACACAGCTCTCTGGATTTCCTAACAAACTGGAGAAAATGGTTGCAGGAATATTATTTTTCTCTTTCCCAGTTTTGTGCAGTCACTTACTGCCCCCGTTTAACTAGAGGGTTAAATTTTTTAAAATGTCTTTGTTGGCACAGTCGTTAAATAATGGGCTAGTGGAGAGGGATTGGTATTGGAGAACCAAGAATTCCTTCTGCTGTTACAGCAGGGGCCTCCTGCATTGTTCAGCAAACTGAGGGAGCAATGCTGTGTAGCAGGAAATGAGGGGGGGCACAAAGGATGCTGTTCACCTGAGCCTACAGAAGAAAGACCCTGCAGCCATATCCCACATTCTCTGGGCTGGGTGGTTTTGCTGCCTCACCCTGTGCATGGCTGGTGCTGCTCAGGTCTTGGCTGCAGAGCTGGGTGGAGGTGGATTCACCTGCCTGGCAGCAGTTCTCAGGTGTCTGGGACAGGAGCAGTGTTTTCCTGAGGGCAGGATAATGAAATTAAACTGTCATGAAGGCCAGATCCTCCTCAATTCCCAAAGGTAAATTTAACAGTTTGTACAGATTTCACTTGTTTCTCTTTCAAGGCAGGGCTGGATCTGCCTAACCCCAGACTTGGAAGTCACTTTAAACTACTGTTATTGATAGCAGTAAGGACCTGGTCTGCACCTGTCAGAGACTCTATTTGTCATTGTTTCTACCTTCAGCTCTATCATTTTCTGAGGCTTCTTGATTTTTTTCTTTATTTTTGACTCACAGTATTCACTCAGTCATTTTCTTAACTAAACATGACAACTTCAAACAAATTTCCTTTACCTTAGAGTTATTGGACATATTTTTTCCCATAGCAGTCCTGTTTCTTTTGCATAGAATTAACAGAATCATTAAGGTTGAAAAAGATCTCCAAGATCAAGTAAAAACTTTGACCAATTCCTTCTTGTATGAAAGAATTAGCATCATGACAAAATATTTCCAAATGTTAGCAAAGACTGACTCAAACATTCAGTTTTTTTAAGAGCAGTAATGGGGAGGGAAACTGATTAGACATAATTAAATATTGATGCTTCACTGATATTTGCAGGGATGTCGATAATACTGTAAATCTGCAAATATCTCTGTAGTATTTTTCTTTTCTTTTCCATTTTAGCTTTATCATAAGATGTTGTTTTGTGATTATTTTTATACAGTATACTAAATAGAACACTACTGATGACCAGATCTTGCAGTTAATTGTGTATCTCACTTCTACTGAAGCAAGACTTATCCTAAAGAGCAGATTAATAAAATGGAGTGTATGTTTTTAGGAGGAGACCACAATTCATATAGCTCGGATGCTGAGGAGTAACTCTTCTCTTGTGGAACTACACTTGGGCAAGCATGAAATGAGAAACTTTGGTGTAGAGCGACTGTGTGAGGCCCTGTATGAAAACTCCAGCCTGAGATACCTTGACCTTAGCTGGTAAGAGTGATTAAATGTGACACAGCCCTGACTAACAGTAGTAACTCATTTTCTTGGCAACTTTAAAAAAACCAAAAATTAAAAATGTGCATCTCTCTTTCAGTAATAACATAACATGTGATGGTGTAAAATTTTTGGGAGAGCTACTAAAAAGGAACCAAACCCTGGAGATCCTGGATCTTAATGCAAACCGAATAGAAGATGTTGGAGCCATTTACCTGAGTGAGACCTTGCTTACATGGAACAAGACTCTGCAGGCGTAAGTATTTGCACAGATTCCCCAGACATTGCAGGTAAGAAACCTGGACTTTGCAGTGGCTGAGGTGGCATTAAAGCTCTGAGCCATGATGCTGATCAAAATAGGAAAGTCAGGAAGTTTCAAATGTTTTGGTCAATTTTTCCTTCTTGGGGAAAGAAAAAGATGTGACTGAGAGATTGGGTGGGATTTCTTTGCTGAGCATCGGTGTCTGCTGCCATGTGAGATGCCCCAAGACCTGTGAGACACCCTGGGGCGCTGGAGGTGAGTGCCAGGTCTGCTCAGAGCCCTCACAGCTTTCACAGTCACCCTAAGAGGGGAAAGGCAATCGATCTGTTAGTTCTTTCCCCATCTTTGAAGTGCAGGTCCCTGTGGCGCACAAACGAAAACAAGAGCTGTAGGTCTTCAGAATTTTGAGATAATCAGATTCCACGCTGGGATAAGGCACTATATTTGTTGGTTCTGATCTTCAACACTTAAGAAAATCCTCTGTTTAAGTTCGCTTCAGGTAAACCCAGAAGAGCTGTAATCTCTTCATCAGGGTGTCTTTTGCAGCCGCGTTAAACCCCTGCCGGCAGGATGTAAACGCCGATCAAAGGTGTTACCTGAAGCCATTAGTTTTAAGTAGCAGACTGAGGAGGTGGCGGCTGTGAGGTGCCTCTGAAAGCCTCGCAGCTTCATATTTTATATTCACTAATATAAAAATAACTGCCATTCCACAAAGATCAAAGCTTAGCCTGGATAAATGCCAAGGTTTGGGCTTCAAAGCAGACTAGAGATGAGACCTGGCCACCATGCAGCAAAGTCACTGACACTGAAGAACTCAGTAGTGAACAACCTGGCTGCATGAGTCATGGAAATGCCTTGAGAAATAGGACAAGTCCGCAGGCCAACTGCCTTTGGCCACCTGAAAAGGATATCAGAGTAGGACTGGCCTTGATACAAATAAATAATTATATTATTAATATTATAGATATAATAGTAAGACTAAATCATAATTAAACTCTTATTTTTAACTAAGAGATGGGAATTCCATGGTTTGGCACACATTTTCTCTGTTTTCTAGGTTGTCCATAGTAAGCAACAACATAACTGGCAAAGGACTTGTAGCTCTTGCACACACAATGCAATTCAACACGCAACTTTCCCATATTTACATCTGGGGCAACAAATTTGATAAAAGCACCTGTGTGGTAAGTGTTTGGTTCTGAACCTGCCTGAGAAGGTTGGGGTTTGTTTGTTCTAATTTGTCTTTCCACTGTTGGGAAGACTACAGCAATACAAAGACACCAGATTTACTTGGTCTTTTTTAATTGTGGTTATAATGTGGTGGTGCTGGGATCCCTGGAGATCTGCACACTGAAAGCACCAAGTGCCACGCGTTATCTCGCACAGCCTTCACCGCAGTCCAAAGCAGTACCACGCACATATTCCTGGTTTTATCTGTTCAGGAGTTCTCAGAGCTGATCGAGACGGGCCGCCTGAAGCCGGAATGCACAGACGTGGCACCCTACAAGGTGGATGGCGAGGTTTTCCTGGCAGAGCTGTCCCACGGGCTGGCCAAGCACCGCTACTGGGCCCCGCGCAGAGCTGCCGTGGCCCCCGGCGCCGCCAGCGCCAGCCTGGCCATCGTCACTGTCTCCGGGTATTTGTGAGTGCGGCTGCACCCCCGGGCACGCCCTGTGCCTGAGCTTTCCCGACCGGTTTCTGGTAAAATAGGTCATATCACTATCAGACCTGCTGCATGCTGTTTCTTTGGGGTTTGAGGCTAGGAGGAATCTAAACTGGCTTGGAAATGGCAACAGAGAGAAAATAACGAAAAAATGACCGTGAAATTCATAGCTAAATAATGCCCCATCTATGAAGAGTCTGTAACTATGAAAAAAATCACACCCAGGCAGAGCACACTGACAAAGGCAACATCCAGGACTGCTGCTGGGCAGCAGATCAGGTATCCTGCAGAATCAGATTCCTGCTGAAGTTGAGAGCTCTGGGTAAATCCATTTGTTAGCACTGCTCTCCATGTACTCCCTCCTTTTCCTTAGTAATTGCAACCTTTTGATCTTCTTCCAATAGTGACTTTTTAAAAACCAAGGTAAGTGAACTTCAGCATTAATCCACAGCCATGCCAGAACTTAAAGCTGGTGAACCCAGTTTGCTGGGATATACATGGAATTTTGATGAAATTGTGGCACATGTTTCTTGCACTGCAAATGGAAACCACCACCAAATCTGCTGCCATCATTTCTTCTCATGAAAACTGCCTAAAAACATTTCTGTCATTATAGGCCTCTGGCAATTCCTACACTTGAGTAAGACAACACATGCATGTAACAGTAGTTAAACACTGTTTAATGGTTTGGATACAGACTTTGTGTAAGTTTGGGAATCACTCTGCTTGTTTCCTTTTTCCATTCACTCTGCTCATCCCTGCAGAAGTGACTTAATTTATGCTCCTAAACACAAAAGGTCACCAAATAGGACAGCAGAGGTTTGCTCCAAGCCTTTCATTAATACAATCCTCTGCCCCTGTGAATGTGCCTGTTAAATATTAGCATGAAGTACCAGAATGATCTGTGACTTTTTGTACCAGATCAAAGCACGAGGGGAAAAAGGTAAGAACGTTATTTCAGTAAAAATAGCTGGGAAGCAGCAATGTAACTGCTGCTTTTCTGACTCTGTATTATCACAGTGGTAGTGAGCCCCTGGAACCCTGAGAGGACTTAGAGCTAAGCCCAGGGCAGGTATGTTTGTTCTGCACACCTGCACAGGGCCCTCCCAGCCTGCAGTCACTGTGTTGAGCACAAAGTCCATTACATCACCCTGTGAACACCCAGCTCTAGAGAGGAGCTTGTATTTTAACTCTTGTTCAACAGGAAGGATGGAGCATTGAGAACAAAAGTTGGGGATACACTGAATGTGGTAGCTTGAGAAGAATCTGCACACTATGAACATTCCTAAATTCTGAAATAATTAGGTAAGCTTGTGTTGGTGCTTTTCTGAGTGCTGCTGGTCTGCATCACTGCAGGCTACACTCCAATAGTCTCAGTGCTGACACACTGCTCACAGAATTTCTTGCCAGAAACACCACTGCAAGATTCAGACAGGTATTTTTTCAGTGTATCCTTTCCCTTGTCAGGTATATGAAGTTCAGGCTAATTTCACTGCTCAAATGAAGTCTTAATTTACTTGTATGAATGACATTTGTTAATCTGAGGTGGTAACAGGTACCCAATTTTACCAACAGCAGTATTTTGTTCTTAGTGATATAGTAAGATGGCAACACTATCATATACATCAGGATAAATGGCATCTACTTTCAAAAGGGCTGGTGTATGTGTTTGAAGTATTTGCACTCTATCTGAACCCTTGTTTAACAGCTACTTGTTCAGCCCATAAAACACTCTCCATTATTGACAATATCCATAGAAACAGCTCATGTGTTACAGTTTTCTCTGATATTCCTTTGTTAGAAAGGGCTGCAGAGTAATTCCTACCAAATTCTGTATAAACAGCTTCCTGCAAACTAAGACAATTATTAGTGCAAAACCCTGTATTGCTTAAAGAGGCCTCTGCCAGACCTTTACTGCTTCCTCTCTCTGACTTTGAAATTCTTAGAAGCATCATCTTGTGTTCTTTGGAATGAGAGAATTTACACAGGCTGGAATTTTACTGCCATGTTCTTCTGAGTTATTCTAGTAGCTAAAGCAAGCATAATCCTGCACTGCAGTGGCTGACAGGCAGCATTTTTGCCCCAATTGTAGAGGAGAGGCAAATGACTGCTCCAGCAGGGCAGGGGGTGCAGCAGAGGTCCCCCAAATCCTACCACGTGCTCCAGGGGCCCCCACAGTCCTTGTGCCAGGGTGGCCACAGGGGTTGTGTCTGATTGGTTCCCTCCTGCTTTTGTTGCTACCCCTTGCAGTTATAAACAGGAGACACAAGGTGAGGGAAAATTATAAAACAAGTTTATTAAAGTCTAACATAAAACACTTCAGGCTAAATATGTACAACTCCCTCCCTTCCCAAGGGATTATAAAATTGAGAGTTGAGGTATATACAAATAACAGAGAAAAAATTGTATATACATGACAGATACTTTAAAAATAATTTAACCAAAAAAATCAGTTATTAGTCCTTATCTGAACTTAATTCTGCAAGACTTATTGAGCCTCTCCAGGATCACAGCCTTGAAATCCTTCATGTGGAACTTGTTTGTACTTGAAAATTGTTTTGTAGCACATGATTTCGGAAAGGTTGTCATACTTTGTGCCCACTTAGAGGCACTAATTTAGAAATAAATGTGATACAAGGAGCTATTCTCACCTAAGTACTTCCAAACCATCAATTTAGAGATTTAGAGATGCAGATAAGCTATTCAGGCAAAACTTGCACCAACCTCAGTGCAAAATTGACTGAAACAGCAGTGTGACAAATCATGTCATTTTCTCTGTATTACTCTTAATAGAATTACTGAAATTCCTTCTTTTCTTTTGGAAGGACATGTATGCCTAAAAAGATTCCGTGCTCTCCCATATTAATCCCTTACAGAAATTTCCAATACTGTTATAAGCCTTGTACTTCAAAATTAATCCAGAATCCTTAAGCCTAGGACTTAGATGTGCAGCTGATTTCCATGCATCTATTGGCAAAAGGTACAGTCCAGACCTACAGCCTGAACACACCTACAACTTTGTTTATTTATTTATTTAAAATCTATATTCTAGTAAATGAATACAGTTGGTAGAGATCATACCTCAGCAGCTGAGATATCTTCACGAAAGATGAGGATAAAAATCAAGATTCTCAGATGGGGACTCAAGAGTGCAGGTCACTAAATTATTGCTCCAAGACAAAACTACAAGCCTGTGTATTCTATTAAGAAAGCTTAAAATTGTTGTCTTGTAAAAAATAATGAATATCTTCTTGTCTATAAAGAAAACTAAATGAGTAATAAAGCAACTGTTACTGTTATAAGTATCTAAACAAATCCTGTATAAATCTAAGCACTGTATTTTTTTAAAAAGTCTGAAATCTAAGAATACAGTAATAAGCTCTAATTTTATAAATATAAAAACAGTCCAAACAAACACTGTTATGGAATGCACTTTCTATGTAGGAATGTAGTTATTGTTTAGGTTTTTTTCCAGAGCCAGTTCTCTCTCCTGCTCATTTATCCTGGCTATGTTTATCTTGAGCTGCTTTTCTTCAGGTACCAGCAGCACATCATTAGTTTGTCTTCCAAAGCTATTCAAACATGGAAGCTGTATGGTGTTTTCCTTCTCAGTATTCATGACTAAACCTATGTCTATCCCAAGATTTCTGCTCTACTTTCAGAGAGAGACAGTAAAGAGGAAGTTTAGTACAAGCTAGACACAATCAAGATCCCCATTTTGTGGTTCTTCAGTCTTAAATGGCAAGGCTGAGGAATCCCTTGGGGGCTACACCAACAACAGAAACTCAAAGGGACGAGAGGGCAGACAAAGGGAAATGCCAAAATAAAATACCAGAGAACTTAATCCTTTGTCTTTTGCCAGCTTTATGAACATCAGCTGTTCATAAGTGTAGTGGGACAGACAAGCAGAGAAATTAAAGGTCCAGCAATAATTAGTTCCAGTGGGGACAGGGTGAGAGATTCCTGGATTAGGGATGTTCCTGTTGAGCATGGCTGTCCATGGTAGGCTTCATTGGCAAATCTACCATATATTAAAACATATAATGTGACCAAGCAGCAGGTTAGAGATGTGCCAAATACTAAAATGCTCAACACACAGCAGCAAAAGGTCTATTACTTGACAAACACGTAGGAAGAGGAAAAAAAAAATTATAGTCAAACTCAGGAGTCAAGGGACCATTTTCAGACTCTTTAAATGAAATCCTCCAAGAAATTTTTCACAAGTCTGTTTAATTAAGGTGCAGATTAATTATTACTCCATGTAGAACAGAATCAGTTAAGAGGTATCTTCTATGCTCTTCTATTTATCAGTGTCTGGACACAAGGCATCGGTGGAAATAAATGCTAGCACCAAGTAAATAACCAACAAAGGACAGCTTTAAATGCATTGTTGGTACAGTATCATGACTGTTTCATTACTGTTTGATGATTACATAAATAATGCTTACAATTGTTAATGGCACAAACTGGCAAAATGGAGTAGAAAAGTACTTCTATTGTCACCTAGTCTTTTTATGACTCTACCAAGACATTAAAATGTTGCTTTTTAAATATGTCTGTTGCTAGTAATAAACCCTATCTTTACATGGGCCTTGCTAGGTACCAGTTTTGTGCAGTTACTGTGGACAAGTGACATGAGAGGTAAAGCAATACACAAAACCTCAATTAGAACAAATCTAACAAATCCTTGCCTGGAAGAATATCAATCTGCTCTGTTGTATTATTCTTTAATGCCCCCTCATGTAGTGTTCACTTATTATTGTCACAGTGAAGGGCAGGATATATTTCCTCTTTTGTACTTCCTCTCTAGCACAAGAAGCAGCTACAGCAAAGAAAGGATTATGAAGCTCTGATTCATGCCTCACTAATTAACTCACTGCATCTTTCTGTGTCATCTACAACATGCATGTCCCAGCTCTCCTTTTGTTGCTATTTGTGCCAAACCCAGGATGCTTTAGGGATGTGAAAAATAAATCTGGGACAAGATACAACAATGCTGGATTCACTTAAACAAACAAACAAAGGCAACTTGTTGGAAAGAAGACCCAGTAGTATCTATGCCATTAGGACCCTCCAACTTGCCACACTACAGACAAAAATTAATGCTCCTTTTCTTGTCAGGAAATGACACCCAAACCTTTCTTTCCCTCTGGTCAGGCTTCCCCTGAAAATGGCACTTCTGGCAGCCAGCAGCAAACCTATGCAAGCACCTCAGCAGAGCACTGACCTACCTTCATCATGCACCATTGGAACACCTTGGAGTGCAGGCTTACTAATACATCCAAATTATGATTTTCCCCTTAACCCAGAGGTGTATCTTCCTAAACTATCAAATATGGCTTAAAACATCGCTCTCAAATGACATTGTGACACATCAAATCAGCAGGAACACGGGAAGAGAACTCCAAAATACATTAACATATGTAACAGAGAATTCTTAAGGCAGGTGTTGCTGGAAAGGAATCATCTCCTGTAAATCGGTGTTAATCACAAACAGAAATTTGATTGTAGATTAGCACAATTCAGCACTGCACAATGGAAATGCCTTACAGGTGTCTTTATACAGAGGAAAACAAAGAACAAGTCCAATTCAGAGAGCAGGACTGGTTGTCTGATTGTGTTCATCTTACCAAACATTTCCAAGTTCACTACCAAACTACCTGGATAGCTCTGCACTGCTCTGTCAGTACAACTGCTGCAGGAAAATAAACTGAGGTTCTGAATATCCAGTCACAGCAGATCTCAGTAATGTTTCTGATGAAGGGGACTGGCTCCCTGTCACGGGGAGCAGCATCTGATGGTCTTCAGTCCCAATGGGGAGAGGAAGAGCTAAAGACATCTCAGAGGGTTTCACATCTATGGACTCTGATAAAGGACTTTTCTGACTCTGAATGGATTCTTGTTCATTGAAAGAATTATCAAGTGCAGTAGAATCAGGGGGAGTTTCAGGTCCTGTGGAAACAACAACAACAAAAAAAAACAACCCAGAAAGAAATGTTCGAAAGCTTGAGCATAAATTCTGCAAATTCTCTTTCCAAAGACTGTCAGAGCCAACACCTGGTGTGTCACAGGCTGCCTGGGCAGCTGGGATATTGGTGCTTCCATGTGCTGCAAAGCCAGAGCAGCTGTAAGTACAGTGTCAGCACTGGGAATCACATCTGCTGCTGCTTGTAGTGTGACAGCTGCAAGGATGATGCATTCCAGCCTGATCTCTACTTGGCATGGGACAGAAGAGAACAAACCCTTAACATCACAGTGAACAAAGGATCTCTGGAATCATCAAGGTTTCCTTGAGATTTTCCACGCCAGAAAGTCTCAGAAGCAGAGCCACATCCAAGCACCCTCCTTTAACTAAGACAGCAGTGTACAAAGTATCATCTGTCTGTAAACTTCTTTGGAAGACAACGTTTGTTAACTTCATTCCAGCCAGCCAGATTTTATCCAACCACTTGAAAAATTACTTTATATTCTGAATTGAAATCCCTGTTAGTGGGTTCCTTGCTGCCTTCCTGCTGGAATGCAGCTGGCCACTGCTCTTGGATGGCTCTCTGATTAAGCCACATTGGATATCTGACCCTTCCTCTACCAAAGCATGCTCCAAAGCCTGTTATTTCAGTGCTGAGGCACTCCTGGCTGCCTGCTGTCTCCATGAGAGCTGGCCTGCCTTGGCAGCTGTCCCAGCTCACCCCTCCAGCTCTGCCAGGTGCTCAGTGCTGCTCTGCCCTCACCACTGGCTTCCTGCTGCACTGGGGCTTTTCTAAATTCAAAGCTGTCTCTGCATATGGATCATTTTCTCACCCTCTCCCTCCCAAGCCAGACGTACACAGACACCAATTATCCCCTTTTCCATACGACAGGAGCAATGGATTTAGGGTCAATACATAAGGATGGACAGAGGACAAGGAGGATGGAGCCAGTGTTGAACAAGGCTGGATACAGAGGCTTTTGGCCCTAAAAACAACTACTATCCAAAATTCTTTTGTTTTCTAATTTCAGGCTTGGATGAGCAAAAAGATTTATTCAGCATGGAAGGCAAAAGAACTGATTTGGTTTCTTAACCTTTCTTTGCACAAGGAACTCACCTGTGTGAACTTTTGTTTTGTGCTTCTTAAGATTTTTTATATCTGTGTAAGAATTTCCACACATTTCACAGATAAATGGTCTTTCACCTGAAAAAAATGGTTTGGCAGTGAGAACAATCTTGGTGTTCAAGAAAATACAGTTAGAGACATAGGATAACAGATTTCAATGTTCTATTTTGAAATACAACTTCGTAACTCTTATTTTGTCTGTCTCTCTATTCAGAATAAAATTATTTCCAGAATAATAGTTTAAAACAAAGCAAGAAGACACAAACATTTTAAGTAATGCCTCTATCACACATCAACATCTATGCTGTGGTACAGATACTACTCTGAAAAAGGCAATTAAACAAAACTAATGAATATTTTCTTTACATGATGTTAACCCGGAGATATATAAATTAAGAAACTGTTCTACTTTTAAGTACAGCCCAATACAATGTATTTTAAAAGCAAAAGAGTAAAAGTAGATTGTAATTTATAGTGCAGGAAGCAGCTTGTCTGAAAACCGACCTGTATGGGACCGAAAATGTTTATTGAGCTCTCCAGAGGAAATAAAACTCTTTTCACAAATGCCACAGATATATGGCTTCTCTCCTAAAGGAAACAAGAGGACATTGTTATTTCAATATATAAACTAGAATACACATCAAGAGCAAATAAAACAAAACAGAGATAATGTCCAGTGGAAGAAAGCGCTCCCTAAACTGGAATCAAAGATAAAAAAAACACGAGAAAGGAGCTGGATGACAACTCCCAGTGTGGATTTCCGAGCTGTCCCCCCTCTCCAGCCCCGCCCGTACCTGTGTGTTTGCGGGAGTGGGTGATGAGGGAGCTGGACACGGCGAAGGCTTTGCCGCAGCTGTCACACACGTAGGGCTTCTCTCCCGTGTGGCGCCGCACGTGGTACGTCAGCGTGCTGGCCTGGGCGAAGCGCTGCCCGCAGCGGTCACACACGTACGGCTTCTCCCCGCTGTGCTTCCTGCAACAACACAGCCATCACCCTCGGGAGCAGCACCCACGGCTCAGGAGGCACCCTCGGGGAGCGCTGTGTCCCCACAGCTCCTCCTGCCACTGCTCGGGGGGACAGCAGAGAGGTGACAACCGAGTTCGGTGTGAAACTCACGGCCCGCTCCCTCTGGGATGGGCACGTGTGTGATTTCTGTGGCAGCTGAGCTGAACCACAGGCCCTGCCCAGGTAACGGGCACCATGGGATTGGCACGGGTGTGATTTCCATGGCAGCTGTGGCACGTGTGTGATTTCCATGGCAGCTGAGCTGAGCCACAGGCCCTGCACAGGTAATGGGCACCATGGGATTGGCACGTGTGTGATTTCCATGGCAGCTGAGCTGAACCACAGGCCCTGCACAGGTAATGGGCACCATGGGATTGGCACGTGTGTGATTTCCATGGCAGCTGAGCTGAGCCACAGGCCCTGCACAGGTAACGGGCACCATGGGATTGGCACGGGTGTGATTTCCATGGCAGCTGTGGCACGTGTGTGATTTCCATGGCAGCTGAGCTGAACCACAGGCCCTGCACAGGTAACAGGCACCATGGGAACTCAGAGTGCTTTGCACTTTAGGGTACTGAAATATAAGATGATGATTCCTAACATGGGAATATCATTCCCACTCCTGCCAAAAATGCCAAAAGCTCCACACAGACAGAAGTGCCAACGTTTCTCACTTCCCACCATGGAACTCTCTCTGGTGCTAAAAGCAGTTTAAAAGATAGATACCAGACCCAGGCTGTACCATTCACCCAGCACAAATCTCCTCCCTAATGAGCAGGTATATCCATGCAATTATTCCATTAGGCATTGTGAGAGAAGTCCCATGGGAAAAGGAGTAGCAATGCCACAATCACATGAATGTGTAACTCTTGCTCACACCGGAGTAAATGTTTCTATTTAAATAAACCCAAGGATAAACAATTGCAGGATCTCACTTGTGCCTACCTGGCGTGGATCTTCAGGTTGCTCGAGGTTGCAAACTGCAGGTTGCAGACATCACATTTGTAAGGCTTCTCCTCTCCATGGTGCATCCGGCTGTGGAATACCAGTTGGCACTTCTGGGCAAAGCCTTTGTCACACAGTTCACACTTGTATGGCTTCTCCCCTGGCGAAAAACAACACCCTTGCGCTCTCCATTTACATAAGAAAGCTTTGCAATCCATGACCTGACCAAAGCTCAGGAGTCTGCTCTAATGCTTCTTACAAATAACATCTTGGAACATCCTGTAATCAGTCCACTGAGGCAGAACGTGATAGAACACAGACCATAACAGGACTATTTTTTAACACATTATGTTTGGGTAAAAAACAAAAGTAATAATGTCTTTAATAGTTCACTTTCTCCACATTATTTTAAGAATGCTGCTACTTCAGCTTCAGACTCTTTGCTGGTTATGTCTGTTCACCATTCTGAATATTTAAAATTAACAAATCATCTGCATTTTCTTGCTTGTCCAACAGCAACAGGTCTTAAACATACAGTCTAGTGCTCCCTAATTTCTCATCAGTGTCTGCTGCAGAATGTTACAGGTACTTCTCTGACTATTCATGTTCTCTTAGTGGTGAACTGTCTCCTGCACGGGCTTGTGCAACTCTGCAGTTCTATGAAGTATAAAAATGCCTTTCTCTGCCACTCTGTGGCAGTGCACAATCAAACCTCATGAGTAAATAATGTACACAAAAACTTCAAAAGTAAAAGTACTAGACATCTAGCATGCCATTTAGCAACCAACACCATGGAATTCCCTCCCTACTCTTGCAAAAATTCCCAGGACAATACCCTCAAAGGTACCAGGTACAGCTGACATTCCTCCCAGCACTGTCCCTGAATTCTGCAGTCAAGCTCCACTTCATGTGTGAATCTTTGGTTAGATCCTGGCTCACAGAATTTGAAACTCTCTCCCTAGGTCACAGGAAGAGCAAGGTGTTCTCCTGCAGCTGTTCCTCCACATCTCCCTCTTCACAGCTCCTGGGAAAAAGCCCCACTGTGACCTCTGCTCAGAGCTTTGTAACATACAGAACACATGGAAAGGCAAGCACAGGATGTCCCCCCTGCACCTTCCCAGGCTCCAGCAATTTGTTGTTCATCATCATTTAAAGTCAGACAAGCTGGATTAAATCGTTTAAGTGTTCCTAAGTGATTTCTCCTGGATGCTTGATATGACACAAGCTCCTGGCAATGTTACTGAATGCAGAGATCCTAACACCATCACACCTTTCAGCTGCACATCTACTAAATAAAACCCCAAACGTTGTAGTAATTCAGCCAACCTTCCTTGAGGACCGTATAAGACAAATTATGAGATTGATTTTTTTTCCCTACTCTTGTTCTCATATATTGTTTTGAAGTTTATAAAATAGCAACAGGAATTCTAGTATCGAGTACTGCTTGCTTTTCATGGTCTACTGACAGTAGTTTTTGGCCACTCCACCACTCTACAGAGCTGAAGGACAGCCAGCTCTCCTGAGTCTTTCCAGAAATCGAGATGCTCAGACAAATCAAAATGTTCAGACTAATATAGTCCTTTCTAGCTATTGAAAGTACAAACTGTGATTTTGTACTGAAAAATGCTGAAGCTTTTCATGTTATCAGGATACTGGTACTACCCCTGCATGCACAGCCACAGCAGATAGAATTTCAAGAGGAAGAAGTCAGAGTCTTTCCAGTTCTGCACTCGCAGGCTGTGTGTGATCCCAGGCCTCCACAGCCCACGAGACACTGAAGCCAGTGGCTTACCTGTGTGAGTTCTTACATGCGTTTTCAGCTGATTGCACTGGGTGAAGGCCTTCCCACAGAGCTGGCACACGTAGGGCTTCACCCCCTTGTGTATCCTCATGTGCCGACGGAGGCTGCTCGCTTCGGAGAACACCTTCCCACAGGTGGTGCACACGGGCTTGGCCTTGGAGAACTTCTGGTCCAGCTCCTCTCCCGAGCTCTCCAGCTGGTAAGTGCCCTTGTCACTGGCTATGTTGGACATGCAGTGCTCCTTCAGGGCACAGCTCTGCTGAGGCTTTCCCCGTTTCTGTTTGGCTGCCATGGTCTGTGCCAGCATATCCTGTGCCGCCAGCGTTTCGCTCTCCACCACGGCTGCCAGCTGCAGCTCCGAGTTATCGCTGCCCTGGGCAGCCTGCTCTGTTATGTGGGTGGCCAGCTTATTTGCATCTAAAAACATCTCAAAGGATGTGTTCCCAGCCACTTCGTTCTGATATTGGAGGGATTTATTCTCCATGCTTTTGGGGGGACTGAAGTTCTTCTTTCGCTTTTTGGGTTGAGGCGATTTCTTTTCTAAAGCTGCCTTCTTTGCCTGTGGTTGAACCAGCTCTGCAGCAGCAGCAGCATCTTCCTTCTCCCGACTATTGTAATCTCGGAGAGTCAGGAGGCAGGCCTGCTGATTCATTTCAACATTCCCAGTGATACTGGATGTCTCTGTGGAAGAGGGATTAGCAATGAAAGCAAAGTCCTCCATCTTGATCTTGCATTTGGTGACCACTTCTTCTACTTTGAGATAGTCGGCAGCCTGGTGAATCTCTTTAACATTCCAGCTGCAAGGAAACAAAATGTGGGTGAAACATTTTGGACAAAGCAAACATTTGTTCTGCACCAACTGTATCACACACAGACACAGAGGAGTTACTCTGTCAGAAAATGTAACTCTGAGAAGATACAGCAACATTTAATTTCCCTGTGCTGTAGAGCCACCAGGCTCTAGAATGTCAATTATTTCTGAATTGAAGGTCCATGTCTAGTGAGGTCTGCAGAGCCTCAAACTGAGGATTTTATTTTTGTTACATGCCTCTTGTAGAATCTTAAGTTAAAAGCCAACTTGTAAGGGATGAGGCTAGATGTGGGCTTGCTGGTCCAAACAGCTCAGAAACAACAGCACAAAGGGACAAAACACTGGAAAACAAAATACATAAAATACCATTTCATAAACCTTTTGGCCAAAGTCTCAGGTAATTCACTAGGAGTGCATTCACCTCAGCACTTCTCTGGCAGGTATTAATCTTGTTTTATAAAATGATTTGTAAACAGTCTTAATTCTGTATCAGCTGCACACAGACATCATTAACACCAAGGAACTCCTCATTTAAACCACTACACTATATTTTTCAGTTCCTGCCACACAGGCAGGATGGTTTAGGAAAAAATAACATGGAAAAGGTAGCAACACATACCATGAATGCAATTATGGATTGACAGCACTTTAAAGAGAAATTAACGGCAAACAAACTCATTCTAACAATCTATTACACAGTAAATGTAATTGAACAATAAACAACTTGCCACAGTTACTCTCCACAGGAATACAACAGTTTCAGTATCCCATCTATGGGAGTGCTGGGCTCAAAGCACCCTCCTGGTGCACTCCTGCACACACTGCCTCTGAGACAACACACTTTGCAGGCAGCTGCAGCAGCCCCAAAGGGACCCAGGACAACATGACAGGTGTCACCTGTAGCCAAACAGTTCTCTCTGGGCAAGAACAGTACTTTCACCTTCCTCCTGCAGAGATCCACCTGCTCAGAAAACCCAGAAACTCTCCTGCTGCAGTTCCAGATGGACATCAAGAACTCTGCACAATTCTGCTCTTTTGTAAGTGGCAAAGCACCAATCACTAACATCAGTTCTGCTGCTGGTACAGTTTGTAGCTAATTAAAAAAATACTATGAAGCTATGCACTTAAAATTATTGAGTGTGAGTTTTCACACTTCAGTAGAAATTAAAAGCCTGCATTTGACATCAAACATTGAGAAAGAAGTAAAAATCCTGGACTTGGTACTTCTAAGTAGCCATACCTCCCCCATGAGAGAGAAATCTCTTTCACTGAGAAAAAAGCACCCTCACTGTATGTGAAGCAGTACAACAGGCACAAAATCAATGCAGTAATGAGGGGACACACTTTTTCTGTGACTCCTTTTGGGCAATGTAATATAAAATTTTAAGTAATAGATCATACAAATTTTAAAATCGTGCCTATCCTTATCCATCCCTCAGCCTTCAGTCTCTACCACATTCACAGTTCCAGTGTGCTTTTGAAAAAAAGAACTACTGTAATTCACCTCCAGACACACACTTGTCCTTCCTTCTCCTGGTAATCATGCACAACATTTAACCTCTCCCAACCCAGACAGAAACAGCAGGAAACTGAAACTATGAATTAGTGAAATATCACATATCACACCTTTATTCTCACACTCACATGTCATGGGGTATTTTAAAGCATACAGATGAACTTCAAGTTGTCAATATGTATCACATCCACTGCTATTTGTTTCTCCACATCTTATTACAAAAGACCCAGGTCTGCCTTAACACAAAATTTCCCTATTCCTTTTCCCCCTTTAATAGCCTGTTACCTGTCAAGGTTTAAGTTTCCTGTATAAATAAATTCCAGGAGCTTTTGGAATCCATCAGCTTTCACTTGAGTCTGATCCAAGACAACGTTGTTGTCAGATGCATCTCTGTAAAAGGCCCCGAAGTACTCGCTGAAGGAGGCAAGCACATTCCTGTGTGCTTTGAACTGGAATTCCCCGATGACCACGGTACAGTCGCAGAGGAATCCGGCCTCTCGCTGCTTGTTCAGCCTCTCCAGCAGGTGCTCACAGTGATGGGAATACTGCATTTTGAGAACGCGCTGCAGCCGCCTTCTGATCTGCAAAAGCAAAAAATAAAAAAATCAATTTACATGCAAGATTTCACTTTTTTTTCTCCCTCCTCAACAGTTAATGATTACAGAGCAGTCCAAGTCCGGCCCTGCCCGTGCTCACTCAGGACAGTCCGGCAGCAGTGCGAGGGACAGCGAGATGGTGGCTGCTGCTCGCCCCGGGGCGCTGCGATGCAGCGGCGGAGCGCGGGGGCGCGGGCGGAGGCCGTGCGCTCCCGGCCCCCGGGATTAGCCCGGCTCAGCCCGGACCTGCCAACCGAGTCACACCCGGGCTCGGGGAGCGGCCCGAGGCTCGGAACGCGCGCCTCGGACCGGCCAGCGCTCAGCCCGCGGGGCGGCCGCTCCTGGGC
>JACBWW010000055.1:811720-834065 GCA_020086605.1 Lanius collurio
TCCCCCCGCGCCGCCCGCCCGGCCCGAGCGCCGCGGCCCCCGCGCACCTACGGAGGGGAGACAGGAGCGAGCGCTGCGCTCAGGCCGCCATGTCCCGGTGACGCCGCCGCCGCTTCCGGGACGCGAGTTCCGGCCTCCGCGCCGGGGGCGGCTTGGGAAATTGGGGAATAAAACGGGTTCAGTGTTGCTGCCGGGCCGCGCCTTTCGTTAAAATAACTCGGGAATGGGGATTGAAAAGCTGAGAACGGCGTCGCTGCTTGGCATAAAGGGAAAAAAACGTGCCCCACCGGCGCGTGTTTCCGCCCGGTTTCGAACCGGGGACCTTTCGCGTGTTAGGCGAACGTGATAACCACTACACTACGGAAACACCGCTGCAACGGGGCTCTGCAGCTACCCCTGTAATGCCCTCCGCCCCGCCCGCCGCGCTGTCCGACCCCGCCTGGCCGCGCTGTCCCTTCCGCGCCCTCCGCGTCCCTCCTGCCCCGCACCGCGCCCGGAGCCCGCGCTCGGGCCGGACCTGCACCCCACGGACACCGCCAAACGCCCCCGGGAACCGCATCCTCCCACTGCCTCCGGTCCTCCTGCAGCGCCGGCAGGTCACCCCCGAGTGTGAGCCTCTCTATGCGCTCCCCACGCACACCAGGAATAACAGCGTGGGTGGAAAGGAGAAACTTCAAGGAGAAAGGGAATGTTTGACACTGCTGGCAGGGTAGGGCCGTGATGAAGCAGCGCACAGGAGAGCTGGGAGCTGGGCACGGAGTGCGTGACACCCGTCAGCGTCTGCTCTGCAGGCCTCCAGCTACAGCTGGAGTTGGAGAATGGGGAAGTGACTAATCCTCCTGGATTTTCTAGAGCACCAGGAACTGAAATAACACATCTTGGAAGGAGCTACAGAAAGGAATGTGGTTTTGCCACTCTTTGCAAAGGGAAACATGAGCCAAACTCCAACCAGTGGAAAGATACATCCTATGACCTTCTCCAAGGAGCTGAAGTTGCCTGGATTGTGACAGGTCAAATGAATACCCAGTATTTTTTTCAAAACAAAACACATAATTGAAGTGTACACATTCCCAATGTCCTTTACCTGGGACATCCCCAAAACACCTTGACCAAGGGTACTGGTGAGATGCCAGAGATGCTGGTGTTGCCACAGAGACTGGGGTGGAAAAGTGTTTGTCCAAAACCACCGTATTTTGTTTGATTCCTGGACTTATCCATAAAAGCGTCGGATTGTCATGTCCTGGGGAGATGGGAGGCTGTGGGATGGGAGGCTGTTGTGTTATCTTTTGTGATAGTTAAAAAAAGAAGAGTAAAGCGCTGAGAAGAAGGGAGCGGGGGGAGGGTGTGTGTGTGTTTTAATTTCTTGTTATAGCTTTTAACTTTTAATTCTGTTAGTTTTTTTCTCTTGGTACTGCAACTGTTTAAGTGTGAACCTGTTTTTTGCCTCGCAGCCAACTAGTTTTCCTCAATATTTTCTTATTTTGTTTTCCTTCTAAAATAATTGATATTTTAGATGCTTGACGCTCAGTTGTGTCAAACCACAACACAGATGCCAGTCACGGTGTCACCCACAGTGACAACCAGTGACAGCAATCTCTAAAGGCTGCTGCTTTCCCCCTGGTATTTTCCAGTTTGACCTGGACAGCTGAGAGCTTACAGATCATATAACATGGATTCTGAAATTGGCACTTCATAAGTCACAGGAGCTGAGAAGCTGCTTGTAGAAGGCATTAAAGAAATATGATGTGTGCCTCAGGCTTAGGGAAGGGATGACTAAAAATCCCAGTGATGTGGAAAAAACTTTCCACCTTCCATGACATTGCAGTTCAGAATCAAGGGTTTAATTGTCCTAAAAGCCTCTTTTGCTCTCCTGATTTTGGCACAGTCAGCAGGGAGTGGCAAGTTCTGCTCCAAATCTATCATGAATGAATCATCACCATGTTGGCATAAGGACTTCCACTCCACTCTTTTCTTGTGTTTTCTGGTGGCCTCTTCTCTGGAATTAAGTTCAATACATGGTCTCAGGTGTTGAGGTGAAAGTCAGAGCTTCTGCTAATAAGATTTCAGTTTGGACAGAAGGCTCCTTGCTTCCTGGGTGCCTTCCAACCCACAGAGATTACTGTGACAGACTACAGGGAGGCCTAACATAGTGCACAGAAAATATTTCTAAAATGTACGTTCTTACAACAGCTTTTCCTTGACCTTTCATGGAAAAGAACCCAAGATTACAGCTACCTGGGAGCAAGTAATGAGAAGTCTGTGTCCGCACACCAGTAAAAATCATAACATCTTGCACAATTTATTCCTTCTTAGTCTGTGAATACACCTTTCTGAATAAGTATAATTTTTTTTTTTTGAGAGGCTCTTTACCAGAACAATCCTGCACAGCATATGTACGACTAAAGTTGGGAAGACTGAGAGCTCTAAGCTATTGTTTCACACTCCTTTGCACTTGCAAAATGCCTTGCTTTTCCATGGAAATCTCAGGTTCGAAAAGGAAGGCTTTTGTGTGCTCTCTGGGGAACTTGAGGCAGCAGAGGGGTCCGAGGTGAATGCTCCAGGGAGCACCGCAGGGAGCATCCGCCTTGCACAAAGAGAGGTCACGGCAGAGATGAATAAAAACCATCATCCAACACAGCATGGGAGGGGGAGGAGGGGGCTGGTGGGGCTGGCACAGCCCTGCTTTGGGGGAACGGTGAGAGAGGGGTGGCCTGGTTGCTCATTCAGAGACCCTCAACTGGCACAGGATGGACCTGAAGGCAGGCTCAGGCCCCCTAAGTCCAGCCCGCAAACACCGGGCCCTAAGCCCCAGGCACCAGCTCCCAAATCCCGATACTACCGCCCAAATCCCAGGCACCAGCCCCCAAATCCTGGCCCCAGTCTCTAAATCCTGGCACCAGCCCGCCCTCAAATGCCAGATACCAGCCCCCCGATCCCCCTACCCGCCCCCAAATCCCGGTACCCGCCCCCAAATCCCGGTACCCGCCCCCAAACCGCAGGCGCTGATTTCCCAACCCCAGGCTCCAGCCCCCAAATCCCGCTGCAAGCCCCGGGCCGGGTCCGGGTGGCCGGTGCCGGTCCTAGGCCCGGGCCGCCCCTCCTGCATCCCGGCCCGTGGCCGCGGGGCACGGAAGGCGCGCTCCCTGCCAGGCGCGCTCCCGAGAGCACGCGGAGCGTTCCAAACTCCCGCCGCCGGCCGCGCCCCGCCCCCTCCCCCCTTCGCAGCCAATGGCAGCGGAGCAGGCCGCCCTCTGACCAATGGGAACTTAGGGCGCCTCGGAGTATAAGATGCGGGGCCCGGGGCGGCCGCGGCGCGCGCCGGGGTGGGCAGGTCCTGGGGCTGACTAACCCTAATGGCGGCTGCGCCCCTCATGCTCGCTCGCTGTTTTACTCGCTGACTTTCAGTAGGCAAAGGCAGCAGCCCGAGAAAAATGGGAGGGAAGGGGAGAGGTGCGTCCTTAAAAAAAGCCAGCGAGGGGGATCTCCACCCTGTCCCGCTTTGAGGTCCCTGTCCCTCCGCAACCGCGGATACGCTCACCGTCGCCCCGCGTGGAGGCCGCGGTCGGCAGGCTCAGCGCCGTTACCGCCGCGAAGAGCTTGTCTCTGTCAGCCTCGGCGGCGGCCGGGATCGAAGGGCCGGCCTGCCCAGCCAGGGCAGCCGGGGGACCCCAGTAAAACAAAACGGGAGCGGCGCCGCCGAGCGCTGAGCAGCCGCGGCTCCCTCAGACGTGGGATGCGCGGCCGGCGCCGCCCCGACACCCCCAAACCCCCCCTCCCCGCCGGGAGGATCCGGCCCCTCGGGATCGGGGTGTCCAGGCGGCCTCCGGCTCTGCTGGGCCGGCCGGGGACCCCGAACGGAGCCCCTGAAGCGTCGGTCCCCGCCGAGATTTGCCGTGTGCTCCCCTCGGAGTGCGGGCGGTGGGAAGGATGCGCTCGCCGCCACCGCCGAGATCTTATCTAGGAAAGCCCTGAGGTGATGGAAGCTCACAAATGCAGAATTTTATTCATCGAGTTCAAGAAATGTTGAGTTTCACTCATCGATTTTGGCTGCAAAGAACGGAATTTGGGAAAACGTGAGCGACAGAGCAAGGAAAGCTGGGGACAGGTACTTCGCTGCAGCGTGGAGCAAAGGTTGTGAGGGGAAGGTGCTGTGGCTTGCCCTCCCTTAGCAATTCCTCTCCGTGTGCTCAGGCTTTGGCACTGCCATGAAGAGAAGCTCTCCAATGCGTGCCAGGGCACAGCACCAAACCTGCCTATTTTGTGCCAGGGCACAGCACCAAACCTGCCAGTGGTGTGTTGAGCCCCAGCCCTGCCTGCCTGAGGGAGGAATGCCCAGGGCCCATCCTGTGCCATCACCATCACAGGAATTGGCTGTTTGCTTACCTCTGCTGTTGGTTCTGACCATAGCCAAACCTTTGATGTTTTTGTATCTGGCATCAACCACTTACAGAAGGTTCACCAGACCTGCGAGTGCACGTGTGGAACACACACTTAACCCTACAAAACTGCACTTGGGCATCATCAGTGCTCATTTACCGACTCTCCGTTAATATCCTGAGCGTTTGACCAGTGCCATCTTGTGGCCTTCGATTTTTTTCTTTGCACAGAGGATGGGAGTGAACTTGGGTACTTTTTGATTCTGTTTGAAAGAAACCTTCTGCATCCAGAATAAACAGAAACAGGAGAGGCTGACCCCACACACTTGAAGATATGTAGGGCCTTTCTGGTCCTGGAATCTGAACTTGCTTAATAAATCTGATCCAGCTAGAACTAGTGCTGGCTCTGCTGATAGTTATGTCCTTTCTTGGTTCAAACAATTGTGTTTTCACTGTTTTATCTTGTTTCCAAGCAACAGCTTTCACTTAGCATCAAATACTTCATTTCGAGCTCTCAACTGAACATGCAGAGCCAAGATTTTTCCTGTGCTTAGGACATTGTTTTTCAAATGTAACTCGACTTATGATTGTCTCTCTGAAAAAAAAAAAGTCTTGTCTTCTAAATATACCTGGTTTGGTGGCATTTTAAATGATTTTTTTTTAGCTGTCCTTTGAAAGAAGTGATAAGCTTAAACTGCTTATAAAAAAACATGCACTCTGCAGATCCCCATGTCAGAGGGAAAATGCTAAGGAACTCAGAACGTGGTCTACTTTTGTTTCTGTTTATTTATGGAAGCAAGGAAAACTGCAACGTGGCATTGTTGCAAAGAAAACGGAACTCTAGATACAACTTGCTACTGTTTCCGAACAGCCCGCCCAGCTGTCCTACCTGCCCCAGGCCAAAAAAAACGTGCTAATGTGGATTTTTAGGAATGCAAACAGAAGCTCTCAGCAACTTCACCCCTGAAGTATTTAAAACCATTTGCAACTGTGTCAAAGGAATTGTATTCAATGTCTCTCCTAGGAACAGACAGGAAAGTAAAGTCACCGGCATCCAGCAGTAGTTACCTGCCAAGTCAGCAGCTCCATCTTGTATCATTTGGCATGAAGTCAATTTTCTTCCCTCAGGACCTAAGTGCTCATCTTAATGTCTCCAGATTTGTTTGATTTAAAAATCTTTTTAAAATCCTGTTTATGATTATGTTTGGAAGAAGAGGAGCTCTTGTTCTCAGTAGAGTTATGAAAGGGTGTTATTGAGGTTCCCACGCTGGGCTGCCATTCTGTTAGCTTGGGATTTAGGGTTGCACATCCTGGGTGACTTGTGGAGTGCCAGCTGCTCAGGAATTAGCACCGAGAGCTCAGGAGCTTCTGTAGCAGATGTTCAGGCTGAGCTTTGAAGAACGGCTGGTTCAGGTCTGTTTAAGGCGAGCATTGTGGTTGTTTGAGGTCAATCACACGACGTTTGCTGTATCAGGCTGGATTCGGGGACAGTGCTCTGGCCGAAGGTGACCCAGACCAATGTGCCCTCCCAGCAGGATGAAGTGGCCTCACTGCACACCTCCGTGCCTGGGGTTGCCTTCCTTTTGCATGGTCATCTTCTCGTGCGCTGTTTATGAACACCTCAGAGCTTTCTGTCCCTGTGGGAAAATGGGTCCTCTTCTGTGGAGAACCTAGGAAAAAAATCAGCAGACCACGGATGAAATCCCTTAGGAGATCCCATAGAACTGGCGGGATAGCAGGAGGGATAACATTACAGTGCTTGTGCGAACAGCTCTGAGCGTGTTTTGGGAGCCGACAGACCTGGGGCCCCTGAGGGGACGAACATACCTCCCCCATTACCACATTTCAGCGCACATTTCTCAGGATGAGGTTCTCAGCCGTGTTGATTCCAGCTCGGGTGCTGTATGGCAGCTCCTGAGCTGCTCTACCTTCGCCTCTGCTTTCAGTCACCTCTCAATGTCGTTGCCCTTTTTCACTCCCTGTACATGAAAGCAGCAGGATTTTATCTTGCACTGCTTTCATTAATCTGTTCCCAGTTTAAGTTTTGTTTTCAAACTAATGCCAGAAAGCTAATCATGGTTGTTTGGGTCGGATGCGATGTGTCACGGCACAACAAACAAACCAAGGAAGATTTAAATCAGTGCAAGAGGTTTATATGCAAAAATGGACAAGTATAAATTCACATGCTGGTGTGACTTTGTGTGCAAATTTGAAGTACCCTTAGCAATGTACTTGAAATGACCAACAGAAAAGCTGGAGTTTTTTCAGTTACTGAGAATTCTGCTAAACACTTCCCAAAGTTGTTGGCAGAGGTGACAGCACATGCAGAGTTTGCAAGAACAGCACGAGCAGAGTTAAGGTTGTACTGAGATATTGAGTCTTAACAATACAGTTCAAGTTGACCTTGCTTATGAGGCAACAAAAAGTGTCTTAAGGAAAAATAATAATTATCAAAGAGTAAAGAATGGTTTAATTCAAAGGCTGTTTAACCTCCGACAGGTCTGGCAAATATTAATAGAACTCTACCCTAATTCTGTTTGTAGATTGCCTCAACAAGGGATACCTTCAAAATGTGGTTGGATTTGGTATCTAAGGATATTTATCAGGAAACGGAATGGAATAAGCATATGTCTCAATCATTCATACATAAATAATTTAATGGTGAAGTGAAGTCATGCAATCAAATCTTTGTAAATGCTAAAAACCGTGGACTAAAAATGGTGTAAGAATATAATTTTCTTTGCCTTTCTTTGCCCAGTTCTCTGCATTCAGCTCAACACACCCAAGTTGGGAAGTTGTTTTATCCAAAAGAATTTTGGCAAACCCAGCCCCAGGCAGTGCTAAACCTCTGGCACGAGAGCCTGGGAGAATGCTCTGTGTGCTGGTCCTGTGCGTGGTGCCTCTGCCCTGCTCCATGGGGCAGGGCAGGCCCATTTTCAAGCCCAAGCTCTGCATTGCGTGGCAGTGCTCAGGCAGCCGGGACACAGCTTCTGCCTCCGGTACTTGGAGTTTTCAGGCTGCAGAGGCAGGATTGGAACTTGGGCCTAATGATATTTTGAAATTAAGGTTTATTAGTTACTTTTTTAAAATTTGTGTGTGCTCTAGCTGCAGTTCTGGGTGAAGCCTTCCAAACCCTCAGATCCGTACATAAAGAAGTTGTTGATGTTTGGATTCGTGTTTACTTCCCAGCTGGATCAGACCTAAAAGTCACAGTGGCTTATGAGTGGAAGGGACTTTTTTCTACCTCTCTTTGGTCACTTGAATTTTGTATTTCAAAGATTTCACTAGGGAGAATTTACCCTCTGTGGCTGCTGAAGCCTTTGTTTCGCGCGTCTTATCAGTGCTGTTATCTCTTGCTGTCGATCCTATTTTTCCAACGCTAGATGGCAACAGCCCTTCATTTGTAAAACACTGGAGTGGAACTCGGTACATCACACAGTTTAATGTGCAAAGAGGGGAATTTAAGCGAAACTATGTGCAAATAATTTTTTTTTTTAAGTACAGACAAACTGCCATTTAGTGGAAACGTTTGCAATTTAAATAAATTCTTAATATGGAATCCAATTCAAACCAAAACATTTAAAAATGTTATTTAAGCCTCACAGGAAGGAACTAAAATGATTTGTCATCCCTATGTAAAAAGGTATTTAAAATGCATTTTTCAATGTATATTCTGATAAACTGATTAAGAAATGTTGATTAACAGTAGATTTTTATTCCCTTTCAAGTTTTCTCAAAATACTACTAATTTTCAGTTTATGTTTGGTTGAGAAAATAATTAAAACACATTTTTGCACAAATTAAAGAATTATATTTCTTGTCTATCCTGTTTAGGATTCATCTTGGAAAAGTATTTTGACAATTTGACTCCATCGAAAATAGTGTCAGAGATCAGCATTTGCAAATCTTCAATTTTACTTTTGCCTCTAAAAATGCATTGTATGATTTGAAACTACATGTGGAAACATCAGGCTTTCCAGTACACAGCAGTATGCTGTGGGATAAATTGCTTTCCATATTTCTCATTTATTTAAATAAATGTACTGCTTGCTTTTGTGGAATATACACTCTGTTTCCCAAAAGCAAACGTGTGAGTTGTGTGAGTGAGGAAGATAATCATCTATAACAAAGTTACAACCAAGTCACAGGACTTTTGGGAATTTTACAGCTGCATACCCAAGTTCTCATGCATTATCATAGCATTCTGGTTTGCCACGATAACGAGTTTAAAGGCTGGAATTTCTCTGTTTTTATTGAAAAGATAATCAGACTGTTGTACATTAATGATGGGATATTGGCAGCTATGATAATTTCATAGGAAACATTTTAGTATGGCAATTAGTATTTTAATAAGGTTGTTTCTTATTACAGTATTTGGTATTATCTGAATTGTACAGTTGGGCGCTTCACTGCGCTCCGTGGGGGACAAAACAAGGCAGAAAGGATGAAACCTGACAAATGATGAGGGAGGGTTGGTCCTAGGACTGCTACTGACTGCAGATGTGCCCTTCTGAGCTGCTTGCATTGGTCCTGTGCAGCACAGGGGGCAGGATCCGCCGCCCTGGGAAGTGCTGAGCTGCGCTCTCCTCTCTGCCCCTGCCCGGGGCAAGAGACCCACCGAGCTCCGTTGTTTCCGGGCACAAAACTGTCCTCTCGCTCGCAAACTTCCACCATCAGCAACATTTACCAAATCAGCACGCTTTAACTTTTTTTCTCTCCGGTTCAGCCACCGAGCCTCCTAAAGAGCAGAATTCCAGAACCTCTTTCATCACTCTAATATTCCTTTAAACAACAGTATCATGGGATCTATTGTACTTAGCTGTAGTATGTCTACCGTACAGCCCATGTTTTTCATCACAGGAAGCAGCTTGAACTGCTTATAACACATGGAGTAGATATTTGTCTTGTTTTAGAACAGCTTTATATCGTTCAGCTGGCTTTACAGCCTCTTCTGGGTCTAAAGATAAGTACTTTTAAGGATAATCCTGAAGTTTTTATCTTCCGCATCACCAGCCCGCACTTTCGTTACCATTTCATATTGCGCTGCTCCAGGCAGCTTTGAACAACCTGAGCTTGACAATTAAGGGAGTGAACTGGCAAAACTGCTAATTTCTCTCTTTTTCCTTTCACTCTTATCTCATATTCTCTAAGGTACACGTCTTTATCTGTGTGTTTCCAAGAAGGTGTTCAATTAATAACTCAGACAAGTCAGAGCTGATAGGATCTTTTCATGTATTAATTTAACTCTTCCTTTCAAACGGAGTGCCAGAAAATCACTGTTTTCATGTTTTCTCTATTTATTCTGGCTGGATTTTTTAATTGACGTTGCATGCTGTAATCCTTTGATTCTGGTCCCAAGAAATTATCAGGGATTACAGCAGTGGCCTTACAGGTAAAGGGGGTTCTGACTGATGTCTTGAATAGCGGCTTTCTTCTCTATTAATGTTGATTTTAATTGTTTTTTTTATTTATAGCAAAAAGATAAACCCACAGACTTAGGCAGGATACAGAAATACTATCTGGTTTGTCACTCGGTTGGTTATGTTTGTTTGTTGTTTGGTTTTGGTTTTTTTTTTTCTGATAATAAAAAAGATGCAATGCAGCTGATGAGTAAAACAAAACTAATTTTCAGTGAACAATCACAAGACTTGTCCAAAGGCAGAGGTCTGTTGGTGTGTATATGTGAACCATTTAGCAGTTACAGAGAATGAGGTTTGAAAGCTCCCTGTTCTTTCACTAGGCATGAAGGACAATATGTTTAGTTCCCACCTGTATTGGTCTTGAAGAAGGTTTAAACTTGCAATAAGAGCTAAGTAGATTTGATATAAGGAAAAAATCCATTTGGCTCTTATCTACAGTTTAAATTGATCTTGTCCTGAGAGGAAACCCTTGTCCTGTGAGTTGGGAGATGCAGAAAAGCCACAGTCCCTCTTGGCTAGAACTGGAGATGAGGATGCCCAGAGCAGGAGGTTGTTTCGTGAAGATGAAATGACAGAATTTCCCTGAAAAAACTGGTAACCAACTCACCAAAACATGATGTTCTATACTGAAAAAATTCTTTAAAACCCGTTCCAGGGAGTCTTTTTTTGTTTTGATTTTTGGAAATTAAGATAATGATTCTTTATTGGTGTTTTTAATAAACACTATTGATAAAGTATTTTACAGCTTTCTATTCCTATGGCTTATGAGTCCATGTTCTATTTGTCTTCAGAGAGAGCAGCCACCATGAATTTGAAACTAAATAGATGGTAAATTCTGAAAAATGACAATACACTCTTTCTCCTGGTTTTCCTTGTGAAGCACAGGAACCTTTATGTGAACAATTTCCCAGAAATAAATATATAGACTCTATAGGCAGTGTTAGGCAGTACAAAAATTATTATGTAATACAGAAAAAAAATTACCCATTAATAAGCTTTTTGATGCCAGCCATTTTTCTACCAAGTTGATTTTTCGTTCTCCAATCACAGGAACTTCCTGTAAGGATTTTTTTCCTCAGAAATGCCATTTTTAATGTAGCAAACTTATACCACCAGGACAAAAAGTTGATTTACATCCAGTGATCATAAACACTTGTGAACTAAGTTAAATCACTGATTCTGTGATTAATACAGTGGTTTAGTGGTCAACCTATTTAATGGAAATCTTGTGACTAGAAAGTTCAAGCCTAATAAGCTCAGGGATACAGCAGTTCTGGAGTATTTCCAGCATTTTACTTCTATTTCTAAGATTATCTTGGTAGTACCACCAAAGCAAGTGAAACATAAAGCCACAGGTGACACATGAGGCCACAGGTGACTTGCTGGCTTGGCAATGTTACACTTTAAAATTCAGTTTAGCATTGCAATAAGACCTGTTCAAATCATGTTTTAAGTGTGTATCTCAACTCCAAGTTCTGGCCAATTGCTTCAGACATTTCAAGATTTTTCATCTTAAGGAAAAAATATGCAAGAAGTAACAATATTTAAAAAGGTGAAAATCTACTTTCTTTAAGGCAAATCTTGCAACACTTTGTTCCTCTTTTTTAAAAAAGTATAATTAGAGCTTCAAGTGTTTTCCATCTTCATGTTTGTGCAAGGTAAATTGGGATTTTTAAATGAAGCCTTGCTAATAATTAAGAGATATGTACATCATTCATTGAAGATGTGGGAACCAAAGTGAAAGCCCAAGGAGATGTTACTGAGTGCTTGTTGGTTGTTGTGGTTTGACACAACTGAGCGTCAAGCATCTAAAATATCAATTATTTTATAAGGAAAACAAAATAAGAAAATATTGAGGAAAACTAGATGGCTGCGAGGCAAAAAACAGGTTCACAATTAAACAGTTGCAGTACCAAGAGAAAAAAAAGTTTATTACTAACAGAATTAAAAGTTAAAAGCTATAAAAAATATTAAAACACACACACCCCCTCCCCCCGCTCCCTTCTTCTCAGCACTTTACTCTTCTTTTTTAACTAGCACAAAAGATAACACAACATAGGATTCTAGTCAGTGTTACAGTACTAAAAAAACCCCAAAGTCTCTTTCTTATGCTTAAGGAAAGAAGAGTTTCTTCTTCTTGCTTCACATGGTTTCTCAAGCTGCCCCCAACAACAGACCTGCCAGGAAAGAAACAATCTGCTGTGGTGTAATACATCTCTTCTATGAAAAAATATCAGTTTTTTCACACTGCCACACCTGGGCCATCACATGGGGTTATCAACCTTTTAAGGATGGGTCACTTTGGCCTGAACACAAAGGCTTTTTCTGCTACAAATCCTTAAAAGCCTCTCACTGCTTCTATATAGCCTGGCATAGGCACTCTCTCTTTACAAACTTCAAGGGCCACACATAAGTCTTCCATCCCCCCATATACTTCAAATTGATTACAGAGACAAACAGTTTGAGATATTACAGTTTCTTACCACCGCATGCAAGAAGGATTTTTAAGCTCCGCGCGAGGAACGCGGCACCGCCCCTTTTCTCCGCCGCCGTTTCAGCTCCGTCTCACAGGGCTCACTCTCTCTGACTCCGAAATTTCTATGTTCAAAAATGGTCTTAGGCAGGCTCTTTTTGTGCTGCTGGCTGCATGGTGGTTCAGCTCTAAGTGTGCTGGCTGCAGAAAGGAGGCTCCCGCCGGCTCCACCTGGAGAGCAGGGGCGGAGAGGTGAAAGAACCCGCTGGTCCCAAAAAAGCCGCTCTGGAAAGGTCCCATCTGCGCAGCAGTCCAGGGCTGGGTTTAGCAGTCCATAGTTGGGTTTAGCAGTCCATGGGTGAGTTTAGCTGCCTGGGCTCTGGGATGGCTCCTTCCCCAGCGGCCCGGGGTCTGTGCTGCAGCATCAGGAAGAGGAGAAGGGGGCCGGGGCTTCGTCCCGGCCCGGCGGGGCCCGAAGGCTCCGAGGCCTCCCGACCTCCCTCAGGCGGGCTGGAACAGGAGAAACTCCCCCTTTTCTGTGCGGCTTAAATGAGCAAATTTTCGAGAAGCGCCATTGGTCTAAAAATCTGTCTGTCAACTCAGATTCAACCCACTACATTGGTATAAAGGCAGATCTTGGGCTGGCTCCAGGTTGCTGCTAGACCAGGAGGAATATGTGGTGCCAGTGCTCCTTCAAGGAATGCTTCAAGGACAAAATGAGAACATTTCCATAGGGTGCAGCCATCAATCAGCAGGGAGATGTTCTTGTACACCAAGTGCAACCCAGCAGAGCTTTCCAGTGACCTTAATGCACTGGCCAACACAGGAGCTGCTACAGTAATTACAGATTACATTAAGTACCCAGTAAAAGCCAACAGCCAACTACCAGGCAAACCTTTTATACATTATTAAAATCATATCCTTCCCAGAAGATTCAAGCTAATAAAATTGAACTCGATAATGCAATCAAAAAGAAGCAGGTTTAAAAAAAAAAGTATTCTCCTTTGTTGATAATGTCCCAAGAAATCCTATGTTTTATATAGTGCCTAATATACATAAGTGTGGAAATAATCCCCCAGGTGTATAAACAGTTTCAGTTGCACATTCCTTGGGACTGCCTTGAATTTTTTATAATGATATTTTATGAAGAAATAATTGTTATATATCAAGTGTGGCTTGCACTTAGATTAAAGATTAAGGGCTGTGGTTACCTAATATTTCAGCAATTAAAATATAGAAAATTTTAAAAAGTGTGGAATTGGAAGGATTTTTCTCATGTATCGAGAAGCTAGTTTGCCTTCCTGAGGAACTGCCTGGGACAGTTTATTATAGGACCTGAAAAATAAGAAATATTAGAGATTTGACATCAAAAAAAGGAAGAGGGAAGAAACACTTTGTATGTAAGGAGACCAGTATTCCCTGCTAAAATTTTAATAAATCATTTATGAGTGGATATTTTCTGTTTGGACTCCTTCAAGGAGTCCAGGTGTGCCTGACTCTCAGACCAAAATTTTCTGAAGACCTGGCATTTTGAGGGATTGACTGAACAAGAAATTTTCTTCTTGTTGGCCAAGACATTATATTTTATTATACAGTAGAACCAGGGTCCCCTGTGTTAAGAATTGACACTACACAGCAGCTTGCTTTTGTGAGGTTATTGGTCAGTCTTTGATTTCATATGACTCTTAAAATGTTGAAACAAGCTATATACTACTACCGTAGATCCTATACAAAGTTTAAGAAAAAGGTTAATATTGAAGAATATTCTATGGCTGGATTAGTTTTCTGTTTCTGTGAGCCTAAAGGGTCTGAGACCCAGCTGTAAAACTGTCAGCAAATGAGCTGAGTGTGCACTGAACATCTTGAACATGGCTCAAAGCAGAATGTGGTGCAGATTCTCTGGGTAGGTGGTACATGGCCAGGATAAATCAGCTTTGGGATATGTTTTACACACAGAACACAGGAGCTGCAGAAATCTCTCCCTTCACTCATTAGCTGGCACAGTAGAACAGGATCCAGCCATGCCAAGCGAGGACCTACATGTTAACTGTTTCTTCAGTTCTCCCAAAAGGATTAAAAATGTTTCAGTTTTGTGCAACAGACCACAGCTATTCCCTAAGGCAAGAAGTACTGCCCGCCCTGTTCCTATGGTTCCAGCAGGAGTTAACTGTGAGTTTGTCATTCTTAATTTAGGCAGTTAGTTACTCCAGGTCTGGTTATAGTCCTGGCCATGGCTTTAGAACAAAAATTACCTCAATAAAGTCTATTTTTACTTTTTAAAAGTCAGATTGCTTCTTTCAAAAGCAAGGTGTAGGTTCCTATTTTTGCAAAAAAAAAAAAAAAAAAAACCCCGAAGCAAACCCTCTCCCCCCCCGGCCTGATTCTTTGCTGTTCAGTGCCACGAAAACTTGTCTGAAGCAGCAAATAGATCAAGGAGTAGCAGCACAACAGAGCAAAGTCAGCCCATGTGCAGGTCCAGTGCAGTCCTTGGAGCACTGCCTGCTGAAACTGGGGCTGAATTTCTTCTCTGTCTTCACTGAGTCAGTAGAGATTCTGTTTCAGTTCTTCAGAGGTGCCCAGGAAAATTTTGTAATTGTTGTTTTCCACTAATTTTCTTTCTCTGCTGGTTCTGTATTTTGCTAGAATCGTGTTTCCCCAGCTTTCAGATGTGTGCTTGAACGCTGGCAAAACTCACTCTCATGTATAATGAAAGAGGAAAAGTTACAGAGGAGAAATTTCTTGGCTGGAGTCTCCATTCCTGCTCTGTATCTTGCTCTACAAGCTCCCACAGCAAGTGAGGGGTAGAGCCAAGAATAGAACACCACTTCTCTGACACCCAGACCAGTGCCTTAACCCCTGTCTCCCGTGAGAAATTTTGTTTCGCTTTTCTGTGCAGTGCAAAGATAAGATCATATTTTATTTTGCTGCCTAAATTGATCTCTAGGGTGAGTGAATAAAGTTGGGAAATAGCCAGAGAATAACACAATGTAAATAGTGAAACATAAGGAGGTTATATATATAACACCACAGCTTCTCAGACTGCTGCATGTCTAGATAGAATTAATTAAAAATATTTTGAAGCATTTGAGTTCTTTCAGGGTTGTTTTGAGCACATGAGGACTTCTTCAGTGAGAAAGCAGGATTTCTTTTGCTCACTGGATTTTATTTGAGAGCAGCCAGTGGAGGAGTTCTTTGCTTGTGACATAAAGTGCCTTTCCTGTCTGGTAGCACTTGCTTTGTTGGGATAACAGCAGGTGTTGTGTTGCCTGTTTGGGGATAGCAAAGGAAATTTGGGGAAAAGATGGAGTTAGCATGGGTTGATTAGTTTGTCCTCCAGAAAGAGTTTGAGTTCTGACAAGTCAGGGAGGTATCACCTTGCACTCGATTTCAGGCAGTGTAAGAGCTTCTCTTTCCCAGCCTTTCCCTAAATGTGGGCAAGAGGCAAGTGCTAAGTGCCAGAGGTGAAACCTGGATCCAAAGTCTCTTTTTAAGGCATATAGGTTTGAAGACTAAATATTTTTGAAAGATTTATTTCCAAAGTCTTTTCATACATCATGAAGGGGTGTGTGTGTGTATATGCAGGGAAGAGACATTGCTGTAAAAGGATAGAGAAAGAGGTCACTGCAGCTTTCTGCTTGTCTTCCTTAGCCATGTTTATTGTTTTTATACAGGCATTTGCAATACAAACTGCTGAAATGTGTTAGAAAATGGCCCTACATTATTCCAGGTATCTGGATTGTGAGTGCCCACCCAAACTGCTGGGGACAAGATGAAGCGTGACCTTACAGCACCACTGGGACAGGGGCTTCCTTTTCCACTGATGGCAAAACAACACATTTCCTTGCTCGCTGGATAGGAATGATTGGGAATTTTTTGGCAGTGCTTTGCACTTGGGAACTCTTTATTTCTCACCACTGAAACATTTTGTGGGAACACGCCAGTTTCAGTGAAACTTCTGTAATAAAAACTTTGTTTTCAGGCTAGGATCTAGAGGGGGGTGTGCTCTAACCCTGACCTGACTCTCTGAGAAGAAGGATTTAACCCCCAAAGTCTTCACATTCCAAGAGAGTACAAATTTTCAGTTATGGTGATGTTAGGGTGCTTTTTTTCCCTAGGCTTCTGTAAAAGCAAATGAAACCCCCCAACAATGAGCAAATCCCACTTCTATGGTCATCTTGTTGTGATTGAGAGTGCTTCTGAAGTTCTGAAAGGATTTCTGGGATGGGAAAAAATATTTTCCTTCTCTTTCAACTTTGCACCTCACCACTCTGTCATGAACTTTGCATCTGAGATTTTGCTCTTGATGAATGAGCTCTCAGCCATAAAGACTGCTGTGAACTGAGCTTAAGGACTTCCCTGGAAAATGAAAACCAAAAGGCTAAACCACAGTTACCTTATGAAATGTGAAGAGGGAGAAAAATGAAATCTTTGCTCTCCTTCCTCCTCTGTGGGTTTTGTCACCCGTTCTTCAGGCAGATTCTCCTGTGCAGAACTGGCTGCTCCTGCTCAAATGAGGCAAGGATGGGGCATCACTGTGTGATCAGAGAGGGTCTGCTGGGATCTCAAGGGACTGGCAGGCAGTGGGATGGCTCTGCTGGAGCTGATCCTGTCATCAACACCAGCCCTGATGCTTCGTCTAAAGGAAATCACAAACTGGCTCTTCACTTTCATGGGCTTTTTCAGTTCCTGCAGTTAGGAATGCCACCTGTATTGTAAAATAAATGTAAATTCCATTATTGTTATTTCTGGAATCTGATATCTATTTTTATTTACTGCTTGCTTGGTCGTGGCTATAATTTTTTTTTTGGTCATCATTTGTGTGACAGTTGAAAGAAAAGAGCTGAATTTTGACCTCAGATAAATGTGGATAACCAGTGCTTATACTCTGCTTTCTTCCAGGCAGCAGGTCCCAAGAGGCTGCTCCTCCTGGCTTCAGAGCTCTCAGAATGGTCATATCTTCACACACAGTTGTATCAAAGTGAAAAGTTCAAATCTTATAAATCACTTCACATATACTCATCCTCCTCTCAGGAAAAAAATGGTCTGAGAGCTGTTTAGTGTGCTCTTATTGTGGTGATGAGTGCAGAATGAAAGAAAGAAATGGGAATATTTTAGAAAAACTTACAAAGACATTCAAAAAATAATTACTCTGTAGTCAAAGTATTGTGACACTGCACTTGATGGGTTTTTAATATACTGTGGGTTTAAGTGCCATGAGATTCTTTGGGTATTCCATATCTAGCAGAAAGTTCTGAGCAGTGCTATCTGTACTTATGTCCCAAGCAGAAGTAGCAGCCCACAACACAGGAGGGAGTAGTTCTGATGTGCTGTGGGAGGAATGGAACACTCTGGGCTGCTGCCAGCTGCAGGTGGGGGGCCATGTGTGCTCTCCTAAAAGCCTCCACAGACTGAAAGAGTGGTGTTCTGAGGATGCTTTTCTTCCTCATGTCTCTTAGAAATTGCTTCCAAAACATCTCTGAATGTAGTTGAATAAAGTCTGGCAGTGAATTTGTGCTTTAATGGCGATGGTTTCTGTGCACAAAGTGATTTGGAAACACCTTTCAAAGAGGATGAACATAGTTGGTCTCAGACAGTGTGGAAGTCCTACAAAATTCGTAGTGAGGGATTGCAATAGAATGGAATATTTGCTGGGTGCTGAAGGACAAAGGAAGCCAAAAAATTTTACCATTTTTCTAAATTATTCTTATGAGTACCTCAAATTTGCTTCTGACAAACTGTTTTATTCACTATTAATTTTAATAAATTGAAAGCATTATTCATTTCTAGGTAGTTTCTACTCAGTCTTTGAACCTTGAGGCTGGTTGTTTTAATTCCACAGGGTCTGTAGGATGGGGTCCTTTGCTTTGGTACAATAACCACATCGTAACCAGCCATCGTTTTTTGTTCCCTGCTCTCTTAACTTTCATTCTTTATGTGTCACTATTTGCATTTTAGCTCCAGCAGGCATCAAATAAGATGTTAATTAAAAATGTTATTGGAGGCCCAATTTAAGATCAAAGATCACATGCTATCAGAGATCCAGTACATTGATACCACAATAGTAGATACCTTAGAAGTAGTCAGATGTGTTAGATTAGATAGTAATTTATTTTAGCTTGTTTCCTTTTCCTTAGTACTCATTCCAGATACCATAACCTGCTAGAAGTTTTAAGAAGAAGCAGTAAGTTTTAAAGTGAAAAGTAAAAGTCTCCCAGTTTAAACAAAACTGATCAAAAAATTATGGAAGTAGGAAATTGAGACCTTTAGAATATATAGGACCAAAAACATAATAAACATTGACTGGGAGCATAATCCTGAATGCTAACAGAAGTTCGTTTGTTGTAACAAACATTTTGTTTAATTTAGTCTTCAAATGTATTACTGCCAGAAAGAATAGAGCTTTTAGGCTGTAATGTGTTGGTTACTCTTGAACTTCAGCTTTATCTGCTGGTGCTGGTGGTGTCTCCCACTGCAAAGACCATTTTAATTATTGTTGTCATCCATCTCAGTGAAATCCGGGCATGTGTATTATTTGCAGATCATTCTTTAAACTGCTAAATAGGGTGTATACCCAGATGGGAACAAGAGATAAAATTGGGCTCTGTTGCCATTAGAGCACGACAACAGTGTGTGAATTGGAGCTGCTGTGGGTGCAGAGCTCCTGACACAAAACTCAAAAGAAGGCAGAGACCAGGTTAGTTTGTTCCTTGGCTGTGCATGTGCACGGTGAGTGCTCAGGTCTCACAGGGCATTAATCACCTCTGCAAAGATGCAAGAACCCTCCACTTCTAACCCAGCCCACGGCACTTAATGGAGCCGGGCGATGTGCCTTTGCCTTTTGTTCTAGTGCTGCGTTACTTTGATTTTAGATTAAGTAATCTAAATGTCTTTTCTTTCTTTCTTTTTTTTTTTTTTTTTTTTTTTTTTTAATTCTTTCAGATTTATAAATTATTCTAACAACTCTTCCGGCTCATAAATCATAACTAGGTTGGTTCTAATGCATTTGAACTATCAGCCAGTATGTGCAGAATGTTATCACTTTTCATGTGTTATAGATAGGGGAGGTGGAAAAGTGGCTTTCAAATGGTGTTAGCGACTGCAAAGATTTTCCATTTGCTTCTGAGCCATTGCCTTTTTGCCGTCCCAGAGCGATTGGGTTGAAAGGGAGGGGCTGCAGTCTGCCAGGAGGGACTCCACAGATCTTCCTCTGGCACCAGTGGACTCCAAAATCCCTTAACTGGGCAAGGTGCTGGGATTGCCCCAGACAGACAACGGAGCAGAACTCTGGCTCCTGCTTCCCAATCCCCAGGAGACTTTAAGTGACTTCCCATTTTTTTCTTACCCCGAAGTGGTTTTGGAAACACGGCAGGAATGCAAATAAACGTTTAAAAGAGTCAGTCTAATCGGGCATACAGTTCTCAGAACTTCATTACTTTTCGTTATCTGAACAACTGCACATAAGAAGGGAAACGCCAGCAGGGCAGAGACGCTTTGTCACATTGCAGACTTCGTGTTAGGGGGGCTAGTTGTGAATGCTAACAGAAAGCCTAACATCCAAAATTCTGTACTTGGCTTCAGCCTTGTGAATGGACACTATTTTTAGAAATTAATTCAATTGAAAAATCCTTATTTTCCATGTAAATGGACAACTTGTTTAAATTCAGAGGCAAAAAAACCTGGGGTTAAGTGTAAGACCCACAATTCGATTTGCATGTTGAGTAATTCAGACTGTAATAGAAGCTTTGTCATGTTAAGGTTAGGTCTTTCCTGTGGCTGTTCAAGTGGGCTCTAAAGACTTTTTAACGTGTTGCAGGATATTAAGGGGGGAAGGTTTGACCTACATCCATTTTTTTCAGACCCACTTCTGCAGGTTTCATCACACTCCCCGTGTCTCACACGTGGGACATTGCTGAGGGCAGGATAGGTGCCCAATTGCCTGCATACAATTTCATCAGGAAAGGTATATGATTTATTGCCCTGTAAAGGGTTTTGACACGAAGCCTGTGAAAAGCACTATATAAATGCCAATACAATATAAAACGTCACGCAAATACTTTGCTCATTAATTCCGACCCCGTGCTTTTGTACTGGAGAGAAATGAGAGTGAAATATGAATGTGTTCCTAATACTTTAAAGGGAAAAATGGGGTTGTGGATTTTATAAAGGCTGATGTGTTAACCTGCCTTTGTGGTTCCTTTAAAGACAAGCAGCAAGAAGCCCACTTTTGCCTGCGAGTTACGCCCTGAGTGAAAGCAAATAATGCCCTGAACAAAGGGGAGCCCTACGTTTGTGATGACAGTCCTTGGTCATGACACAGCTTTTACCACACAAAGAGATAATTTGATTTTTTCATTTCAAAATTCCCTCTATTTCAGCACTACCAGCTCGGGGAGCCTGTCTGCCATCACCCCATTACAATTGTACTCCTCACATTTTTTGTATTATCTTTAAACAGCTTAATATCCAAATTTTCCCCAGCCTTCATGGCCTGTTTGAGAACGTGGCTTCAGCCAAAGAAAATGTGCTTCACCAGAGTGTTTTACTGACTTGCTAGAGCTGAGCAGCCCCTGTTGTTCACCGTCTTTGCTTTGGCCAAAGGGGACAACAGCTCCTCAAAGCCCTGATCTCACCAGTCCCCAGCTCCTTCCTTCTGAGGAGCCACTGGGGAGGCCAGGGAGGAAGGGGAAGGGTATGGGATGTACTGGAAAATCCCATTTCATCTCCTGCAGGGATTTTTCCGCCTTGCCCAGTTCGCTTGGCAGAATGGGAGCCAGCCTGGCCCAGTGGGTATAAATCACAAAACTCTTGTGTCTGATTAGCTGAAGTTTTCTCTCACCTGCTGACCCACCTCCATGGTGGGACTGCAGTTTCTTTAAACATTCATGCACCAGCTTTAACTATGACTATGTACTGGGTAAAATTTGTTCCATTCCTTTGTTTTGATTTTGTTGCTTTTCAAATTACTTCCATCTCTGTGTTTCTCTGTGATTTCAACTGTTTCTATTTTCACTTCAAATAGGATGTTCACTTTCTGCTGATCTTTGCTGACATTTTTCCCTTTTGATTTTTAGTACTATTAATTCCCCTCTGTTCAATGTTTTGTCTACATTCAGAACATTTGTTTTTCTCTAGTGGCCTGTAATTACTTTCCCCCTCCTACTCGTTAATTTTTCCAATTATATTCTCCACTGATGCTTCTTCAAGAGCAAGGCATACTGAGAGTAACTTCTTGAGAATATGAGGATATGACATTTTTGGCCAGAAAGTGCTTATAGTCTTGGAAAAGAGCTTGAATTGAGGATATTGATTGCACCTCTCTTTGGTGTAGGGGTAAATGAATTTTTTGGATGCAGTTAGATAATATGTAAGCCCTGTTTCATGCTTAGGGATGGTCCTGCATCACCACCTTCTAGTGGGGCTGTGGACAGAGGCAAACAACCCTGCTGTGCACCTTAAAACAGAGACCTCCAGCTTTTGGGTTTGGGGAATGCTCTGGCCATTTCAGGTGAGGGGTAGGGGAATGCAGCCAAATACCAAAGTAACACAGGAAATCTTCCAGGAAGCAGAAAATCAGGTTCAGTTCTCCGGTGTCCCCATTTACCACAGTGGCCTCCACGCCAGTCTTTCAGTCTTGCCTCTGGCCTGATCATTTTCCTCTGTTTTTCTTTCAGCCTCAATGTTGTGGAAATCCAGGTCCTTCCTACAGGCAGAAACAAGATCTACTTCATAGCTGGCACCCTGCACCATTTTTGCAGGGAAACATCTCTCGGGGGGTGTTGCGCAGGGCTCGGGGCTGCGCTGAGCGCGTCTCCCCGCCTGCCTTCCATTCCCGGCGGCCGCGCGTTTTCAGTGCCGCTCTCACCGGGGCCAGCCTCGTCCCGGGCCTGCTGCGACCCCCGAGCCAGCCCCGCTTCCCGCCAGGCGCCGGTACCGGGCCCGAAACCTGCGGCCCACCCAAACCCGTTTTTTGGGAGGGGTGCGCGCCCGCCTGCCCGCGCCCTGCAGGGCGGCGCCGCGGCCGCGAGGGGGCGCCGCAGACCGCGGTGAGGCGCGCAGGGGAGCGCAAGGGTCGGGCG
>JACBWW010000055.1:839065-899130 GCA_020086605.1 Lanius collurio
TTTTTCTTTTCCTTCTCTCTTTTTTCCCTCTTCCCCTTTCTTCCCTCTCCTCGCTTTCTATCCTTCTCTCTTGCTCAGGGCCACCCCTGAATTTGGGACCAGCTATGTGGTGCCGTGGGAGGCGATGCCGCCCGAGGCTGAGCCCAGGGCTGAGCTCGGCGGTGCCTCCTGGCTGCTCCCCGGCCGCACCGGGCCGGCCGCGGTGCCGGGCAGAGAAAGGACACAAAGGAAAAGACGGTCGGAAAGGCGAGCTCGTTATTAATACAACCCTGCTTGTAAATGAAAAATGTAACCCTTGTTAATTAACGCTGTTTACATGGGGTACAAGAAACTTAAGAAATGTTTCTACAAAGGGGAAGGAACTGTTTACAAAACTCTTTCAAAAGTGTGACATATTGCTGCAGTTCCAGCACTAAAAAGCCAAACACACTTACATGCCTTTGAAGTTGGCTGGCTGAGGCAACATTATTTGACTCGGATTCAGATATTGCTTGTGGGTATAACTAATGGCTTTTACCTAGTTAGTGGGCTGGGAGGGGCAAGGGCCTGGGCGCCGTGGCCATTGGGTCCCTCTGGAGAGCTGGAGCTGGCTCCCCGCCAGCTCTGTACAATGTCAACATTGAATATTTGAATTCCCAGACTCTATTTAACAACTTTCTAAATAAATAAACTCATTGTGTGTCTGTGTTTAAAATTATTTCACCTCTTTCATGAAAGCTGCAGCATCTTATTACACCGGCCTCTTGGGCTGCTTTTCCCCCTTTTCTTTCCAAACAAACACAAACGGAGCTGAGCATTTTTGTTTTATTTTTTTGTTGTTGTTTTTCTCTGTCTCCTATCTCTTCCTCTCTCCCCTTCTCACTTTCTGTCTTTTCACAAAGCACGATTGGCAGCTGCTTGGGCATCCCACCACGTCCTAAGTGGGACAGCTCCATGCACCCTGTTATCTAATCATAACTAAAACCAAAGCCAGGTTCACCAAGTCGGTTAAATATTAATCATTTCTAAAAGGAGGCCCAAGTGAGTGCCATTGCTGCAGCAGTGCCCTGTACATACTCAATCATTTTGGCTGCCGTACCCTAGGCGGGCTCCAGGGACAGCTTTCATTGTTGTTTGCCATAAATGGCTATTAGTGTTCATATTCACCTATTCACCTACTTATTTAAGTGTGGATGTGGCTGTGCTTGTGGAGATATGTGCATACATGTGTGTTCAGAACATACTTTTCTGCTTATGCCATGGAGATATATTTATCTATGTGTATAATACCCCTGTCTGTGTGTGCACACGGAGAGAAAAGCAGGTAAATCCATTTGATACTTGCAATTGTGATTAATATATGTACAGTGTATAGTTTAGAGAGAATTGTGGTATGCACAGGGGTGTCTGTAGTCCTGAGACCAATATCTGTGCACCCACAGAGGCTCTGAGACGTTCTGGATGCCTGGAGGGAACACAGAGTTGGTGTGCAGCAGCCTGGGTGTTGTTCCCTGGGATGCTTCCCAAGTGCACCAATTGTGACCTTCCGTGGCAGGAGTATCCATTGTAAAATCCTTATTGCCTTCTCATGGAAGTAAAGGTGGCTGGACAGAGAGGTATTTCTGCCTGTCCTGGGGGGCACAGCTCCCTGACAAAGCTTTCTGAGTTGCTGAAGGAGAAAGTGGGACGGAATTTCTGCCAGGACAGGTATGTGGTGGAGGAAAGAAAGTGTTGGTGGTTGCTCCAGCCCAGGGTGGATGAGGAAAGGGCAGTGGGGAAGCAGATGGAATTTTATAAATCTCAGCTAATGAAGCCTTGTCCACAGAATTGCCTTGCTTTACAGCAAACCACTTTTTAAACAAAGGTACTTTGGGAGGGCTTGTTCAGACACTTAGGTTTCCAAGTAAGAATTCATAATATTTGTTTTTTTAAAATTTAACTAGGTTTGCTGTCATTTTTGGAGCAAGTCAGTGTTCTTTTGCTGTAATTTAATACAATCAGTTTTACCTCATTTCAGTTTAGTTAGGCAAGAAGAGGCTTATGAAGAGCAGAAAGAGGTTTAATCCCACATGGTTTTCAAACTAGCAGATGCAAGTGTCATGTTATTCAGTAGACAGTGGCAGAACTGGACAAATGTAGATTAGAAATACAGTTCATATTTTAAGTAGTGAAGGTATTTAACCAGTAAAACTATTTACTGAGAGCTGGGTGGGTTTTAACATCAGTGGAATTCCTTTGTCTTAATTAAGGTTGGCTGTTTTTATAAAAAGATATGAGCTAATCCAAACAGGAATTAATTTAGGGAATTCCTGTAGTCTGTGTTATACAGGGGGAGCAAACCAGACCACTCTTCCTGGTTTTATAATCTATGCACCCAGATAAAGCAGTGCAGTTTCATATGGAGGCATAAGCTCAAGGCTGGGATCATAAGGAATGCACTTAAAAACGAAATAGTCATTAAAAAACCCAGGTTCAGCTCCGACCACGCAGAACCAACATCTGGCTCGAAGTGTTTTCCATCCTTAGCACTTCTTACCTGGATCACCTCAGGAGTGCCCTGTCCCTGGTCTGAGGGCAAAGGCAAGGATGGATTTTTCAAAGGTGGGAAGGAGGAATAGGGTGTAGGAGCTGAGGTTTGGATACAGAGAATGGGATTTGAGGTCAGTGGTTTGATCACTGCTCTGTGATGGATTTCCAGTGGGTTCCTGCTGTTTCTGTGCAACAGGTTACTGCTGCAGTTCTTAACACCCAGACAAGACCAGTACAGACCATGATATAGACTGGTAAGCATCAGGAAGCACCTCTAGGACCCCTTTGCTGCAGAAGCTGCTGGAGGGAGGTGTTTACTGGCAGAGAGACAGCCAGGTAGGAAAGGGGATGGAGAAGCTAAGGAGAAGTGGATGTTGTTGTCCCCAGGACTCTGCCCCTTCGCACTGCCATTTTAAACTAAAAAATCAAAATTCTCAGGGTATAAAGCAGCCCTGCCTGATCACTCATTGGCTTTATGTTCCCTCCCTTTTGTTTGCATTTCCAGGCTATGCCGAGGCATTGCCTTCTCCAGTGCTCTGGCAGAAAGGGCAGCCACGGATACGTGTAGGAGGAGGGAAGCTAGCCTGTAATGAATATTGTATTTGGTGCTAAATATGTAACAAAGAGAAAGAAATGTAAGTTAATCCAGCCATAAGAGTTGGGAAGTGAAATATAATTCTTTTTATTTGAGGGTTTAATGCCGTGGTCTGTTTCAGTGAAGCATTATCTTTTAAACTGGGATATACACAACGACATAACCCCCACTACCTTGAGGGAATGTCAGAGTTTGATCTCAGAATAAAGGAAATTCAGAGTTAAGGCTGAAATGTACCACATGGCCTCCAAGTCCCAGGAACAACAGGAGGCAAGGAAGTAGCTAAAGCTGTGGGCTGCACTTTAAAATGAGTCCAGCCACTACCAGGCTGCAAGTGCTCGTTGCAGATCCACAGCACAGACTGAGCTGGGATTTGCACTGACTAGAGAGAGACCTGTGACGATCTCGAGTCTTTTTGGAAATCTTGACTGATCTGTGATGAGCATGAGAGTTTTATGGTGGAAGGGTTACAGTTTTGGGCTTAATTTATGCAACAGAAGCACTCTTGTCTCCTTTGACACCAATAGCTTTTGTTTAGAAAATCTTATACTGGAGCAAAATTATGGTTCAGAAAAGAAATATACCCAAGTTAGAGCTTTACTTCTTTTCTGAAGAATTGCTTATATGTCTGAATGGGTGCACTACATTTTAGCCCTGTTTAAACTCCAAACTAAATTTAAATTGCCTGTAAAATAATCCTCAGAATGGAAACTGCCACACAATTGTAGCCCTTGCTCCCTGACCCAAACCCATATTCCATTGCAAAGCAGTGCGCTGCTCTGTTCCGTGATTACAGTAAGTTAGAAACCAGAAGAGCAAGACTTCTATGAATAGGTTATTTTTGGCAATTGCATCACCAATTATGTATAAAATTTCAAAAAATATGAGTTCTGCCAGTTTGATCTCTGAGAGGGATACAGAAAATGAAAGCTTTGAGACTGCTGTAACATCATACTATTTTGTCTATTAGATATCATTAGATTACCAGAATACTGAGACCTTCATATCAACCAGCCTAACAAAAATTTCCCAGGTGGCTTAAATTAAAAAATTAGCCATAAATATATTTTGTATAATGTAATTTATTATGGATGTTTATTGTGTGCAGTGGGAAAATGTTTGGGTTTGGATGATCTTACCGTATAACATGTGTCCTACTGAAACTGTTTATACTGAGGCAGCCTGGAAAAGCCCCAGTCTAATTCTGAGACTGGCCGGGCTACGTGGTCTGAAAGCCACAGGAAGGCAGAGCCCTTCCCCTGGAAAGGCAAAGGGGCAACAGCATCACGTGTGGGACGTGCAATGTAAAACTGGGCAGTGAGGGAAGAGCTGAGGGGCAGAGAAAGCTGGAGGATGGCTCAGGGCAGTGTTGTTTCTTGGGGAAAATGGGACAGAAACGGTACCATCTTGCAGCAGGTCCTGTTATACTGGGCTGGGAGGCTCAGCTGTGTCTGAGGGATACTTTTCTCCCACATCTCATGTTTTATTGGGCCTCCTTTTGTTTCAGCTGGGTGTGGTGAGCAGGGCTCTGTACCGATGCCCACTCATGACTCCAGATTTGCTCTTCTGCAGCAGAGAGAGGGGATTAACCCAGGCTTAGGGACCCAGGGTCCCTGTGAAGGACACATCCACCCTCTGCTGGGATGCTGCAGCAGGGAACTGATGGCTTCAGGAGAAAGATCTCCCTCCTCCCCTCCTGTTCTTTTGCACAAAGTCCACATGCTGGCAGGGGTGAAATCATTCCTCAACTTGAAAAAAACCCAAACTCAAAAACTTCTCCCCCTGCCCCAAGCTCCTTCACACATGTATTAACACCAAACTGGCAAAGCCAATGGAAAAGGATTTTGTGTTTTGGCAGCAGAGCTGGCTCAGAGCTCACTGTGGGCCTTATCCCAAACCCACTGGAGCTGAAGGAGCTTGTACCGACTTCAATGGGCCTTGGACTGGGTCTGCCTGGGAGGAATCTGCTTCCCTTCGTCCTCGGGGGCAGGGGGGTTATCAGCAGCCTTTGCTCTGCGGTGAGCCCCAACATGTGATGCTGTAATAGATACCTGGATTTACATCAGCCTAAGTGAATTAGGTTGGCCCTATAATCTGGCCTCATTTAAGAGTCATTTCAGCCATTGGAATGAAATATGAACGCTGCTGATGGGGGGACTGTGGTGACTCTGAGTCCCCCTTTCCCACTGTGCCCCAGCTCTCCCATGGGCTGAGGACCTCTGAGGGCTGCAGGGGGTACTTGGGGGGTGTGGGAGGAGTCCAGCATCCCTGGTTCTCCATTCCAAGGACTGTGGTGCTCCAGACAGCCTGAATTTGTACTTTCTGAACAAATAGCTCTGCTGCTGAAAGTACCTGGTGCCTCCAGTAAGTGCTCCATTTATTGCCTCCCGATTTCATCTCAGACAAACAGAAGGTATGTGAGAGACAAGCACTGACTGCTGGAAAAAAATCACCCCAAACATGTCTAAAGCACAGCTTGAGTCACTGGTGGTGCCTATATTTTTGATTTAAAAACCATTTAACATTTCCAACGTTTGACAGAAATGATTAACCTTCCCCTCTTGAAAACTCTTTGTGATTTGAACTTACTGTGGCACGTTTTATTTACTTGCACCTTGGTGAGGAATTAAGCAATGCTTTTGGTGAGTTTTAATCTTTCCCATTTTCTTTGTGGCTCTGTATAAAGGAAAAAAAAAAAGGAAATATTTTGTTTGAAATAATTTTGTAGTGATGTCTATTTTACTTTTTTTAGACTCTTGATGTATTTTTGGCTTTAGGGACTGGCATGGAGCATTGGTCTAAGAATATACAACACTGAAAAGCAAAGAGATACCAGCTGTATCTGAGCTAACTGCACTGCTTTATACTTTTGCTGTTTCATTTTTACTGTGCCATGATAATGATGATTTACAGCAATAATGAAGACTTCTTAATCGTAAAATATAAACAGAATGAGATGTTTGTCCTGATTCTTTCAGTTCATACAGAAAGCAGCATTCCTATAGAAAGCCAGTAGTCACTGGCTGCCTCTGAAAATGCTGTTAAGCAACTGTGCTCTGCCTGAATAATTACTGTCCAGGAGTTTGTGCTTCCTAATAAAGCCAAGGTAACTGAGAAATGAAGAAATGATGCACCAGGTCACCCAGATGATGCAGATCAGAGAGATCTGAGTGAATAAAACAATGCAGTGTCTTTAATATCAGTGACGAGTCTCAGAATGAGTGAAAAGGTGAAATTATCTGTATTGTACCAATGCCCTGAGTGAAAACTGAGCTGAGACTGAGCCAGAAGGGGTGGTACAGAGTCAGAACCAGGATGGGATGCAGCAAACCTTCCCAGCTGGGGCTCCTACCAAGCACCAAGCTGAAGGATCAGTCACGGACCAAATACAGAAGATTTATTTCCAATCTGCCATTATTATTTATTATGACTTGAATTAAAACAGCAACCACAGAATGCAGCCAGGACTGGATGCCTGTTGTGCTGAGCTCTGTGCAAACATGGGCAGCCTGCACAGAGCTCGGGCCCTGAGAAATGCAGATTAAACTTGGGGCCTGCTGCCCTACACGTGCAATTACAGCATCATTGGAGGCAGTAATAAAATCCTGAGGAGAAATGGACACTTTAAGGAAAATCCACGGAGTCAGGACTCCATGGCTTGCACACGGGTGAACGTGCTTCAGCTTTGGTCACATCAGCCCTTTCCCCCCACCAGCAAATGCCCCCCCTGCTCTGTTTCAGCCAAGCCCTATTGTTTTTGGCCACGTCCATAATCTTGGGTGATCAAGCTGCATTAAGCTATGAGTGTCCTTGCAGCATCACCTGCTTGCTTTCAAAGAAAACAGTTCTGAGATTCACAGGGAAGGAAGGAGGCAGTGCTGACAGGTAATCCAGCCCTATAAAATCCCTGGGTTGTGGTTCCAGCCCGCTCTCCACGCGGGCGCTGCGAGAGGGACCTGAGCGGTGTGGCTGGCAAGAGCCAGCAACCAAAAAGTCCCTCAAGCCTATAAGGTTTATTAAGGCTCTTTTTAAGTCCCTGCCAATAAAAAGGGTCCACACAACCTCTGAGTGAGGCTCCATAAGCTCAGTTTTATGTTCGGATAATTTGGAGCCAAAGCGTCACGGAGTTCACATAGCAAAATACCCCACGGAGCGTCGCAAACTGCGAGGAAAATACATCGAGGAAAGAGAGGACTGATAATTTTATGGATTTCCTTGAAGTTAAGCAGTAAAATGGGCTTTATTTAGCCATTTCCAGGCTTTTGATTGCAATTTTGTTACCAGTGTAACGGTTTTAGACATAATGTTTTGTAAATAGGGAGAAATGTTAGAAGGCAAGGTCCTACAGTGTTTGGGTCTGCCATGGGAAGCAGTACCACACACTCCAGGTTCCCAAAATGGGTCAGACCTGGACTGACTTTTGGATCAGACCATGGGGCAGGACAGGGCAAGAGCACTCAGCTCTGCTGTGGAAAGCTGAATGTTGAGCCCAGCATGGCTGGATAACCCTCAGAAGGGGTAATCCTTTAAAGAAACAGGAATAGTTTGACCCAGGTCCAGGGTTGGCCAATATACACTTTAGTTTTAGAGAGTGAAGCATTTCTGGTTTGAAATACATTTAAGAGACCTGGTTTTAACAGGTGAGGTGATCACCACAATCTCCAGGCTCATTTTCTAAACCAGGCTGTTAAAATCACTTGTCCTTCAGCCTTCTGGATGTGTGCAAACCTAGGTCCAGAATTCACAAGATAAACCTTCACTATGTTTGCCCCTCACACAATAATTATTTCACACTTGGCATGGCTCATCTTTTAAAAATCTTTTTTTACAATGTAATAATTCACACCCACTTGTCTTTGGGAAGTCATTTATAGAGGGGAAATCAAACATGGCTGGGCACTGAGGGAGTACTGTTGGTACCTGCAGGAGCTCAAAATGCTGAGAGAAGTGGTCATCGATACGGGAGAAAATGCCATCTTGACCTTGGTGGTTTTGTTTATTAGACACTAAATCAGACATTTCTTCTTCCAGTTCTAACTGGTCTGAGGACTCAGATATAACCTTAAAAGCCCTTTCTGGGGTTTTGAACAGAATTTAGACCTCATCATGGCTCAGTACTATTTATATTGCATGAATGAGACAAGGGAATGCAGAGATCACCGTGGGAAAGGAAAAAAGGTGAAGAAACTAGAGGAAAAAAAAGGAATATTAATTCCAATTACTGTATTTCCTTTTCATATGTTGCACTTCCTGGTGCCACAGAGTGGAGAGAATAAGAAAATATCTGATGTCTTTTTACCCACTTTGTTTATGCACCTTGTGCACACGACAGCCAGTAACCATCAAACTCATCCCACCAACCTTCCTAGAAAGGAGGGCTGTCTCCCACTGTCAGCAGCAAAGGTAGAACTGGAAATAAGTTGGAGGTGACCAGAGAGTAGTCAGGGACAGTGAGGGGAAGAGGTTTGGGAGATGGGACATGTCTGATGGGTTGCTGTCAGACCTCTGAGCAGAAGGAGGCAAACAAATCAGCTCTGCTGGCACGTTTCTGCACAGGAATAATTCAGGATATCAGTTTTAAGAGATGATTGGTGCTTTTCAAAAACTAAATGGACACTGAATATGCTATTCTCCTGCTTTTCTCTCCTTCCCCAGCGCTATTCCAGTTGTATATAAATAGATAATAATATATTTATACCTGATCCCAGCCATCTAACATGGCTAAATCACTTCAGTGCATCTTGACCTCTGGCTTAGTCTCCTGTTTCAGAGGCTCAGTGTAAATTAAGGTGCTGGGCTTCAGGTCCATTTATTCCCTCTGTGTTCCTGCTGCAGAAATCGCTGTGCTCTGTGGGTCGCTGAGGATCCAGCTGAAGCCTGCGAGGGCTGGAGGCAGCAGTGTTGCTTTAGGCTCCCTGCCTGAGGAGTGACATATCAGGAGTAATAAGTCTGAGCCTGAGCTGATGTCTAACAGCGTTGGAGAGCGGGCTGGAAGGCTGAACTCCTGCAAAAATGAAAGCAAGGAATTTAACAGCAGTAAAAAAGAGGTTAAGGAAAGAACAAAAAGGGAAAGGAAATACAAGTGATATGAATGGCTAGAAAAACAGATATATCCAAATAGTAACCTCTACTGCTGGTTTTGACACTGGACTGAGTTAATAGAAGTACATGGCTTTTACACATTAAGTTGGAAGAAGGTACTTAATTTCAGAAATTATCTGGATCAACTTGATGTGAAAATGTATTAGCAAAAGATATTTTATGTGTGTCCAAATCTGCCAATAGCTTGAAGACATATTCTGCAGGAGGCTAGCAGGAGAAAGTATGTTTTACTGGTGGGGTTTTCAGCCAAACTCTCTTGTTCTTGGAGCTTCTTATCCCTTTCTTCTCCAAGATACCTTTTCCTAGACCATCAGAGAAGCAGGAGCAGACAGAACTTTTCCCCAGCCTGTAGCTTCTGTCAGCTGCAGGAACCTCACAGACAGCACTGGCTCGAAGGGATTTTTCCTCTTAGAATGTTGAAGAAGCAGTCCCAGAGCACAGGAGCTAAACTGGTGTAAATCTGGTGTGAGAGTAGAGCCTGCTTTGGCAGGGGATGGACTCAGTGCTGACTGTTCCTCCTGGGATCCATCCAGAGGCAGGGAAAGCAGATACAGGGCAATCTCCACTCTGTCAAGGTCTGCAGTCTCTAACACTTAGAAGTGGAAAATAGTTTCTGTTCTCTAAAATAAGGATTTTTCTCTCCTTTTTGTATTTTGGAGTGTCCTTGGGGTTTGCATTCTTCCAGAGGTATCATATATTTCACAGCAAAGAATCGTGGTGAGACAGCCTGGGCTTTAATTTCTGGGAATATCTTTATGGGCTTGTTTTTGTGGCTATATAACAACATTATGTTATCTTTCCATCTCTCATTCCACTTCCTGATATACAGAATTATCAGGACTACCCATCAGTCACTCCTGTGTTTTGTAGCCCTTGGTGCTATATCAGTTTTTAGGATTTTTTTCCAGTATTACGTCTATGCTGATCTTGGTGATTATTAAAAAATTATACAAAAATGTTTAAAAAACTCTGTTGAGATGTGCAATATCATCTGAGGAAAAGTAAATTTTAGACTAGAGTTATATCATTACTGGCTTCCTGAATGTTTGAGTGAAGAAAGGCAGTTAATTAAGGTACAATTTTTTCAAGAAAAAAAAGCAATATAGAAGAGCAGGACATCTGCTTTTGTAATTATGTACTAATGATCTGGGACTGTGCCCCACCAATGTGGTCCTCTACAGCCTTGCAAGTACCCGGGTTGTCCAGCTGATTTCACTCAGTGATTGTATCAGAATTTAGGTTGTCCAGCTGATTTCACTCTGTGATGGTATCAGAATTCAGGTTGTCCAGCTGATTTCACTCAGTGATTGTATCAGAATTCAGGTTGTCCAGCTGATTTCACTCAGTGATTGTATCAGAATTCAGGTTGTCCAGCTGATTTCACTCTGTGATGGTATCAGAATTCTCAGAAGCTCACAGGTGTGTTCACTGAGTCAGATGGCCTGAGAGGGGAAGGGACACGGGGCTGGTGGGAATTACAGGGCTCAGGGTCCCTCAGTACAAAGAGAAAAAAGAGATTTTGAGGGCGATTGGGCATCTCCTGAGCTTTACCTCGATGCAGCTGTGCAGGGACCTGCTCAGCTGTGCCAGATGAAATTGGGCTCTTTATTTTACACTTGTTTGCAAGTTGACTGATGAGCAGCAAAGTCGGCTCTGTGCTGGACAGAAGGCAGGTTTCTCTCCTCCAAGTATTCTGCTGTTTGACTTCATGGAATGTGTTTTGTCCTCTGCTCCAGGTGAAGCTGTGTGTGGAGTCATCATTTCAGGTACTGCTCCCTCAGTGCTGGGTTTGGGCCAGGGGATGATTTTGGGCTTTGGCAAAGCGTGCTGCTGCTGTTTTGCTGCCTGCATCCAAAAACTGAGGGTGTTTCCTTCTCCTGGGTGTAAGTACATGCTCTAATAGGAGTCTCAAGGTGTCATCCCAGACCTGGTGCCAACCAAATGTTATTTCTCCTGTATTTTGGGCAGAGGCTACAAGAAATTATTTGATGTTTCCTTGAGAAATACCTACTTTTCTTTCTTTTTTTTTTTTTCTGCAAAGTTTGCACTTGTTTAGTATTGTGTCTACTGGAACTGATTTTTTTTTTTGTTTCAGTGTTGATTACAAAATCCCAAAGCAATAGTAGGAAGAGGTTTTTTTCCTCCCCTGTGTGCTTTTCAGATCATGTTGGAGATTAGCTTGGGGGAACAACAAACCACTCTGTTCCCAGCACAGTCTCCCCATCTACAGCTAAAACATTATGGGAATAGGTGTTGGATGCTGCATCTATTTTCACTTTGTGTTGCAGCCTTTAGTGCCAGCACTTCTGCTGTGTCTCCTCCCAGCTCTGTGATTCTGCCCTGTTCTTTGTACTTTCCTTGATGTATAGAAATATTTATAAAAAAGGAAAAATTAATTAATTTCTGGCTGCAGGTTCAGGTGACCATCAGGCAGTAGCAGAATCCAGTGGGTTTCTTTAGTTCCCTACTGCCCTGATCAGTTGTGTGAGAATGGAGATGGTTTTAAGGGTGCTCAGGGCCTGCCTTTCTCTGGAGCACTCACAGTGTGCCTGTGGTATTTGCAGCCATGGAGGGGATTGAACAGCACCACCTCTCTCTGGTTTTGGTTAATAAGCAAGAAAAGGTGTGCTAATCCCATAAGAGCATCTGCTAAAACCAGCAGAGCTGTCTCACAGAGGCTTTGCTGACCACAGCAAGGGTGAGGTGTGTGTTGGAGGCTCTTGCTGATGAGGAGCATCCTCTGGAGAGGGCAGGAATTGCTGAAAGGGCTCTCCAGCCTCTTGTGCTGCTCTCAGTGCTGGTCTGGGGGCACTTCCCATGTTTGTGCTGCTGTTTCCTGCATTTATGGGAAGCACAGGCTTCCCAAATCCAGCAGCCACCTCTGCTCTGAGCAATACCAGAAGCAGGAACCAGCTGATCCATGCAGAGTGGGAGGTGATAACTTCTGTTCCTGATGCTTTGAAGAGTTTTCCTTTTCCATGTAGAAAGGGACTTGCATGTCTGATGCCCCAGGTGAAAACTGTAGTGATGTTAGAGCTGGTGTGTGCACATGGGTGAAAACGTGTGTCGGTGTGTGCTCCAGAACCTCTCAGGTGGTGCACCCATAGCTGAGGGTTCAGCGTGTGGCACCCCATTACAGGACCTGTGAAGTCTGTGAAAAACCTGTAAGCCAATTTCTGACAAGACTGAGGCATCATTTGCCATTTAAAAATTGTAAATCTGTGTTTATCCAACGTTAACAGACGTAACATAAACGAGTTCCTGTGCTGTCTGCTGGTCCCCTAATGGCACTTGTTTGTGAGTGCTTTATGTTAACAGCTATTTGATGGTGCCCATTAGTTTTTCCTAGGTTAATGTTATATAATAAAGTGAACGCTGGCCAAAAGCAATAGTAATACGATAAACAAAAAATCCAAATGCTGGGTGAGAAAATGTAATGGAGCGAGGGCTGAACTCTGGTGGGAGTTTGGTTTAATCTAAAGGTTAAAAAATGTTATAATTTGGGTTTAAGTAAATTGGCTCTTTAGTCCCAGAGGTCTTGCTCTCGTACTTCTTGTGCCTCCAAAGCTCCCACTAATGCCGATGGGAGTCTTGGGCGCACAAGAAATGCGGGTTCAGGTACTAAAGTTACAGATTGGCTTGGACCAAAACCCCTAATCCAAATACCTCCGGCTTTTGAAAGCATTTGCCAATTGGATTTGAATCTGGACACAAACATTGTGGCTTGAGCTCATCTGAGCTCACTTACATCTGTGTAAATCTGTAGTATGGCCCTGATCCAGCAAAGCACGTAAATATGTGCTTAATTTGACTTCAAGGGGACTATTGTGCGCTTAAAGCTAAGCATGTGTTTAAGTGCTTTGCTGGACTCGAGTCCAAATACATGGGAGTCAATGAAATGACACCAAATAGTGCAGTGTAAGTGAGATCTGAAATGAACCAAAATGTTTGCATTTCTACCTGGAAATAAGCACCCTGTTCACATCCTACATATCCTGTATGCACGTTGTATTTTCATCCATCTGCACATAATGTATTCTTTACAGTAACCTGTCCATTCAGTACAGTAAAAAGAGAAATATACTTTGAATTTTCCTGCTCTATTACTCATATTTCATGAATTGTGTTCTTATGCCAAGTGTCTGTTTATATATATTTATACATGTTGTTTCTTTATTGATATTGGCAAGATACAAGAAGAAAAGAAATATTTTACAGTTAAAAACTTGTAAACAGTTTTATCCCTCATTTGAAACTTTTTTTTAAAGAGTTTACCTGATGTGGTCAAATTACTTTAACTTGTTTTTGATTTTGCCAGTCTGACCAATATGAAAAGTATTTGTTAAACATATAGGTTTGCTTTTAGCTGAAAATACACATTTCAAACATGTTTGCAATTAACTGACACGTGAACGTGCCCTTATGCTCAACTACTAAATGCCACTTTTATACCTTAAATCTCACTTTTAGTGATTGCCACGCTACATAAAGCTGTCAATGAATATTTTCACATGAATACATTAATACTGTTAAAAGATCGTGTGTTGCTTGTCGACTGCTGCAGCTCATTGCAAAGAGAACACAAAAGGGTTAATTGAGCCCAGCCCTGAAAAGGTGGCAGAGGCATAGACTAAACCCAAAACAAATACAACAAGAAATAGCCCTCGTGCCTTGGTATGACAACCACAATGCAGACATAAAGAAGGGTAAGCTGCAAATGTCTGCTGGTTATTAATGAGGTAATAGAAGCAAAATTAGGTATCAGCAGGGTTTGGCTCTGTTTGAGTAAAACTGAGATCTTTTATCTCAGAATATGCTAGGAAAGACTCATAAGCTGTGATTTGGTGGTCTAGGCTGTGCCCTTCTTGGTTGTGGAAGTTGACTCATGCCATTTAAACTCACCAGTGTTTTCCACTCAGGGCAAGCAGATGTGGGATCAGACACAGAGAACGGCTGACAGGGAAAAGGTTTGCATGGAAGTTCAGGAGGAAAAATGCTTTTGTGTGCTTACTTTTGAATCAAAAGTAAGCTTTGCACTTCGGCTTTGTGTGTCTGGAGAGAGGGTACTGTTTTCTTGCAAAGCTGGTGTGGGGGGAGCACATAATGGCAGAGCTAAAACCCCTCCGTGTCCAACTGCCCACTGCCCGGCTGAGGCTGCCTGCTGATTTCAGCAGCTTCCCTCGGGATCTACTTCAGCCTGGAGGAGGGCAAAGTATGGCCACACACTCCTGATCAAGTCCCAGTGTTTGTGCCCTTTAAGAGTAAACTTCCCTCCAAAACAATGGAAAAACGCTCCTTTCCTGACTCTTGGAGGATTGACAGCCAGAGCTGCAGTTAATTCATTGTGTGGAGTGGTCTGCTCTGCCCCGCTCCCTCCTCAGCCTCACTGTCACTGAAGCAAGTGGCAAAACTCCCATTAACTTTAATGATATAGAATCAACCCTAAATGGATAAGGTTTGTCTTTAAGAAAAATCACTGAGAGATTCAATTCCATCATAAATGTATTCAGTGGTTGTGAAGTGATTCTGGTGTAGGTACAGCCAAACCCTGAATTCCTTCTCAAGTAAGTGTCTGGGTGAGGATTGATTACAAGCCCTGCTCTAAGTTCCACCCGTACAACTCCCCCGGAGGTGGTGGCCTTCCTCCCTGCTTCCCTCCCGCGGACAGTTCGGAGGCTGAGCTGCACAGAGCCTGCCACATCCTGCTTCTGCTCCCCTTGGCCAGGGGCTGGGGGGGATGGAGCCTGTCCCCGTGGCTCTGCCACACTCCTTGTGATCTAGAGCGGCACCTGCGGGGGGGTGGAGGCTTCACCAAGGGCGGGTTTGGCCCCTCAGCCTTTGAAGAGCCCTGGCATGATGTAATCCCAACCCTGTAAGCTGCTGTGGGACCCTGGGGTTGAGAGATGCCCTATAAATCTCTGTCGCTGGGTTTTGTTACCTGCCCGCTCTGTTACATGACTAATGGCTTCAGGTAAAGAATGGGCACTGGAGAAACAGGTAATTAACAAAAACATCCTTCTGTGTTTTCTGCTCAGCTTCCGTGACTGGGGTTTTCAAAAGCCGGGCAGATGTGATTTGTTGCCTCCCTCTTTCACCAACGCAAAGGCAGGGCTGGTTTGAAACCTGGCAATCCCTGAATGCTTTCCCAGTTTCCTGCCATTGCATTTGATGCAGCCAGGGCTGGTTTGCCAGAGAGTCACTGGTATCTGCCTTGATGTGACGTTTTCATGCTGCAGTTAGGTTGTTAGGTTTATTTATTTATTATTTTTTTTCCTGGAGCGTGGGTTGCTTTGAGAGTGGCCTGGTGCAAGTGCATTAGCAAACTATAAACTATTGCTGCATCCAGCTGCCCTGTCAATAGGTCAAGCTATTTGTCCTATCCAGACAGGGTGTCTAGTTCTCCTGGCAGCATCCCTTGCTTTGGCATGGGAAAACCTGTTTTGTTTAGCACTAGGGAAACAATATGTATAAATAGTAATGCTTGAACCTAAACACTCCTGTTGTCTTTATGCATGGGGTACTGGTTATTTTATGATAGATTTCTTTTTTTCCCCCTCCCCTCCAAAGGGCTCGAGTCCCAGCCTGCAGAATAGCTGCCGTTGAGTGGAAGCATTCCTGCTATTTTCCCCTCAATTCAGAGGAAGCAATGCACTTGTTGTGTTACCTTGGTGAATCGAAAGTGGTTTTCACTTCCCTTAATTAAGCCTGCTTTGGCACTGGCCCCTCCAAGATGGAGAGCGCAGCGCACTCAGGAGTGCTGCCGCTGATTTGAATTCCTAAATTCCTCTCCTTGCAAACTTCAAAGGCAAGTATATTGCTCTGTCTAAGAGGCACCAATTATGTAAACCCTGAGCTATTCAGAATGTTCCATAATTATTTATTTTCAGCGAAAGAGGTTTTAACCCAAACTAGACAGAAAACTGGCATTTCTCCAGTTATTAGATTCTATTGAAAAAGGTATTAAACAATGGGCAGGGTAACATGGTAGATTAGTGTCCCTTCATCTTCCTGACCTGGGCATGTGTCAGAGCTGTACTGAGCTGACCAAAATTACTTTGATTTGATGGCCATTAAAGGTCAGGAGCAGAATGGGATCAGACGCCTTGGTTGAAGCTGAAGTACACAACATTATATATTGATAGTAATTAAGTTGTTTCATTTAATAAGCACCATCAGATTTAAAGGCATTGTTACAGTATCAGATCTGGGAGAAGGGGAGAGGCAGCCAGGGTATGGGCTGGGAGAGAGAGAGAGCGAGAGAGAGAGGAAGGGTTCTGGAATGAGTGAAATGTGTCCCTGGAGTAATTTTTTATTTTATAAACTGAATGCAAACCTGATGGAGAACTATGGAAATGAGCAGTCATGCTGGATACATACACACACTCTCTCAATATTCCTATACTGTGGGTAATGAAAAGTGCCTTCAGGGATGGGGTGGCCTTACCATTCATCAGTGCCATAGCCTTAAGTGGGTAATAACTAAGAGCTCCCATATCTAGTGTGTATATAAATTCTAGCTCCTCAGTATATTTGCTGCGGTCTGTATTTAATTTATACAATTCCTTAGCTTTAAAGCTGTCAATTGATAACATTCAATCTGTGAGCCTGACTGATAAAAGGGAAGGGAAGAAGTAGTCTCTAGTGACTAGAGCAGGGGAGGGGTGTGGGGGCCAAAGATGCAAGTGGTGCTTCTTCTAGCCTTTGCTCCAAGGCTGAATGACATCCCCTGCTCTCCCTCCTCAGTTATTTTTTTTTCTTTTCCCCCTTGGGACACAAGCTGGTCCCTCAGCTTGGCAGGTGTATCTACAGCTAGCAGGCAATCAGCTGCCCTGAGGATGAAGGTATCTCTCTCACCTCCTATATGAGAATGTTCCTCTCACCCTTTTGAGTTTGGGAGATGTTGGCAGTGGTGGCTTCTCTGCCATCTATGCTCCAGAGGGGCTTGCAGGGTTAATCACTGTGTTTGGGAGGGCTGGTGATAGAACTGACAGGCTTTTGGAAGGAACAAGGTGGGAGAGAAGCCCCCAGCACAGCAAAATAGAAGGAGACTGATAACTGAGGGCTCAGCAGGAATTAACTGTCCTGTGAATGCACAGGTAGATTTTGAACTTGGGCAGTGTGTGCTCGTGCAAGAGTTGACTCTGCCCTCAGACATGGCAGAGAAGGGGGATGTGAGTCTCCATGACCAAGTGATGTGTCAGTCATTTGAACACTATAAAGAGAGCCAAGCTCTCATACTTCAATAAATTTGGAAAGCTGAAGGGAAAATGGCCAGGTAGTTTGGAATTCAGCTTGTGAACCCAATATTGCCCATTTTTCACTGCATGAAACAAACTGTTATTAACAGAGTGCTTTGTTCTTGACCCATACTTCAAATGCCCCTGTGTCAGGAAGGGACTGGTCCAGAGCTTGGCTCAGTTTCCCTTCATTGTAAGATGTACTGGTTCCTCCTGACCCCAAGCTGCTTCTGGGCTGCAAAGGCTTCCCAGCACCTGGCTGTCCCACAGGTGGCATTTCTTTTGGCACAGTGACCACTCGTGCTCGGGTGGCTGCGGTCACTGCTGAGACTCAGCACTGACCAGACTCACAGAGGCACAACTCTGCAGACTCTGGGGATTCCCACTGGCCATCCTGGGGCTGGACCTGGTATGAGGCACAACAGGGCTTTGCATCCCCGTTTGGGCTCTCTGGTCTGGAAGCAGTGAAATCACAGGCTGCTGCTGAGGGGTTTGGCCAAGGCTTTGGCTGGACATGTCCACTGGGATCCGTCACAAGGGAAGGGTGCAGCAGAGCAGGTGCTGGTCAAGGCAGACCTTCAAGAGAGCTGGCATCAGTTTTCCTGGTATAGGGTTACACAGGAGGGCCAGGAGGTTATCCTGGCTTTCAGAGTAATTTCTTCCACTATATAGGACTTTGAGAAATGTCATACCTTGTGTGTTGAATCTTTTTAAAAGTAATTCAGTATATGGATTGGGAAGGAACAATAATGAGAGTGGACTGGTTGGGCACTTTGTAGATGAGGCATGCAAAGGTTTGTTGTTATGAAAGAGTTGTGGTAGGTGCTGGTGTGGACTTGTGTGTTTGCTGGTTTGTGTGAGAGGAAATCCCAGTTCCCATGGCGGTCAGGCAGTTCACTGAAGGCTGTCTTTGCCATCCGGCTTCCAGGAGTCACCTGAAACTCCAAGCAGCACCTTGAAATGCAGTTTGATAAGATTCTCTTCAATTCTGAGCTGCTTCATTAAAAGCCACTCAATTCTCAGGCTGCAGTGCTGTAATTTGAATAAAAGGAAGAGGAGTAACTTACCAGTAGTGCCTGCAGGAGCAGGACTGGTATTCTTACGATTGTGTAGGATGGTCTGAATCCAGATGGCGTTTTATAAGTTCAACTGTAGTTTTAAATGGCTGGAACTTTGATGTTACTGTTGATGGGGGCTGTGGAGCACAGCTCCCACAAAGCTCTCTGGCTTCAGGCAGCCGAGAGTGGAAATGATTGCGTGAACTGGGAGGCACCGGATCCGGCCGAGAGCAGTGTGGGATGAGCAGGAAGCGTGGTGTGGGGCAGGCGGCCAGGAAGAGGATGTGAGGAGGAATGGGCACCGCGTTCCTGGAAAGCTGGTCGTGAGGAAGCACTCCTGGCAGTGGGCGGACATGGGAGTGGAGGCAGGGTGCTTGTTTTGAGATGCACATCTAAGCAGAAATGTACTGGCCAGGCTGGATTTGGGTTTGCCTTGGGCTCAGATTCAGGAATAAAACGTTCTTTTGGCTTAGCAGTGCCCCATCCCTGCTCCTCCCTGGAGACACTGTGTTTCTTTGTGAAATGGAGAAGCTGGCTCTTGTATCCACTGCCTACTTCTACAAAACTCTTATTGCTCCCTGCATCCGTGATCCAACCTCCCCAACAGTCCATTTTTCAGTGACAATTGAGTACATTTTTTGAGCAAAATAACTCCACTGGAAGAGCATTCCAGCACAATCAATAAAAAAATCGCAGGGCAGGGATAAATAAACTTGAAACAAGCATCGTAATTAACCTGCTGGGAGGGGGTGGGAGAGCAAAACAATTTACAAATGTTTCAACATTTGGCAAAGAGGTTTTCAGCTGGCACCTGCATGGCCCCAGCTCTTTGGATGGGAGAAGAATCTCCTGAAAAATTACTCGAAATGGCCCAAATCGCACTTCAGCGCTTGCAATAGTCCCAGATAGGAAACAAAAAGCAGCAACGTTTGCCAAAGAAGGGCTGCAAGGTCTTGGAGAGCCGTGATGGAAATAAACCTGTTGAAAGCTAAACAAAACCACGTATCCCCAGTACAAAAGAAGGAAGGAAGGTGATCACCGCTAAACTGGTGTGCTCCGTGAAACCCCTCTCCCCTTCTAAGAATACCCTTTCAGTATCTGGGTCAGGAAGCAGCGCGGCTTCAGCCTGGATGCCTGGCGAAAAACAAAGCGATTGTTCGCTGGTATGTTAATGTAGCAGGTGCAGTTTTATTTAAACAAGAGGTGGCTATTGTTTTCTGGAAGTGTGGTGATTTACAGGCTCATAGCTTATCCTGGAGGATCAGGGTGTTAAGTCATGTGCGTGTATGTGTGTTTTAGCCCAGGGTGGCCCTTCTCCCATGTCTGCATCTCTGAGCCAGGAGCAACTTAAAGGGAACGGCATCTGTCAAATCAGGGACGTTAAGCCACGAGAGACTGGGGTGGAATAGGTAAATTACTGCCTGTGGGGACCTGGATTTTGGAATGAGAGATGTGGTCTCCACTGATGGTCTGGGAACCTTGTGTAGCACCCCAGCTGACCTCAGTGGGATTTGTGTGAGGATTTGTGAAAAGAACCTGGCCTTATAAACACTGCTTTGCTTGGCAAGCTGTGGGAGAGAAGAGGAATTAACAAATATCTTCACTCCTGGTAATTATTTCAACATTGTACCTCCATGGCTGAGGACAGAAGTGTCAAAAATGCAGTATGTGATCTGTCATCTCCCCTCTTCCTGTACTTATTGATTTTGCTTTTGTTGAGCTTCATCCAGAGCAGAGAGACAACAGGACCAACCCCTTGTGCCATAGCAGAGACACTGAGCTGCACGGGTTGGAGAATATTCCACCTGCAGCAGGAAAGCCCAGCTAGTTTCTCTTCCATGGGGCTTCAACGCTGTGGCAAGGGGCTCTTGCTGATGCTCATTGTTGGGGTGGTTCTATTAATTTAATCTGATGTGTGAGCTCTAACAGGTCAAAAGGCTAATGTGAAGCCTATCTTTTATGGTAACGTGTGTGTGTGGGTTTTTTGGCTTCTTTTTGGAAGGGGAGTAAGATAACTCCAGTCCTTTGGGCTGGTGAGGGATCAGTCCTGCTTAACTCCACAGGGTTTTCATCTCAGCCGTACCTTGTATGAATCTCACAGCCTTGTGCAGAGTGCAGCTATGGATGTAGTCGAGCTCTTCTGCAGCTGCTGGTTATTAATGTCTGTTTGTTTTCTCTCTTCCTTGAGAACATCTTTCCAGAATGGTAAGGTTGTTCTCTGTTCTATTCTTAGTCAAAAAATTTAGAGACTGGATAAAATAGTATATTCTAGCCCTGAAAAACCTGCTGTATTACTCTAACCAGAGGGTGAGGGTTTTTTTTTTCCTTGGTTGGAGAAGAAGGTCTGGGTTTGTTTTTTAAAATTTACTCTGCTCCAGACTGAGAATAACTTCATTGAATACATACATTTGTACCAAGGAGGAAGCATTTTAAAGAAATATTTAAATGAAGCCAAAAATTGTGTTTGATCAACTTGGATTATCTTTGTGGATATTGCTGATGGAGGAAAACCCGTCTTGTTTACCCCTCCTTTTAGCATTGGGATTGAACATGATGCAAGTGTGGTGTTGATAACAGCAGACTTGCCCAGCAGTGGGATCTGCCCTGAGCAAGTTCTAGCCAAACCCTTGGGAAAATCCTGGCCAGGTTGCCATGGTGTTAATTTGGGATGCTTTGGAGGTCAGGTGGGATCTCAGCTCCATGGACCCTGTGCCTGCTGGGCTGAGCCCCTGGACCTCCCTCCCTGCCCTATTCCTCACTGGGCTGGGACCCAGAGATTTGGAAATGGCAGCTTGGTGCTGCACTTTCACTTGTGGTGATTAATATTGCTGTGATATTTGTGTGCTGCAGCTCCCACCGCCGGGCAGGGCAGCGCCCTGTTGTGCTGCTCATTGCTGCAGTAAATGACTGTCCCTTCCTCTCTGAGATCACGGGCTAAAATTAATGGCAATTTTGACACGCAGGGTACTTTCTGACTAGGGGTTGTTGTTATTATTTTTATTTTTTTTTCCATAGAAACAGAACATTTTATTACTTTTGCTGAAGAAATCCACGTTATCAGTTTCCTTTCACGCAACAAGACGCCCTCCCATTCTTTAATAAACATTAAACACTTGAAGCTTGTTCTGTGCTTTGCATGTAGAAAGCACTGCAGAAATGCCAAGTATCCTTATTATTATTTTTCCTCATGGAGCTTCCAATTCACTGAATTCACCAAGCCAAGATAACACCATCTCGGAGGGCCAGTGCTGCGACAAATTTACAGTCTGGGAGCTTATATCTTTCCAGGCAATTGTCTTCAAACAGACAGTGCATTTCTGCGTGTTGGAGTCTCAGAGCTGGAGTTTCTTCTGAGAAATGGTCGAGTCTGCCACCACTGAACCCCTGAGTGACAGCAAGTGCTTTTCGGCTTCTGTTGTGATTTTTTTTTTTTTTTTTTTTTTAAGAAGGGTTGGCAGCCTGAGCTATTCTCAAGGATTTGGAAAAGAGCCACAAACAGGAATTATTGAACAATTGCTCTGTGAAACTTAAGATAACAGTTTGTTCCACCACAGTGGAATTGCTTTGTGGTAGAAGGAAATTATCTTTTTAGCTCTTGATTAACATTATGTGAGAAAAATAAAATTAAAGCCTGATTGTATCTGTGGTTGAATGGAATGCGTGTTCGTGAGAGGGGAAGAGGGGACAGATGTTTGTGGGTGACACATATGGAGATGAATGTTTGTGACACCTCAGATTGTAGGTGATTCACAGATTAGGAATGTTTTTAATGTTTGGAAAATTCCTTATTGCTTCTTTATTGTCAGACTAATGCTCACCCTGTGCTCAATGTGAGTGTAAATACTAGATCATTAATGAGAGTAAGCACCTAATTTTGAGGCTGGGAAGCATATTTTCTTTTGGTGCAAATAAATATTCTTGCTGTTAGGAGTTTAGGTGCTTTTGGTTGGTTCACAGAAGCAAACAATAACTTTCATCTCCATAGTTACTCTATAAAATAGTACACTTGGCCATGGGTTTATCGCTCATGCTTATTAAAAGTAAATAATATTTCTGAGAGCCCAAGTACATTTTTAACATACCAACCCAATCCAGCTGCCTGGGAAGCCAGTGGCAAATTTTCTCCTGTTGGGGAAGGAGATGCTGAGAAGGCTTCAGGAGCAAGGGCAGTGTTTGAGGCACTGATGGAAAAGGGAGAGCAAGCTCATTGTGTGAGTGCAGGATTTTGGTTCAGCAAGCTCTGTATCAGATCTCTCACAAATGCAGCAGGGGGGAAATGCATTGAGGGGTGCTCCAGAATGCCAATATTTGGTTTTTTTCATTAAAACCCCAAGGGCATTGGTAGGAGTTGCCCCTTTATACCGAGGGAATGGCTAATTGGAATGGATTCTCCGAGGGAGTGAAGCCCAGGGATGAGAAGGAAGGCAGCTCCTGTAGTGCACGTGGGGTTTTTAAGGAGCAGTGGCTCCTGAAGCCCTGGAGCTGGCTCTGCAGTCCCCTCTGCCTGGCTTCCTGCCTGCCCTGGGAGCCCCCCGCTCCCCACAGCGGCAGCCCTGACACCCTGCCATTCTGAGGGAAGCTCTGAGGATGCAGAGTTCCAAACATGAACTTTCTGGGCAGGCCAAATTTCTGCTGTGATCGCCCAGCTCAGTGCCTGTGCTTATCTGTGTTTGCAAGACATGCTGGGAGATCAAAATATGCCCCCTTTGAGGCGATAGGAAAGAGACAAGATGCTTCTTTAATCATGTCTGATAAATTCTCACTTGTAATGAGAGCCCTAATTAAGGGAAATTACCTATTGGAAAAGAGTTAAAAGGGGCCCCGTACTCCTTCCAGCAAACTTAAAGACAAAAGGAAGTTTCTAACAATGGGTCACTGGAGATGCATTTCCGCCCAGCTTTAAAAAACAAGGTACTGTCTAGCTGATGAGCGGTGAAGGCGAGCAAGGAGGCTTTGATGAGCCTTCTCCTGCTTCCTGATATTGTGACCCTCTTAACAAACACTGCAGACGAAAATCAGCATGCCTTTGGTATGCTGTAAGTGCAGGCAGGCTATCTGAAGAGATGCCTCACTCGCAGGATATGGTTTAAATCCTGTTTTGAATAAGGTTTACATCCTTGTCACTGAAATAATATTTTTGTACCTTAAAAATCAATGTGAAGAGACGAATAGATCGGTCCCCCAATATGTAAACAACCTATCTTTGATGTCACTTCTTGCTTTTTTCTTATCCCAAGGAATACCCAAGAGCCTAGCTGTTTAATTTTACTTTTATATATCTGTTTGTGATGCCAGAAGGTGTGCACTGTTCTCGATTCCAAAACCCCAGGATGGGAGGTGCATGATCTGGGTTTTGCTTTGCCCTTATTGCTCTGAAATCAGCACTTTTGCTTCCACTTGGGTGGTTGGGGAAGTTCTGTTTTTTCAGTCAACTCTGTGATTAGAATAAAAACAAGAGAGATTCTCTCTGGGTGCAGGGGAAAAAAAGAAATAATAGGAGTCTCTAGGTCCAAGAGTTTTGGTCACTGTGATCATCTGGAATGAGCTTTCCACGTATCATTAATTTCTCCTCGATGGTGCATGCTGGAGTGAGCTGAATGTGGTGCTCCAGGCATACTTTACATACTGATCTCTCCTTGGGCTGCTCTGCAGTCTGATCTCAGTGTGCCTTGCAGGGAGCATCGGTGAGAAGCAATGGACCCAGTCCCATTGCAGGGCCCCAATACCAAATCCTGTTTGCAGCAAAGCAACAGAAAGCTGCATATGCAATAAAAATATGAGGGGTTGCTTGCAAATACAGTGAAGTTGCAGTTCTAGTACACGAGCTGTTTGCAATCCTTCTGTCAGGACTGCTGCATGCAGAGCTCTATGTTCCATCTCTGAGCCCTGAAAACATTTGAATTGACATAAAAATTTTTCAGCCTGCATCGGTTATTAATATAAAGAGTATCATCGATCAAACTGTAACTTTGTTCCGTGTTATACTGTACTTGTTTATTTTTTCTTTCTGTGAAGCAAATCATCAGCAATTTTCCCCATCAGTAAGATTTTTTTTTTGTTTCACAAAACCACAACCTCAACCAGCAGTGGCTTGAGTCATGTTATTTCTTTATTGTTAGGTATTTGTAATGTATTTTTATTACTTGTGATATGAATGTGGCTTAGGCGTGTTTAACCACCTCATTCACTTCCCAACACCTCTGTGGAATGGGTGTTGCTATTAGCTTTTGTAAAATAAGAGTAAATTGGGTAGCACATAAATGAAACTGTTTTCCTAGAGATCATGGAGGAGCACGGGGGGCTGAAATGGGGATACAAAATGTGGTTTGGCCAGTCCTTGTCTTAACCACGAGCTGCTCTGAGCTCTCTGGAGTGAAACATGTGGAGGGGTTTGGAGCCATGGGGAGGGATGGGGCATGGGCACTGCTCCAGCTTGGAGCTCCTCGAGTGGTTTGCGGTGGCATGCCAGGAGCTTTGGAAGGACACTGGCCTTTCAAATTAATAGCACACTTGAGGATTTTCCAGGTACTGCTAGAAAATTACGTGAGCACACTCCCAAACATAAAACCAGATGTGCAGGGTCAGACCACAGGTCCCTCTGGCCCAGCAGCTCGTCTCCTGCAGTGGGTGGCCAGAGCAGGGCATAAGGTCAGGAGACATGAGTCATGGGATGTCCCAGAAAACTCTCCTGTGTTTGGCACTGACACCTCCCTGGTGAGGAGGTGATAACTGCACACACTGACTGGTCACCAGGAAACAGCTCTGCAGGCTTAGATGTTTGTGCAGCTTTGGGAGCAGCTCATTTGAGTTCCAGATACCTTCTGGAAACATTTGGCTGTTCCATGATTTGTTGGCATTGGGGTGTAGGTTTTAATGGAAGCGTGGAGGAGCTGGGTGGAGTGCTGGCTGTGTTTGTGGGCTGGGAGATGCTGAGCTTTGCTTACACAGAGCTCTGCCTCTCATGTGCACTGGGCATATGTGACACATCACCTGCTGAGCTGTATCTCAATTACCCCTGGAGTTGGCCCAGATCAAGCAAAATCCCCTTAAATGTGCTATTGAACAAATTCTCGTAAAATTTAGGTGTTGGTGACTCTGGCAAACCCTGGAAACAGACATTGATGGTATCACAATGGCCTAGTTTCATTTGATGTAATCCAACCATGGGCTGTTTGGGGTGCTGGCATCCTGTTCAGGCTTATTTCTAATGGCCTGGAAATCCATTGCCTCCCAGCAGGCAGAGCCAAGGGGCAGCAAAAGCTGCTGCCCTCCTTGTGGCACCTACTGCCTGCCATCTACCCCTTTGCTGCCTTTTGGAGAGCACTGGATCCCTGCCTTCTGGCACCTGCAGCGTGATGGTGCTTGTGATGGTCTCATTTCACTCATTGTTACAATGGGAGAAGTATCATGGGCAATTAGGAGTCCTTGCTCTGCATTTATTTAATAATAATATGAATAAAGATTTAAAAACTTTGCTCTTTCAGAGCTACTGCCTGTGCAGAGAAGGAATCTGCCGCATACATGGAAATGTGGGAGGTGTGAGCGTGTGTGAGCAATGTGTATTTAGATGGACTTTTGGTCTAATTTGAAAATTGGTTTGTTTTATACTGGCTTCAGTTGTAAAAAGGAATGATTAACCCAAACAGGAGCGCCCGCGTTACTCACCTTTAATTATGTTTGCAATACATCATGGTGATATGGGGGAGCAGAAAGCCTTTCTGCATCCAGCACATTTGCCTTGGAGCATATGGTCCTATGGAAACTGTTTTGATTCAGAGCCCCCAGTAGCATATGGTGAAAAATCTGCCCCTGAAGTCAAATTGAAAGTAGAGGCTGGTCCCAGGCCCCAGAGGACGCCGTGTCTCCCGCCAGCCGGCAGGATCGGAGTCGGAGGATGTGTCACTGTTTCACTCATCATGAAGATTTTATATTTGGTTTGGGAGGCTGGTGCATGAGGTTCTGGATGTAAAAGTCAGAAGAGATATGGTTCCTGTAATGTCTGCAGAGATCCTTGTGTCGATAAGGTCAGCAGCAAGTTAATAGATTTTTATCTTCTCATCACATGAACTTAATATAGTGCAACTGTTGGAGGGGAGGGGAGAAACCTTCCTGCCATTATTTTCTGATGTGTTTCAGGGGGTTTTAAAAGACAGTGTGTGCCTTAAAAGCCCCTCTTTGCTGAAAATCAAAATCAGTAGTTCAAAATTGTGAGTAAAAGTATTTCTTTATGAACTGAAGGCTAAAGATTGTGTAGTAACACAGCTAAAACTAATTAGAGCTGGTTGAAGAGGGATGTGTTTCTCCATTGTAGTGATGGAATGGATGAGAATGGGAATGGAGATTTCCTATTCCATGCTCCTAACATCATCAGACTGAGTTTACTTAAATGATGCCAACGCAGCACTCAGCTCTGTGCTCCTGCCATGCAGTGATGTGGAAGCAGAACCAGAGGCTTTACACTACAAAAATATCCATGAATGCTACTCCATGTTGTTGCTAAATCAATGCACCTATGGGAAGGAAGACCCTGACTGAGTCCTGGGGTCCTCACAAAAGCTTTGATAAAGGGGGTGAACAGTGCTGATAAACGTGGGTGCTGCTGCCAAGCTGGAGCAAAGTGGAATCGGAAGCAGAAACAACAAGATGGAGAGGTAGAAAGATGCTCTGTGGCCATAAATATCTGTCATCACCAAAATGTGGTGTTGCTCACATTGGAGCCCCTGTGGTGGCTGGGGAGGGGGCTACTCCTGCTCCAGCAATGGAAACCCAGGGCTGAAATACAGCATCTGTGTCAGGGGCAGAATCCATGGAGGGACACCGCCGGGTCACGCTGACTAGCAGGGCTCAGCGATCAAACGTGTCACACCTGTCTTGGCCACGGGTGCAGGTGTTCTAGGTCAGCTCTCGCTGTGGTTATCAATCGCTGACAGTTGACAGTTTAATTTTACACCACAAGTACCTCATTACTTGTGTAGGCACTTGAAGAACATGTGGGCACTGGGTTGGATCAGTGATCAATGACAAAGGTTGCGCAGGGTGCAAGTGGTAGCAGTAAAAGTGAAGGTCTCCGTGCATGAGTTGGCAGTGGTGGGGATACATGACAAGGGGAGTTTAGCTGACAAACAGTCTGTCAGGGCTGGAAGAATGGAGGCTCGCCGGAGAGCTGGCGCTCCATTATAAAATACAGCTCGCCATTTAAAAGAGGAGGTGGTGGTGGGGGGGAAAGAAAGATAAAAAAAGGCTCTTGCTTTGAAAAACTATTTAAACAAATTTAATGCATGTGAGGGACTGTAAATTTTTATTCTACAAGCATTTATTTCATGACATGGAAGCATCCAGGTGTTGAGGAATTTTGTATTAAAGGAAAGTGGAGGTGCTGTTTCATAGATGTACACACATGTGGTGCTGCTGGTTTAGGTTGTCCAATGGGGGCAGATTTGGGATGTTCAATATATAACCAAACCTTTCCCCATGAGATTCTTCATCTCTGTGTATTGATAGGACGATTTACAACTAAATCTGTTGTGACAGATTTCTTCTGCCACAGTAGGGAAAAATTTGTTTCAACACACTTAAAAGTGCTGCTTTAATCAATCCCATCCAACTTTCTCTTTTGCCCCTTGTTTTCCTCTGCAGAGTTTCCGACATTCTTTTCCCTGTTGAATCTACCCAGTGGATTTTTGTCACTGGGGCGATGATGGAAAGAAAGAGACATATGGCACTAGTTTGGTAGAGCCGTGGATCTTGCACGAGGATGTAAATCTTGTTTGCTTGAGAAACTGCACTGAAAGACACTTTGCTCGAGGTATAATGTAGCTGCATTATTGAGTGCACCTTGTAATAATTGATATGTCGGGAATGGTATTAATGGAAATAATGGGAATTTCGCCCAAACCATAGTAAATAAGGAAAAGACGAATAGTCTTTGCCCTCTGCTGAATTGAACACGTCTTAAAAAAAGATTCTTGATTATGTCTCGCTTGCTGATTAGGTGCAGGCTAACTTTGATCATATCACCTATGGTTCCCACCGAGAGGACACGTGCGGCGCGAGTCGCGGTTTTAGGAATTGTTAAAATTATTGAATAAGCAGCTCGGAAAACACACGGCTCTAGAAAGTGAGATGCACGCCCTGTGTTGGTGTTCTGTATTGATTTAATAACAGTGCTGGGAAGCCCTCACGGTGCCTGCTGTGCAGGCAAAGAGGGCCCTCTCCCACCACGCCCCAGCAAAGCCAAAGTGCCATTGTCTTTGCTTTTTTTTAGCCCCAAAGTATGTCCTGTAAATGACAGTAGAAATGAATCCACCTCATGTCAAGGATGGAAAAAACTTTTTTATAAATGATAACAAAGAACCCAAAAGTCAAAAGTGGGATTTGGATGCCCCTGAAATATTAACTAACTTTCAAACCAAAACTGGATTTCTGCAGTCTTGTAGTATTATGGTCTTTTTTTCTTGTTCTGTGCCCCCTAACATTTATTTTAACTTTACTTTAGATAGTGGAGACAGAAGTTTTGGAGATATGTTGTTAATGCACATAGTGACGAATTGATCTTTATAAAATACCAGTGGTATAGTCTCACAGCCATCCAAATGGGGATCCTGATTTCAGCTCCGTATTAGTCTGTCAGTGTTCAAATAGGCAATTAAGATTATTTAAATTATTTTTTTTATTACTGGGCACAAGTAACATTAAGAAATTTCTTTGCCACATCCATTTGCTTTTTAGTGAAAATTACCTCCTGTAAAATTTGGAACAGGGCCATCCATGATAAAAGATCACATCTGATGGATAAATATAGTACATTTTGGTGGCCTGGTAGGTATATTAATTATCAGTAATCAGATGTCTTGTTGGGACTAGACTGATTGTAAATTTGATTACTTGAAACGGAATATTCAAGGCAACATGAAAGCAAGTCTGGATTTTGAACCAAAAATGCTGTGTTGGGTTCCGATGTTGACTTAATCCCATCCACTGTAGTGGGATGAAAAATGACCCACAGAGCTCTCTTCATATGGTATCTTGCCAAACACACTTTAAATTGTCTTGAAATCAATAGATTGATAAACCCTCTTGTATATAGATCTATATTTTTAACCAGCCTGCTGGAGGAGAGGAACCAGCCAGTTTTGGGGGTGTTGGACCATTGAAATGCTGTGGCACCACAGATGTGAGAGTGGGGAAGGAACGTGGGCAACGGCAGGAGAGCAGGGGGAGCTGGGAGGAGAAAGGAGGTGTGAGAGATGAACAGCCTTTTCTGCCCCTGGTTAAAGGATAATATTTCAATGATCAGATGGATACAAAGGCCTGGAAGGGTTGTGGTGGGGAAGTGAAAGAAAAGATACCTTGAAAGACAGTGGAAATTCTGTGCTGTGAGGAGCAGGAGTTTGGGGCACGATTAGGCCAAGTTAGAGAAAATGAACTCGGGAAGAGTGGTGAAGAGGAGCACACACTCCAGCAGAGAGGGAAGAAGCAAAAAAAGGGGAAGCAACTGAATTCAAATAGTAGTGATAGTACAAAGGTCTTTTCTTACCAGACTTTGGTAAACTAAGAATTTTCTGACCTGTGGGTCAAGCTTGCACCAGACAGGTATTGAGGGAGCATCCAGCAAGATTGCTGTTGTCTAAAGGAAGGGCAAACTTTGCCAGAAATATCCAATATCAGGAAGTATCCAGCAGAAAAGAAACCACCAGAACCTGTAGTGATCTAGTCTGTGCAATGCCACTGCCTTCACTGAGGTTTCACAGGCAGTGGAGGCAGGGAAACAACCACCTTGGGTTTTTAAGGAATTTTTGGTGCACGTGTTTCCCCTGACGACACTGGTGCAAATCCAGGGCAATCCCACCAAAGCTGGAGATTGCTCTGGCTTTCTGCCGGGTACAGACGTTTGGGTTTGGCCAGTGGAGGTCACTTACACAAGTGTGACCTCACTGCAGTTGGTGCTGCTCTACACTTGAGGTGATTGAGTGAAGAAGTTGGCTCAGTTGCTGCTGAGGAAACACAGTGTTCATGTTTCTAAGTGTTACTTTAAATATAGGGGATTTTCTTTTCACATTTGTTATTCAGAACTAAAAAGAGGCTGGTCTTTTCTAGCTAAAGCAAAATGTTACTTTAGGGTTTGCTTTTTTTGTACCTCCTTTCTCCTTTACTACAAACCATCTACTTCTATGTTTCCTAAAAGCTTTTTGGATTTAACAGGAATAAATTCTGTGCTCTTCTGCAAGTAGGTTTAGCTTTGTTGCCCACTAAGCAGCAGTGCCCATTGTCACCAGTCAAGAAATAGGTGCAGTGCATTCAAATTTCATGTAATACATGGCTGTTCCACGGAGGGACAAATGGGCCACCTTCATGTCCCCACCTGCTTGGTGGGTTCTTCTCTTTTGGCTCCTTTTTTGTTGGTTCTCACTCTGCCCTGCTGCTGGATGAGGTGTGTTCCTGTGTTACACTGCTCTTAAAATGGAGAGATTTAAAATTTTTCAACCACTGATTTTTTTAAGAAAAGATTTTGAAATGAAAAGTTTCCAGCAGCATTGACGGCGCAAAACTCATCCCCTTCATCCATGAACTCATCCCCTTTGTCCCTAGGAGAAGGAGCACTGGGCAGAGTGCTTGGGCTACTAAAGGGAAGATTTTCCCAATGTTTTTAGGGCAAAATGCATTCATTTTTGCATTGGACTAAGTAGTTGGGGATGAGTGGCTGCCTGTGTTGCAGCAGGGATGGTGGGGGTGCCTGCCCTGCTCAGGGCTCATCCCTCTCGCTGCATCCTGGAATGGGAGGCTGAGCAGCATGGGCTGTCAAAGGGAGAGATGGGACACAAATCAAGGCACATGTAAGGCTTTCCTCTGCTCCTAATCAGATTATTTGCAGCTTTTTTTGGTGATTTGCATGAAAGCAGAGTTGTGAGTTTATTAAACGCTGCTATAACGAGTTTAGCAGTGCTTAGGCACATGTCTGGTGCCATCTCCTCCATGCCGAGCCCTGTAGGGAGAGGGTGGCAGTGTGAGAATGACAAATGGGATCAGGATGCTTTTCACATGATTGGATAGTGCAGACAGGATGCTCTAGGAAGCCTGAGGGAGGGAAGGCAGGGAAACCTGGACTAGGTGCTGTGCAAAGAAAACCCTGCCTGATGTGAAAGATGGAGATGATGTGCTGCAATGTAACCAGTGGGAAAGGATGAGCTGGTGGGAGAAGAGTGACAATTACACTTTGATTGTGGAACATTGTGTTGGTTGGGCAGGAGGAGTTTGCTGTTTGTTGGTTTGTTCTTGCCTTGCTGCTCAGATCACGAGCCACATGCTGTGTGTGAGGGGGAGCTGCAAAGATTGCACCTTGCTAAAGTCCTGTGAGTCCTCCAAAGACAAGAATAAGTACACTGTCTATCCCAAAATACAAAGATGATGCTGGGAAGCCAGGCAGGATAGGGTGTGGGGCAGGGGAGGAGGTGGCAGCTCAGACCCACATCAGGATGCTGCAATGGGAGCTGCAGATTGTCACCCTCTTCCTTAGCACGTTACCACTGCTAACATTCAACCAGACTGCAGAAAAAGGTTTAAAAAATGCATTTTGTTTTATTTTGTGGGTAAATGAGCCACAAGTCCCCACAGGGGAGGCAGAGTGCACTGCACCAGGATGCTCAGCTCTCTGCAGGGGATGGGATGGAGGGAAGCACCACGCAAACCTCTGGCCCACACCGGCAGCGCATCAGCCCCGGCGCTGCTCTGATGCTCCCCATATTTGGTGGTCTTTAATTTGGCATTACATACTCGGGGCTTGTCTGCAGCTCGTGTGATTCAAAGTTCTCCATGGGGTCTAATGTACAAGGCCTGGCCTGTTTTCATTAGGTTTCCTGAGCTCTCCTCCCTTCTCCCCAGTGTTGCTGCACAAAGACACTTTTGTCAGGCGATGTTGGACTCTCCTCAAAATCCAAGCAGTTTCAGGAAAGGCCTTGGAAGTCTATCTTCTCAGTTTCCATATCCCTTTGCCCTCTGCTCTGGCATTTGGTTTGATTGGTTGTAGAGTCATCCTTTTTTTTTCTCCCACTACTTCTTTTTGTTGATCTGTCTGCTCCAGAGTCTATCTTGCAAAGAAGAAAGTGTATTGTAAATAGTGTGAGCCAGCTCTCTGAATTATTGCACGTTTTAAAGTATTAACTCCTTCAGTCCTTGGCTGGTTTAAGTGCTAGGACCAAAATCATGATAGGAATGTTAAAGGAGTATTATTATATTTTATGTTCACTGCCACAAGTTTAGGAAGAAATTTAATCCCCCCTCTCTTGCTCACACTCTCTCTCTCTGCCTCTTGAGAAAAAAAAAAAAAAGGAAAAAAAAGGAGGAAAACTGGCACCAAACTTCCATTTGACTTGGCAACTTTTTCACTACTGTGATTTGATATGCTTTACTAGAAAGGGTAACGTGCTAATGTTTCAGAAGAAGCCGATTTTCTATTAGTGAAAGTATGGTGTATATAAAAGATCAGGCATTGCTATTAAACTCTTCAATCAATGAATTTATAGTCCATTCTAAGTGGTAATGATATAATGGAATGCAATCATTTAATATTGGAAAATATGTTTGGTTTGACGTTTTGGGGATTCCAGGAAATACTGCTATTTATATAGCTGCATCTGTGCAAAAATTAAAAACAGGGGAAAAAAGAGGATTATGAAAGGAAACCCAGCCAAATTGTTTGAAATCAATCTATCCAATATGCTTTCATAATGTATTATATAAAAATCATGTTTGCTCTTTTCATGTATCTGTTTTCTCCAACTGTGCAACATTATTTATGCACTCCAAGATGCTGTGAATAGTGTGGGGGGCACTACTTTGTTTCACACGTTTCTAAGCCAGTTTGTCGATTACTTTTTCAGGGGCAGAGGTGGAAATAGTATTTCTGCCTATGGGATATAATTATATTACAATTCCTACAGAAGACCACTAAGTACAACCCCCGTGTTTCAATTAATAATGCACTGTCAGCTCTGAGGGATGACAGGAAACTGCATTGGATCAAAGATTGTCAGCATCTGACAGGGCTGTTGCTCTCCCTGCTTTCCTTTTTCCTCTTCTTTTTTTATGTGCCTGACTGACTCTGTGCAGTTTTTGAAGAATAATATTTTGCTTGAAAGTAAATTATTACATTCTTGCAAGCCTGATTAGGTTACTTTTAGGGGCGGGAGTTGGTTCCTTGCTGTATATGAGCAGATGTTGAGCTCCTTCCATTATATTTTAACATCTAACATCTTGCATATACCTTTTAATTGTTAATGTGGTCAGGCAATAAATTCACTGTCTATGGGGAACTAAGAATAATTTTCCAAATTTCCTTCTCTCTAGCCAGTTGCTCAGAAATGAAGTGCTTTGGTTCATAATGTATTTAAGATATTTGCAAGATCTCAGTTTAATATTTGTTCTGTATTTACATGAAATTCTCACCAGAAGAGTAAGTGTAATTAAAGTACATTTAGTTTATGGTAGCATTTAGCACTGGCTTGAAATATACTACTAAAAATTATGAAATCATTTTGCAGATGAATAGGAAAATATTATTTGAAATATGACAAGGTTTATTTGAAATAATGCTTACTTTAAAAAATAACTCCTTTTAGGTCTTACAATTCTACACTTCTTACTGAAAAATGGTTTCCCAGTAGCATACATATCCTGTATCAATGTAACTAAATTTATATTGTTATAAATTTTTGAGGTTGGATTCTTGAGTTTTGAAATTAAATAACCACAGTTAACTGTATTAAATGTAGACTTGAATTTGATCGAAAATAAGTAAAGCACTTATGACAACCTCTGTAAATGCTTAAATACTTTAGTTGTGTTTGTGAGCATTAAATTGTATTATAAGGAGCCAACCCTGAGTATACAAGCTCCTGTGGGACAGCTTGGACTTTTGGGAGATTAAAAAATCGTGCATTAATGAAATTCTGCAAGTTTTTTATTTAATAGATAGTGCTTTTCAGGGTATGCAAAATAATTGGTAGCGGAATTCTATATGCATCTTTACACTCACACCACATAATGTATATAATTACTTGGAGAAACTGCTTAACTTTAATGGGGCGTTTCTTGATCATATAATAGGAAAACTAACAGCTTTAATTAAGATTTATGAAGCAGAGAGGTAATATATTCTGCTAAATTAGGTAACTATTGGTGGGTAGTGTATTTTTAAGCAATTAAAGGCCCGATCCTGCAGCTCTTTTGCTGTGTAAGCCATTGCCAACTCATGCAAGGAGTGCTGCTGCCACGTGAGGGAGGGCTGTGGGAATGGGGCTGGATATTGCCAGGGTGTTTTACCATCCCTAAGGTATGGCACAAAAGAGCTGTGGATATATTCTGGGTTTATTCCTCATTTTGAGCCCAGCTTTGAGTGGGTTTTCCTACTCAAATACTCGGCATGTGGCAACCACCAGCATGAAGCACTTGGCATCACCCAGGGCGGCTCCTGTGAGAGGCAGAGCAGCCCCAAGGAGGTCCCATCCCTGGAGGGAAGTGCGAGTTGGGCTGTTTGGGGATAAGCTGGAGTGAGGAGCAAGCAGGGAATTGTTTCCATCTGGGAAAATGTCCCTCAGAAGAGGGGGGCAAGGGGCTCTTGGAAGGGCTGTGTTGTGTGGTGGGGCAGCACGTGGGGTGCACTGCTGGTCATGTGCTGGAGAACCCCACAGATATGGGCAGAAAATGGGATTGGGCCAGAATCCTTTGAATTTCCGTGGTGCAGACTTCCATTCTGGTTTTTTCATGTGTTGTACAATGAACTTTATTTTTGTTCTCGTTAAACCACAGGTGAATGTGTGTCTCAGGTCTGGTCATGGCCAATCTCTGCATTCCTGCTGTAAAACAGGAGGAAGAATGTCAGCCATGCAAAGTCCTTATTTCAAAAAAATGTTCTCAATTTCAAACCACACCTGAACACAACCAATCTTCTCTAAATGTTAAATTTCCACCCAAGCACACTTGAGCAGAAATCATTGCTTTTCTGAAGTACAAGCACCTGATCAAGAGATCCTGTGAACTGAATATGAGGAACATCTGAATCAGTGAGGGATTGATTTATTATTTAAAAGTGGACCAGACACTTTAGTACAGTTTAATGCCTGGTAGAAATTAAAAGTTCCTCTCCACAGAAATCTTTAGAAGGCTTCTTTATAATTGCAAAATGGGGAAACTTGACCAAAACAGTGGGTTGGTCACTTTTTCTGCTGGGCTGTGAACTCTGTTTTGGTTTTTCTTACTCAAGTGCCTTTTGAGCTCAATGTTAGCCATGTTACTTGGAAGTTACTTGGACTACCAAGAATAAATTTGGCTTCTGGTGGGGTTTAGTTTGTATTGTTTTCCCTGTGCTCAGACTAGTTCCCCATTTAAACTGGAGGACCTTGCACTATCTGAACTAAGCAGAAACAGAACTGCTAAGGAAATAAGTGGTCCTTGAGCTCTAGGATGTGGGAGGAATTGAATACATTTGGTATTCCTCAAATATATTCAGCTCCTCTGTGTTGCTGCCCTGTATCTTGCCCCAGTTCCTCAGCTCATTTCTTGTTATTTCCCTGGTGCTCATTGTACCTTTGATTAAAGGAAGAAACCTCCCAAATTTTCATGTTGGCTGCAAGTGTCAGCTGGTGACACCTCTCAGCCCAAAAATTTATAGGGAAAGCAACTGGGGAAATCCCAGTTTTCACTTAAAATACAGAGAATTTCCAGCACCACTTGTAGAAAAGCAGCACTTGAAAACATTACCTAGAGCACGAATCCCAATATCTCATTAAACAAAAACCATCTCATGGATTTTTGTCCCTCTTCTCCTAATTCATGACTTTTTTATTCTGCACGTTGGCAGTGCAGGGTTTTGGGGTTGGTCAAAGACCCTGGCCCCAGACTCTGCCATCAGTGCCCGTGCTTTCTCTGCATGCCAAGCTTGAAAGCTCACATATCATCCAGGCCATATTTCTAATGAATCTGGCTTGGGAAAAATATGGGCACGAAACAGAAGAGCAGGGCAGTGGGAAGTACGTTTTTAAAAGTACACCCAACCAGATAAATAGACTTTTTAAACCCAAAATAAACAGATAGAGAAAATTCACTTAGGCAAAGGATGCATAAATTATCTTTACCCTGAGGATGCAGTAAGTTATTCCCTCTTTACATTCAAAATCTCTGTTTTCCAAGTCCGTATTTCATGTCTAATCGCTAAGAATGCCCTCTTTGACTTCACCCGTGCCTGCAATCGTGCCCTTTCCTGAGAGGGCCCATTTGTCATGTGGGAAAGAGGGTTTAATTAAGTAGGGAAAATGTACCTAAGGTGGAAACTGAGCTCTGGCCATGTTTCCATAGAAAATACATGAAAAAAACAAGTATAGATGAACCTAAACTTTTTTTTTCTTCATGAAAAGACATTTTTTTGCTTTCCCACTTTACTCTTCAAAACCCAAAGAGCTTCTGGGTAAGGTAGATGGGAGTCCTACATAAAAGAACAAGGATGGAACGTGAATTTATCCCCCTCAAAAAAATACATTTTTTTAAATTCACTTTTTTTCCCTCCATTTCCCCTTTTCCCTCTGGGAACCCAGCAAATGTCTCTGTTTTGTGCTCCAAAGAAAGTCAAGGTTTTAACAGGGAGGGGTCAGGAAAAAAAGACAATTTGCAGATCCCATGCTAAAATTCTAAGCATTCCTCTAAAACAAAACAAAAAATAAAATTGAGAGCAACAAAGGAGGAAACTATCAAAGGAAAGCATTTAAATTACTGGAAGGTTAGAGGAAACCTTAATTTTCATGCCAGCAAAAAGTTTACATGGGTTTTATATCTGAGCTTACTGTTGTGCTTAATTGCATGTGATAAATTATGATGAAAAATGCAGCCACCAGCAGGACCTATACCTTGTCCTTGAGTTGTAATGTATGTAAAAATGTAAAAGGGACCTGCTTGTGAATTCTCCTATGTTTTCAGGGCAAGCAGGGTGTTTTTTAAACAAATCCATGGTCCCAGTTTAGCTCCAGTCTGTAACTCTGGCTCCTCAGCAGCCCAGGGAGTCTCTCTGTTCCCACACACGTTTGCTTTCTGTGTGACTCTTTGCATCCTTAGGCCACTGTAATCTTTTTGATTTCTCTAAGATGGTATTTAGTTAAAGTTTTGCCAGGCAAAGACAGACCTCTGCTCTGATGGGGCAGTGCAGCTGGGTACTGGAAGCCAGGCTGGTACTTGGCCAGTCCTTGAATTTCTACTCTGTCACCTTGCACTGACCAAACAGGCCCCAGTGACTTTGCAGGTGCTGGTGCACTGAGGTCGTGATTTGAAAGAGCCATATTGTAAAGGGCTGCTTCTGCTTCTCTAAAAGTTGTGGCAAAACCCATAAACTGGTGAAAAAGAGACCTGGGCTCATGTTATCCCAAGCTTGGTTACAGTCCAGGCTTTTCTTATGGAACTATTTCCTTGGAAATCTGGGTTTATCTTCTGAAGCCATGAATTATTCTTCTCCAAGCTGAAATAAGATGCTGTGGGGACAAAGGGACAAGGGGTAGCAGAGTGACAGAAATGGCAGGTCCTCTCACAGAGCTATGGAAATGTGTCGACACTTTTGCAGAAGGGATGAGAGAAGCCTTCTTTCTCTTTACATGAAAAGCATGGGGGGAAAGGAAAAGGGCTGCTGCATTTCTATCATCTATAATCCTCCACTTAACCTATGAATTAGCCCTTGTGTGAGCAAAAAGGAAAGTTGGTGGCTAAACCATAACCCGCCCCCCCAAGTGGGTACAAGTCTTCCTTTTCCCGTCCTGAGCACTATATATAATGGGCCCCTTGAATTAAGGAGAGATATTAAAAAGAATCCAGGCTGGCTTGCCCCATTTTCTTCCTGGCTGTGCATGTATTTATGTAATGTCCAATACCCCAGGACCAACCTCTTCAGAGCTGGTGTCAAGGTGTAAGGTGCAATTTTAACCTAGTAATTCCATACCTGCTTTAAACTGCTGGCACGAATGTTGGCAGGAGTAGATGCCTAATTACTCGTTTATACCCAAACTGCAAATTAGGTTTAGCTTCAGTGTGCACTGTGGTTCACAGGAAGGGTGAAAATATGTGCAGAGTTACCTATAAGGGAGCCTGAGCCAGCAAAAACAAAGACAGAGTTCAGAAAGTAGAAAATCCCACAGTGAGCTGTACAGTTTGGCCAAGGACCCTCGCTCTGCCATAGCTGATACCACACACTTTAACAGAAAATATGAGAGGTTTTTAAACAGGAAGGATGAGAGGACTTCTCTGTAGGTTGCCACAGAGGGTGAGATTCATCCTGACTATCCTGAGCTGTCTGAATGTTTGGATCCACCTTAACGTGGCACTCAAAGCCCTCTCAGTGGGTGACAGTGAGAAGACCATAACAAGTCCCTACCCCCTGGGGTGTAGTCTCCAATCTTCCTCCATTGATTGCAGCAAGAGCCTGGGTGTGCACTTGCTCAGAATTGCCTTCCCTAAAGCTAGGTGAGATGCTTTCTGATTGTAGAGTTTGGTAGCTGTAGATACTCAAATGCCAGAGTCTGTGGTTATAGTTTATTTTGTGTGAAGCTGGCACCCAGAGGAGCCCTCCCCATCAGCCAGGTCACCTTCCTACCTGGGGATGAGGTGGGATCCTGAGTACTTGTGTGTTGGAGTGTTCTTCCAAGGCTGGGTTGCATCCACACCGGTTGTAGGAGGGTAGGAGTAAAGCAACTTGGTCTGGCCAAAGGGGATTTATCAGCAGATCCATGAAGGAAGACCGAAAAATGTGGACTCTGTCATTTCTGTTCTCTTGCTGCTTCTGCCAAACTGTGTCTAGTGTGTGAACCATTGATGGCAGCTGCTTGGGGCTGGAGGCAAGGAAAATGTCAGTGACAGGAGAAGTGTTTGTTTATGCAGGCAAACAGATGATGAAATGGGATGTGTAGCTCTTCCAAGGGAAGCTGTGTGTCCACTGAACACTGTGGATCTGTGTGGTGAGTAAACTCCCAACCAAGAGCCTGCTCTATCTCTGGGCAACACCACCACCAACCCATTGCACCATCCTTGCTGAATATCCCATTTACCTGAGAGCAGGAATGCCTTTGTCCTGAAGCAGCAGCGGGCATTGAGCTGTGAGTAGCCTCTGTGCCCGACTGGTGCCGGCCCGCAGCCCGAGCGGCCGCAACGAGCGACGTGCCATTTTTTATTATGTAGAAGGAAATTTTGCAAATATGCCCAAGGGTGAGGCAACATCAATAAGCAGGGAATGAACGCTCTATTACATTCATTTGGTTTCGTAACTTCTGTTGGGTCACAGGGGAGCTGCTAAAGAAAACAAACCAAAATCTCTTCTATGCCGGCTATATTTAGTTGTGCGGAGCTTTGCGTTTGTTCTGGGGCTGAAGAACAGCATGTCCAAACCTGGAGCTTCAGGTTGAGTGTGTACTTAAGCCTGGTCCTGCAAAGGCTTTTGCATGTTCCTAACTTTGCACGTTTTGAGTACAAGTAAGCTTTGGTCTAAGGAGCTGCTCATGGGGTGTAATGGGCAATGTCTGTAACCTGTGTGGATTATCCCCTCCACACGTCCACAATGCTCACACACGTGGGGAGTGCAGCGTGTGTTTGTGCTTGTGTGGGGTACCTACACATCCTTGAACTGAAGGGAAGAAGTGCTGGCCTTTGCCTTTCAATTGCCTACCCAAATGTGTCTAAAATAGTATCTCATATAAAGGAACTCAATTGCGTGTTTCGACATCAAATAAAACTCCCAGCGGTGGCTGGAGGTCCTTGCAGCAGTGGCCTCTTCTAGTCCATGTGGGCTCTAAAATCAAACAATATGAACCCTTTTCCACCAGAGCATGTGAATACAGCCTCATCATACCTCTATTTCTCCTTTTATTGTAGCCCACAGATTGCAGGGGGGGACTTGAAATAACTTATATGTTAGGGAGAGTTAGGATCTGTATGGACCTGTTCTCAACAAACAGTGTCAGGATGAATTAAAATCAGTCAGAGAAGTTTATGACAGGAGTTTCCACAGGAATTGTAACAGGTTTCCCACTTCTTGACAATCAAAGCTCATGAATTAGGTGCCTTGGAAGCATGGAAGTCAGAGCATGTGTATTTCTTTACATTTTTTTCAAGGTTTTTAGTTTTCCAAGGTAGCTGAGTGAGAATTTCAGGCTGTCTTCTCTCATGGAGTAAGCTGCTGGTTCTAATAGTTAAAAACCTCATATATTTGTATGACTTCAAGAGCTGAGGCTTAAAGAAAACTCAAATTTTCAGTACTGATATTAAAATTGGAAGAGTCAGTGATACATTGAGTTGTGCTATGAATAATAGCAGAGTTCATGAGCTTCCAGGGTATTTCTGTTGTCATTGCAGTGTGTTGTATATTCTAAGTTGACTACCCAGGTGGTCAGATTCATGATGTACCTATTCAATTGAAAAGACAACTCAAACTTTGATAGTGGGGGATGAGCCATGGAAATGTGTCTCCAAAATGCCCTTCTGTGATCAGTCTTGGTGGTTCCTGGTGCTGCACTCCCCCAGCCCACAAGCAAGTCCCACAGCAGGGACTAAAAACAAGGCTCAGTCTTGCAACAGGCATCACTCGCCTTTGTAGCTGATAAAAAAAAGGTGACAACAATACATAAGTTTTTTTGATTATTCAAAAGTTGCAGCAGAAACTCATGCTCCTGCTTGCCTCCCCATTACTTTACATAAAATTGTTATGCATTCTAAGTAGTAGCAGCCTGGGCCTCTTGACCTCACAAGAAGAGCTGTTACTATACATTTAACAAAAACAAGGTATTATGTATTAGCCTACACATTTTGCAATAGCTCCAGCAATCTAGTAACTACAGTCCAATTTAAACCGTGCCTGGAGGCAACAAAAATTGCACAAAATGGCAGCTAATTTATAGAAGGGAGAGAGGAAATATTTGGGGGTCTATTCCTTCAAGCCATCTGATTCGTATTATTGACTCATTTAGAAAACAGAAAGTGAGCAGAGACAAGTTTTTAAGGAGTTTGGTTTCACACAAATGACTTACAATTGCAGCCCATTATTTTTATACCAAGACTTCATTAGTCATATCCCCGTCAAACCTGTGAGCAGTGTCAAATGTTTTCAGAAAACACACCAGGACAGGTATGGAACTCATCAGCCCGTGGCAAAGGTCGCTCTCATTAAGGAGTCAAAAATGAAAACTTTCAGTGTCTCTAACACATTGCACAGACGTTCCTGCCCCCACTTCTGAAATGCGGGGCCAAGTGAGCACCTCCTGCTCCCCAGACATTCAAATAAGATCAAGATGACAGGGCAAGAAAATGAATAGGATTCTTAACTGGCTGTACTTTATAATATGGTACTGATTGGAAACAACCAGAAAGTTGTTTGCCATGTCTATAGTACCATTTCCTGAGGTTAAACATAACATCTGAAACGAAGCAATTAAGTCTTCTTAAAAGAAAAGGAAAAAAAAAACAAAAAAAAACCCCAAAAAAACCCAAAACAAAAAAAACCAAAAAAACCCCACCCCAAACCTGAAAAAAGAAAAAGATGGGGTGGGGGAAAGAAGGAAAAAAGGGGAGGACGTGGGTCTGCGTGCTGCTGACTCGGCACGCCAGCCATGCTCCAATGAGCAAAAGAAATGTCTGTGCAAACTTCTTCCCACCTGGGAGGTTGGAGAGGAGACAGGAGAGCTGTGACACCGGAGTTGTTCAGGGCTGGCTCTCAAGCTGTGCTGTGACAGATGTGTTTTGAGGAATTTTGAGGCGCGGAGATAAGAATAACAAAAAGCCATTCACTGAAGCACAGTTACACAGGCTTAGCACAAAGGGGTGAAGAGAAAATGTGTCAATATGCTCCTTATTTGTGGAAGGTTGGCTGTGTTTCTGCAGCACGCTGCAGTCTGATCTGGGGGCTGTTGCTAACAGCAGTGAGGGCTGCAGTCTTGCCCCTAAAAAGTTATTCAGAATGTCCTGGCAATGAAAAAGGATTCCCTTTAGCTGCTTCATTCTGGGACACAACAAAGTCCTTCTGATGTAGAAAATGTTTATCTTACAGAGGGTTTGCTTATTTAAAAATAGTGTCCATGGGGCTTTATGTAAGATGGCAGAAATACTTTTAGGAAGTTTTTAGTTTTTTGACTGCTCAGCTCATGTCAACCTGGATTTGCTCTTTGTGCTCAGAACAGGTCCTTGGGCAGCCAAGGATGGGGTCTCCAAAATGCCTTGGTCTTGACTTTTTCAATCTGGATGTCCCCCAGGGGATTGCAACAGCCTTTGGTTATGGGTATAACATTTTCTGTGTTCCCTGTCAAACCGGGGCGAGAAACCCAAATTCCATGGGTTAGTATTTGCAACATTAATTTGTGAAGATTTAAGTTCTATATTGACTACTTGAAGGAAATAGCTGAAGTTGCAGGTTATTCTGTATGTTGGAAGATGCATGTATGGATAGCTTAATAATTATTTGGACATCTCGGTGTCTGTCCCCTGCACCAGAATTTGTGCAGTGCACTCATTCACCCCTGACTTTATTTGCCTCCCCCGTTTCCTTGCCTGTTCATGCCTATGCACGTGTGCTTGAAATGCTGAAGTGCTTAAATGCCCTGCAGTCTGACAGCTGGGGGCACAAATGCTGGAAAAGCAGGGAGAAATGCCAAGGCTACTGGGCAGGTTGTGACCATGTCGCTCTCATGTGGCCTCCTGGTAGTTCACCTCTCCCAGTGGAGAGGGGACTGAAACTGCAGCTTGTTCCTTGAACATGGAAAATGGAGCTGATGTGATATGCAAATAGGGCATAGTTGTCTTTGACCACCATTACTGGAGTGTGCATGGGGTGAGGACTCCCTGGGCTGGCTCCTGTTGGCTTTGGTTGTGTGCAGTCCACTGGGAGGTTGTGTGGAGGAAGAGGAAGGCTAACATTTCTGAATTCCATCATTCTGCTGCTGTGGTCTCAGGTAAATCTGATTTTCAGTTGCTTGATTGCCCTCTCTGCAAAGCAAGATGAGTCTGACCCTCTTTGTGAGTGCTGGGAGCTCTCGTGGATGGAGCTGCTGGTGGGCAGAGTGCTGCCATCAGGGGTGAGTGAGAAATGCTGATGCTCATCCCTGAAAAGCAACCCTTTGGCTAGACCCACTTAATAAAAAGAGATTTCTGGCACATATTACCTACCCTGGGCACACCCCACAGAGTTTTCCCCAGTCCCAAATGCGAGACTCATGGCATTATAAACTTGCTCTGCTGAGTGAGTGTGTTTGTCTGCAGAGACCAGGGCTGGGCTTTACTGGGGTGTCCGTGCCCTCACCTGCCAGCCCCCGGTCAGCCCCTGACCAGAGGCACATCCTGAGTGCCAGCCCTGTGATTGATGCACTTGGCCGAGAACTTCCCTCCTGCCCACTCAGGAAACAGGAGGGCTGGGGAGATAGCGCTCGCCTTTCTTTCACAGTCCCTGCTTCCGAACTCTAATCACCTTCTGCTGTGGGAAAAGAGATGAGATGCTGCCTAAAAAACAGATCATTGTCCGCCTCCTAGATTAATGCAGAGAAAGCAGTATTGTCTGCTGAATGGATAAACCTTCCTCCTGTCACTCAAAACCTAAATTCAACGCTACTTCATTTCTAAGAGGCTTATCTTCCTTGAATAGACCCTTGCAGCTCAAGTAAGAGGCGATGTAATGAAGCGTGTTTTTTTCTTAAGTGAGAAACCTGCTGCAAAGAAGGGGTGAAGCCTGTGCAGCTGTTCTAAAGGGCCTTTGCAGACTCTCGAAATACTTGTCATTTATCTGGTCTTGCCTGACAGCAAATGAGAGAAGATCAAGTTCAAAATCTGCCGGCGCGGCTTTCAGGGCTTCTTCATCTGTTAATTAAATAATGGTCATTAGCGCACAATGCCCCCCGATGAGGGCGGATATGATGCCGAGATGGAAATATGGGTTTGGGGGTTATGAATAAGCAGATGGTCCCCAGGAATTTTGCTGCTTTGACCCCCTCAGCGATGCCTCGGTATGTGGCTGGAGGAACTGGCAGGGAAACAGGTGGCATCAGGCGGAAAAATAAATTCGTAGAAGCGTGCTGAAATCATTGTAGAATCCACTCCTTTTATGTGGGGCAGCGATTAATTCAGAGATTTCCCACAAACCAGCCTGTTTTTGGAAAATCACCCACATCACCATTGCCACAAATAATGTCATATTTGCTTTCCTGGAGCCTGCTGTACTGAAGACTTACGCTTTTAATGTATTTTGGGAAATGTACTCTCTAAATTAAGATTGGTTGCTCAACATCAGAGGGCCAAATCCTGAGGTGTTTACTCAACTTCTGATTAGTCAAAACTTACTCTGCTATCAAAGAGCAGCTCTGAGGGTTGCTGAGATGGGATGTAAGATCTGTCTCTGAATAACTACAGGTGATACAGGAATTTATTGTAGACGTGAGAGGTTTGGTCTTCTTTTTATGGTCAACATATGTTTAATTTTCACATGTTTGAAGTCAGATTTTACCTAAAAGCACTGATGTTGTGAATGCCTCTTTCTTTCATCATCAATAGCCTGACTTTTCCAGTCTCACCCTCACCATGTGGAATGTGGGCATCCAGTTTGTGTCTCTGCAGTTACAGGCCATATCCTGAAAAACCCCTCCCTGGATTTTTCAGACGCTGAGGTGGATGTGGTTTTATTTCAGCTGTGACCACGTAGCAATGATGAGACACTGAGTTACCCAGGATTGGATCTGATTTTTCCCTGAGCTGCTGGTTTTCTTCCTGGAGTTATTTGATGGGACAAGGGAGGAGACCCAGCATGGTGCACCCAGTGGGGGCAATGCAGGCTCTGCTCATGCCAGAGCTAAATGTGCCTCAATGTCCAGTCTGGCTTGGACAGGAAAATAAAAATTGTTAAGAAAGTACTTGAGGAGATTGGCCATTGGCAGGGGGTGGTCAGCTTGGGGGAATTTGGCAGGCCCCTGTGCTAAGGAGAAGTGTAAAGCAGTTGGATGGTGATTTGAAGGGGATTTTGAGCAGTGTGGAGGAAAACTTCGAGCCTGGAGTGCAGACTCCTGTCATGGGATGGAGCATTTCTAATGCTGATAGGGGTGCTCAGAATCCCTCAGGGCAGTCGGTGTCCCCAGCACGGGTCCCTGGTGGGGCATGGCATGGCCTGGACCAGAGTGGAGACCAAGACTATTGAGAAGTGGGGAGTGGCTGGGAAAGCCATGAAATGTACAATAAATACACTCATGCAACAAATCTGTGCTAAAGCAAACATTGTGCTTGTGACAGAAAACAATAAAAGTAAGGAAATTTGCAGTTAATGGTAAAACATACCATATGTCCACAAATGCCTAGGCACACCAGGGCACCTCTGTAACTGCTTTCTTGATGTCAAGGTGTTGAAGACCAGATGGCAGGTTTCACCCCAAATTACAGATTCTCAGGCTGATGCTATGTGTTTTTGTCCTTGGTTGCCTTTTTCATCATGTCTGACCTATTCCCACCATGTGTTGAGGTGAATGTTTCTGAAATGGGCATGACCTGCAGTTCTGCTTGGCAAATGTTGTTTTTCAGGTACTTTGGAGTGGGAAAACCTTGTGGGCAAGTGCCCTGAGTAGATCAGTCAATGCTATTGCTAAATGTCCTGCAGCACTAAAATATGGTACCTGGTCTGGTGGAGAAAATGTTGACATCACAAATCACAGGTTATTCCTCCAGCCCTATATCCTGAGACACTCTTGACAGTAAAATGCTATATTTCTTGGATTAATAGGCATCAATAGCCAAATTTCCTGGAATATGGAAAATTAACAAATGCTTTCATCTCTACTTTCATTTACAGAGATTATTTATGGGGATGTTTTGGTAGTAGGTGCTGTTTGTTAACTGTTTAGGGAGCTGGCTGGAGGCTTTGTGAGTGCAGACACTGACCTTTTGCAGATTTTTTTTCCCCTTAGCTGATGTCTTCGTCAGTAAGGAGACACCTGCATCCGTGCAACCCCGGCTAGCAGAGCAACACAGCACTTCAGTATTTCCCCTCCTTCACCAGCTGGATGGGACCCCTGATACAAAACCTGAGAAATGTGCCAAAGCCTTCAAAGTTCAGGCCAGAGGTGTTTGTGCAAGATAAAAATGGGACAATATAGCATCCCTGGACAACTCATCCGTTTACACATGACACTCGTTGTGGTCTCTGATTAGCTTGTTAGTGAGGAGGCAGGAAGAAGTGCAATCAAGTTTTTATGATTCATCATTTCTGTTCCCTGTTTGGGAGACAATGTCAGTGCTCTTTGCCAATCATAGAAGGTGGCTTTTGAGTGCCTTAGGGAGATGCTTTTTTTAAAGATGCTCTCTGTGTTTCTGGAGGCTGAGCCACATTTCTAAATAATAGGGAAGTCCTGGAGTTTGTTTTGTGTTGTGTTTTTTTTTTTTTTCTAATTGTATCTACTAACAATGCTTTTATGTTTGCTGCACGTAAGCTGAAAGAAAACATGCTGCCAGTTTGTCTGTAATCCTGTTTTCACTCAGAAGTATTTGTGCAGAAATAAATTAGAAATGGTACCTGGAATATTTTCCACAATACAAAAGGCAAATGTAAGTTTTATTAAGTTGAAAAGGATACATTCTCTTCTCCTGACCTTGATTTTTTAGCTATATTCTCTATACCCCTGCTTTAGAAGTATTATTCTTCATCCCATCCAATTACCATTTCTATCAGCTCTTCTGAAAGATTATGCTTTTTGGGTGTTCTTCTGTAGATGTCTTTCCAGTGGCTTCACTTGATGAATGTGACAAGTTTTGTGTTTTCTCCCTCCCCTCATTGAATTGAAAAGTTTTTTGATAAATACAGGCCAATAAGTGCCCAAAGGCAGTGTTTCAATGGCTGCTAAATCTTTCAAGGTTAGGACTTAACCTCCGTTCTCCCTAATTCAACTGCAACCTTCAGTCTGGAGCCAATCAAGAATATCAGATGATACTTAAACAATGAAGGATTTCTGATATTCAGGTACAGCCTCTGTTCAATAGGATTGCAAATTCTTTGTGTGAAGAAAGTCGGTTTTGCTCTAAAGTACTGTCACAAAAAGTGAAATTACCATTTGCTTGGAATGATGCCATTCATCATTGTCAGAATACTAAGCATTGTAAGTAGCTAGGCCTCTCCAAATTAATGCCTTGTTTTGCATCGGCTAAATTTCCCAAATCCTCGAGGATGGGTCATACAAAACTCATCTCACCGTTTTAATTTATCAATCCAATATGAGTGCGGTGAAAGGGAGCTTCATTCGGTCTTAGCTCTTTTATTTACAGTCTAATTCTAAAAGAAAAGGAAATAAGATATGAAAATAAGTTGGAAAATAAGATAAATCTCTCAGTGAAATCACAAGATCTACTCAGTCCTGTAGCAAACCCTCTATAATTCATTTGTAGGTCAGCTCAAGGGATTAGCCATGACGTATTTGGAAATTCATTTATTTTTATTTTATTTTGCTGTTTCTTATGCATAAGGGTAATGCTGTCCCCAAGGCTTTTCAGGTAGCCCTCAAATCTTGACAACATTTGCTGTCTCTAAGGCCTAAGCCAAAATTAATTTTCAAATAAACAGCATAAAAATGTATGGAGTTGTATAAATTTGAATACAAAATGCATTTGTTTTGCTTGCTCCCATCCACACATACATACTGTTGGCTCAGCCAAAAATCATAACATGACATGGAAATTAACGGCCATATGTACATCATGAAAGTCAAAAAACTTTCTTAGTTTATTAGAAACACCATAGTGTGGGGTTGTTTTTTTTTTTCACCCACTTCTCCCTGATATGCTGTGCTGGGGAAGCGCTGCATGTTAATTGTTAATTGTTAATTCTCTGCCCCGGTGCCTCCGAGCCCGTGCCTCTGCTCCTGGACCACTGTCTGCCTCCTGCATGGCACTCGGGGTTTTGAGGGTGTGACATCTCGAGAAGCATCGAGATGTTTTCAGTGAAAGTGAAATTAAAAGGGACTTGGGATCTCTTGCAATTTGTTTTATCAGGGAAACAGTGAAAGTGAGAAAGGCACTTGGAGAGCCTGCAGCACAGGCTTGGAAGTGCCTCTGGTCCTCCAGTGAGTGGAGAGTTGGTCTGGAGGGCTGGAAACAAGGCTTGAAGGAAAATCCCCAATTTTGGGCTGAACCAATACAAAAAGCCCAACCAGAAGCCCATGCTGAGGGATTGTAGAGAAACCATGCAAACGTTTTGCTGGTGTTTAAATATGATATGGAGTCAAGTCTTCCATCAGGCTCCAAAGCATCCTGAGGCATGCCAGGAGTTGGTGCTGCCTCAGGATCCGGCAGCACCTGCAGGATCAGCCCTGCTGCAGCTCAAATGTGCTCTTAAATTAAAACAATGCCTCTTTTCGGCCTCATTCCACAAGGGGGCTGCAGGCACGCTGGAAGTTCAGCAGTTGGCAGGCTGGGGAATACCTGGGAGAAAGGATGCCCGACCCCATGTGGAGGTGCCCAAGCACGGGCCAGATCCAGAGGGAGAAGGTCCCTGAGTCAGAGCAGAGCCTATTCATGCCTTTTTCTGAAGGTGTGGCAAGTGGCGAGGTCAGCTGGGCATGGTGGAAAGCAGGAGGAAAAGCCTTCAGGGGTGGGTTGGGATGCAGAGCTGCATCATCACACTCCTGCTGCTCCCACCCCAAGGTTCTCCAAATTAATTGGGGTAGCCGAAATATCCTTTCAGTTGTGCATAATTAAGAGCAGCACGGCTGTGTGAGATCTCGCTGGTGCATTGCCTGAAACTTTGTATCTGGAGCAGTATCAGCTGACCAATAAATAGTTGGTTAATTATTAATTTGCTAAAGATTATGTTTGGAAGGGTAGATCACCTTGAAAGGTTGCTTTCTATTATCTTTCCCAGCCAGGCAATAAAAAGATTTCAATTTAATGTGACATGACAAACTACAAACAAGTGTGTTTTAGGCTTTGGCAGGTGAGGACACTGGGGTCCTGAGGGGTGCTGCCAGGGGCTGCTTCTTCCTCACCATACCTACCCAGGATCAACTGTCAGCCTCCTGCCTGGTGTGTTTGAGTTGTGTATAGATCCTCTGTTTAGCAAATGGTTTATATCCTGGCTCATCGTGGAGCAACTTTGGTACTGAGTGATCTTGCACATTCCAGTGTTTTGAAGCTTTTCTTTTCAGCGATAGTAGCTCACCCTGCTGTGCACAGTACAGAGCCTTCTATCCCAAAAGACTTCAAAGTGTGCTTTATGGATTATTTTCCAACTTTCTTTAACCCTCCACTGAAATGCTGTTACACTGGACTTTGGGGTTAAAGCCATGTGGACAAGTTCTCACCCTGCCTCTGCCCGCTCACGGGGCGCTGCCCTTCCCAGCCTGGAGCTTGTCCTTGGTGTGGATGGTGCAGCTCAGACCTTCCCACCTGGCTCTTCCCAGCTGCTGTTTGCAGGCGTGAATTTTCCCTCCAGGCTGAGGGAAAAGGCTGAGGCCAGTTGCTAAATGGATGTTGTTCTTCCCATCCAGAATGAAAAGAGCTGCCCAGTGGCCCTGGCTGGGGAGCAGCTGTGGGCTCTGAGCCAGGCTTGGCCTTGGCTGGAGATGGAGCATCTCTTTCAGTTTTTGGTCTCCTTCCAGAGTCTCCTGGGGTTTGCTCACCCTCCATCACCTGGCAGATTTTGCCAGCTAGGCTGCAAGAAATTCAGGTGGAGAATTGTTCACCTGATGGCCAGAGCTCAGCCCTGGGTTAACTGGGAGTGCGAAGAGGAGCATGGACAGCAGTGGGGACCTGCTGCCATCCCTTGCAGGGATATTCACTGGGACCTGCTCTTGTCAGCCCAAATTGGCTTTTATGATTACAGGTCAGAAAGAAAAACAGGAGAAAGATATCTTTACTTGCAAGTAAAAGATATTTGATAAGATGTGCTTAAGAAACTGTGTCACTCAACATGAATGCTGCCATTCAGCATGTCTTAAGACTGGCAGGTGGATTTTAAAAATGAATCAATCCCCCAAATACCAAAGTTAAAAAGGAATTTAGTTTGTATGTGGTTCTAAAAGTGAAAACCAGATATTGCTTATCATCTTCTCTGTTTAGGCGCATCTTTTATGATTTGACAAAAAAATCACTGAGGTTTGTTTGTTTTGTTTTGTTTTACATACTTGGAATCTCCTCAAGTCAAAATCCCAGAGGAACACAATATCTTACCCTTAATATGCACCAAATACAAATTGCTTTTTAATTCATAACACTTCCTAATTGCTATTTTAGGCAGTGTTTGTAGAACAGCTGAGTAGAGTACTGTGCTTCTGGTTGAAAACATGTTTTTGATGTGTGAACTGCGTGTCTTGCTGTCCCGAAGCTCTGTCAAACCAGACACATCAATAATATGTTTAGCCCTGTAAACGTCTTTCCATTGTGCTCATCACCCTGTTATGGCAATTGCTTCTTAGGTGACTTTCATTCCCTGCCAAAGCGTAAAACACCCCATGATGCATGAAATGTGGGATTTGCATTCCCATTTGAAGCCTCAGATTGAAAAGTATGTTGGGGACTGGTTCCTCAAGGGCCTGTGTCTGTCAGTGCAGGATTCTGCCAGGCTTGGCAGAGGGATGTTGGGGGTAGTGGCAGTGTTGTTCCTGTGGAAGTGTGGGGAACAGTGGATTTTGGTTTATCTTTGGAAAAGGTGGCAATTGGTCTCCCTGGGTGTGTGTGGCTGAGTGCTTGCAGCAGCACCAGCTCTTTGCTTTAGCTAAGCAGGGCACATAGTTAAATTAGAGTTCTTCCCTCCTAGCTCCCTCCCTCTTGCACTCCTGGAGAGCAAATCCCCTTTGCCTTGTCTCCCTGCTGATGTGCCACTGAGGGGACATGGCTTTGGCACCATTCCTGTGTCCCCATGCTGAGGCTGGTACCTCCCCTGTGCTCCTGATCTCCCCAGGCTAAGGCAGGAAGTCTCTTCTGTTGGCTTCAGCAAGGTGCATAATTTTCTCTCCTTTTCTCCAACTTTGCTTTAATCCTTTTACCCTGTGGTATTTCTACTTCATATTGATAAAGGAAAAAGGTTGTGTAGTCCTATACCTTTATCTTAAGTAACTGGACACATTCTATGTTACTGTTGGGGAGTCAGAAAAGTTTCAGTGCTTTAGTTAAATCCATTATTTGGACTCCTACATGAAGTTTTCTGTAAACTCTTCCTGTTTATACCAGGTGAGGATCTGGCTCCTTTTTTTGCTTTCAGTTTGGTGCTGCTGCCAGCTCTAAACTCCATTTGTTGTTTCTGCTAGGAGAAGATGGGGGGGGGAAGGAAACTTTGAGTGAGGAAAAACTCCAACTTCTACATTTATGAGAGTGATTTTAATAACTTTGGGTTACCCATGCTAATCCTTTAACAGGGAGGGGGTTTGAGAACTGACCCAACCTCCTTTCCTTTCATTCGATCCCGAAACACCTGCAACTCTCAGCAGAGTAATCTATGAATCACTGTGTCTGTCGTCTACTTATTGTCTTGTCTAGTGCACTCCACGGTGGAACTAATCAACAGCCCTGAATGAAGCATTGCTCCTGAGCTGAATTCCTCAAAGCTCCTGAAGTATTCAGCAAGGAGGAGAAATCTTTTAGTATGATTTGCTCCACATTCCAAATTCATTTATAGAAAGAGAATAGATGATTAACAACGGGTCGAGAGACACAGATTTAGCACTGCTTTGCCCTGACCTGCCCCGAGTTACTCCTTCCACTTCCCAGGCTGCTCTAACAAGATGGGCTCAAGGATTGGGATGGCAAAAGCTGCTTGAGTCCCCTGCACCCAGCCGTCTTAATTTGGTTTATTTGCCTTAATGAAGAAATCTGGTTCCTTAATCACAGGTGAACGGAAAAGGTCACTTGCCACTCTGACAAATGGGTTTACCCTGAGCTGTTTGTGTGGGGCTCTCAGATAGTGCATTCTCCCCCTTCTCTCCCCTGCCACGAAATGCCAACGTCTCCGCAGCACCTCCTGTTGCAGCCATTACCTGTGGTGCCTGGGCTGCCTGCCAAGGAGCACCCTCGGTAGCAACAAAAGCATAATCATTTCCAGTTGGAAAAGGCTGAGCTGCAGTAATTTTCCTCTTTGAAAGCTGCAGCAGCCGGGCTCGGGTTAAGCAGGAGGACCCTTGGTCCTGGGACACAGCACAGTGAGGGTACAAAATTTGTCATCTGCAGCAGCCATTTGGAGAGATGGTGAGGTCCCCAAATGTGTTCTTCATCCTCACCTTGTAGTGTCCAGTTGACATCGGCATTGAGGTGCCCAAGGGGATGTTTGCAGTTTGCAAACACCTCTCTTTTGGCCAGGTATGGGTGGGAAATGCTGACAAAATGGGTGCAAAAGAAGTGATTAACATTTCCTGTGAACAGCTGGCCTGCAGAGGAGTTCAGAAGAGTGAGAGGTGTAAAAAAGACACCCTGCATCTCCCAGAACTGGGCAGCAGGACACTTTGAGGGTGCTTCACAGGCCCTTTCCCAACCAGTGCAAGACCCTCACTGTTGACTTTGGTAATAAACTGTAGCAATAAAGCCATGGCTCTGTCCTGATGGACCTCCTGGAAAAAGCCAGCTGAGCTGTCTCACACAGCCCTGGTTTGTGGCGTACTCCCGGAAATCCTTCTGCAGCTGGTACAAAAGGGAAACCATTTCAGAAAGCAGCTCAGGAGCTGTGTAGGTACGTGCAGGAAAATCATTGTTCCTTTCAGGTAGAGCTGAGAACCTCTTAATGTGTGTAGAGGACAGAGAGCACTCGGAGCACGTTCCTGGTGATGTGTGGTTGTCACCACCTGCGAGCTTTGCGGACGTGTGGGCTGTGGAAAATAAAACTTTTGAGGAATGGCCCGGGAGCTTTGCAGAAGTATCACCCATGTGGAGTGGTGTTCAATGTCAGCTGAAGATGAAGCTCTTCTCCAGGTTCTGGGTGCTCACAGGGAGCCTTGCTGGCAGCCTGTTTGGGTCACATAAAAAATGAGATGGGTCAAACCCCAGATGTGCTCACTGAGTGTTGAGATGCACCGACGTTTACTTTGCTGGAAAAAGTGATGTCTCTTTTACTTCACACTTCTGTTTTGAACCAGAAAGTGAGGTGGGAGTTGGTCCAAAACAGAGCTTTCCAACTTTATTTGGCATTTCAGTTCTGCTATTTTTGAGTAATAGTCAGAAAGATAAAGCTCTGCCTTGCAGGAACGTCCTTGGACGTGGAAAAATAAAGCAGACAGGTGACTGGCAGGAAGTGAGAGCGGCTGCTCCCACGCAGATGCAGACGACTAAATAAGTTTTGAGATCATCGTTCCTGTTCAGGTCTTTTCCTTTGATTCTTCAGATTATTTTTATGTCAGAGGCAAATAAGAAACAAAGACAAATATGCAAAATGATGAGCTGGAGCTTATCGGAGCAGGAAAATAAGCCATTCACACCACTTCCCGGTTTGCCATGAAAGGCAAAATCATTCACAATGGTGAATCATGGCAGCTCAAGCAGCTTGAAATTACTGCTTTCTGGAGTTAAATTGCTGCTGGCATGCACAGACTAAACAAAAATGCTAGTTCAGTTCATTTAAAAGAGCAAGTTTTCATAGCTTTGATTTCACATGTGCTTTTGTAGTGCCAATGGATGGTCTGATTTTCTGACAGACGACATTTAAGAGTATTTCTGTGTTTCCTTTGGGGAGCTGTGTAGTTTTAAAGAAAAACCCCATCAGAGATGGTGCACTCACTCCCATCTCCAAGGGACAAAATGGCTGGATAAGGCAGGAGCTGTATCTGACAACTGAAAACTGCTGCAGGTGACAGTGACTGATTCTTCTCACCGACAGAAACATGGATTTTGGAAAGAAATCTGCTCCTTCTGGGTGAAGGCATTAATTCACCTAAGTTTTCTATGAGGATCTCTTTTGTAGTGGACTTTTAGAGTCAGCCAGGTAGCTGTAACTTTTAGAGATATTAAAGGTACTGAATGTTACTTTCCTAGAATGTATTTTTTGGCAGGTCTTATTCCTTCCCAGATGTTGGTGACAGGAGATAGGTGCTTTATTACAACAAAAATATAGCTGCTGAAATTAGGCTATTTGGAATGAGCTAGGTGGGAGAAAACCTTTTGAAGCCCAGATTTAATAGCAAATATATGCTTCTCCAGCAGGGCAGTCCCTGCCCTTCTGGCTCCTCCTGCTCATGTTGTTCCTTGGATTTTCATACCTTTCTCTGGCTGCCAGGGAGCAGAACTTGTTCCCTGCAACCTGAAAAAAAACCCTCTCACCTTGTTCTACCAAATTTGACATGGGAAAAACATCTGATAAGACCATCTGCTGTGGTGTGTCCTCGTTCCAAAGCTCTTCATTTCCTCCTGTTCGCAGACTGTCAAGGTGGGGTTTATCTGCTCTAGGTGTCTGTGAGCATGCCCACCTCGGAGCAGATGGCTCAGGTTTCCTTTGTGCTTGACAGACAGCTCGTAGGGTGGCATTTCACCTCAAACTGGGCATCTAAACGGAGTACTAGAATACTCTCTTTCAGGGTTCAGTTTCTGCAGCCTGTGTGAAGCTGGTGAGGGTGCTGTAAACGTCCAGGCTCGCTGGTGGTGGGTCCTGGCGTAGGATGTGTGCAGACAGCAGAGGGTGCTGGAGTTTTTTCCCTTTCAATGCACCTCCAAGGTTGTGGGATCATTATAAACTAAAATCAATTGGCTCTTACTCTGATTGCTGAACACACAGAAGCCAGGCAGGTACAGCAAGAGAGGAGGAACTGAACTTGAGTTAAATGGACACTGCCACCTTCAAAGTCACATCTCTGCCAGAACTTCTGTCCCTACCAAATCAGTAAGTGAAAACAGAGACCATCATGATACAAATCAACAGACTTTAATTTTAATGATTTTTAAACTAAGATTTTCCTCTCTTAAACATTTGTAGAACTTTTTTTTTTTTCCCCAGGAAATTGAAAACAAAAGCCTCTACCGTCCTTTTTTTCAGAGACATGAGTCCAGAAATTTTTGTTCAGTCAGAAATACAACTTGCAGACATCATCAGCCTCCAGCAAGCTGCCAATATAGACTTTTATAGAGTAACAATGCTGTCAGCTGGCACCTTACAGCCACATCCAGATCTGTACCATTAAAGAGCTTCACCCAGCACTGCCAGTCCCATGGGCCAGGGCTGTAGGAAGGGCTCTCCTGTAAATGTCACTAGTAAGACTTTTAAGAGCAGGATTTAAAAGAAGCAAGGGTAGCAAACCAGGCTGGCCAGGCTGTAAGACTCAAATAACTCCCTTAAGCTCAACAGAGCCTAAGCCACTTAAAATTCTCAGAGCCAAGCTTTCCCCATCAGGACATGGATGCACTGGTTGGTTGAAGAATAAGCCTGAAATTCCGACTTGCTTCTCAGGTCCAGCAGTGGGCAAGCAGTTTGAGGGCTATGTTGTGTGTGCTGTGGTCGGTGGTGGTGCTCATGGAGGGGAATGGAGGAAGGGCAGTGGCTGCTTCACCTTCCAGTTAATGCATCCTTACATCCATTCCTGCTTAAAAGTGCAAATTTCACACCCTGGGTTCCAACTCCAGCTGATGTCATAGCCAGGATTAAAATTTGGGAGTGACTGGCTCCTGGCCTGTTTATTAATCTATTAAATCACACAGTCTCTCTCCTGCTAACTCTCGCTGGTTACTGGGATTGCTTGGCAGCAGCAAGCCCAGCTCAGTGTCCATTGCTGGCTCGGTTACCACTCCAGCTTGGTTGCCAGCTCAAGGGCATCCAGTCAACAAATATCTTATTTTTGGATTCTCCCATTCTCCTGAGACCACTGCTATGAAGAATGACCTCCCTTACCTCATTCACCTTGTTTGCTGTTCCTGACCCGGAGAGTGCCGTGGCCATTGCATGAGTCAATCACCCCTTGGAGGAGAGGTCTCACTCTGATGTTTTCCTTTGCATTTGAACCAGAGCTGTGGCTGGCATCTGCAGGATGGTCCAGATGAACATAGAAAAGTCTATATTTTAGTCATGTTAAAGCTATGACTAAGCTAACAAAAGTCAGGAGATCCAAACTGCAGATTGACAGGCTGTCCTTGGACTGCCCTGCCCTGTCTGGGCGTGGGATGGCAGCACAGCTGGGATGGAGCTCTGCAGTCCACGGGAGCTGCTTCACTGCACCGTGTGCTGAGGGTGGCAGAGCAGCCACAAACTGCTGAGACCTTGATGGGTTTATTTTTCTTCCTTTTCAGCAGTTTATTTTTGCTTGCAAGAAAGTAATTTTGCAAAGGTACGTGGCTTCCTTGCACTGAAGTGGAAGTCTTGGTTTTGGATGTGAACATCAGGGTGGTTTCTCCACCTCTGCAGGGCATGTACATGTGTGGATGTGGCTCGTGGGTCTTTCTGCACAGGGACACACAAAAACCCCTTCCCATTTTGAATGTGCCATTTCCCAGTTGTCATTTTCTGTAGCCAACACCACTTCTTGGTTTTGATATTTTTGAATTTATTTTTTCCACTATATGTGTTTAAAAGTGAGGGCCAGATTTTGGAAAGGCACTATGGGATTCCAAAATCTTCCAGCTTGCCTGCAATACAAAGATTATGAAAAGTAACAAGAACTCACAGATTCTTATGCTAAACTATGTGTTTTTATGAAAGCCTCATCTATGTTTTTATAGCAACAGAGAAAATTATTCAGATCAAGTTAATTTTCATAATTTAAAAATTTTTGATTCTGTTCCTCAATTCAATTCTTTAAAAACTTCTTGCTTCTCCCATTATCAGAGTAAATGGCTGACTTTATTTTATTAAATGAAGTGTGGCAATATTCAGTGTTTATGGCTTCTGCTGAGCAGGCTCACCCAGTTTTAGTGTGGGATGGCTGGGCAATTTGACGCAAAAAAGAATCCCATTTAAATGTAGGATGGGATTTTTGGACCCGATAAGCAGCAGCAATCCCAGCCGGAGCATTCCCAGCTCTCCTCCGGGCTGGCCGCTATCTCTGGGGGCGGCGGGGACTTACAATCGCCCTGCAGCTTCCTGCTCCCTCCTTGCAAGGAGAGGATGGGAATTTGCTGAAGGCTTTTATCAGCAATGTGCATCTGCCCCCATTCTCACTCAGCAGCTCTCGCCAACCAGTGGGAAAAGCCGGGCCAAGGCGTAATCTGGTCCCAGCTTGCTTCCTGCTGCCGTGCCCCAGGGATGGAGGAAGCAGACGAGTGGCCCTGTGTGCTCTCTCCTTGCCAGGCCCAAACGTTCAAGAGGCTCAGGGAGACACAAGAGAGTTGCTTGCTCTCTTTTTCAGGAATATTGTGTATTTAGTGCTGGAACGTAGTGAAAGTCTGTAAAGATGGGATAAAACCCAGATGAGCCTTATGGCTTCAAGCTCTTAGGACACCTGCTGAGTGAATTTTGTTCACTTGCTCTGTACAGTCTGATGTGATATCAAGGTGCTATCTGAAGAGTCTCTCAGCCAGATGAGGTGTCATCTTCAGGTTTCAGTTTGTGCTCCTGCTCCATCTGCATTTTGAGTGCACCTGGGCCCACCACTTGATTTATTTCTTTGCCTGTTCAAAAAAACTTTTGCCTCAAGAATTCCTCTTGCACCTACAAAAGTTGTTTTGATGAAGTGTGAGGTGGAAGGGATTTTTCTGCTCCTGTTGCATGTAATTTAAGTAAGTTTGGTAGGAGCTTCTGGATAAGAAAACCAATGGATAAGGCCAGAGGGTGAGCACAGGGAATGTGCTGGGGTCTGAGCAAAATATGCTGGAAACCAGCAGCAAAATGCAGAGCAGAAACTGTGTGAAGAACCATGAATCCTCCAGACATGGATAAAGGCTGCCTTTTCACTATTTACCTGCAGCCATTGGTGCAGCAGGGTCTTGATCCCCAAATAAAACCTTGGGGTGAGACCCTGGTATAAACAGGAGGAACAGAGTCTCTTGCATTCTCTGGTGTATGAATGGGAGAAAACCCTGCCTGAGCCAGAAAAGCCACGTTTGCTCAGAACTAGATAATTGAACTAGAACTAGGCATTTATTTGTCTGGTTTTTGAAATATTTTTTCTTCCCCAAACAACATAATTGGTGAAAATCTTGTTTCCATTTAAATCACAGGAGTTTTGTCATGGACATTTATGGTGCCAGAAGTTCTCACTACATATTTTTTGAGCACCTGAGCTTAGGTAGGGTTCAGAAGAACACAGTTGCCATTAGAAGGTTGCTGCCAGGCTTCCTGTGTTGTATCAAGGTCTGGAGTTAACAGGGCAGTCTCAAAGTGTGGCACATAATGCGTTTCTGCATTAAATACACCCACATTATCTTACATCCCGAGCAGCCCAGATTGTCACTAGACAATTATGGGTTTTGCTGGGTTTATTTTGATTGGCCTGCTCTCAGTTTTCCATAGTGGTACTCTATTTGTAAAAACAGATCATTAATGATAACAACACATGACATGTGTCTGAAATATGGGGTGGATGAGGGGAGTTAGTTTTTCTTCCTATTTTTTTTTTCTGAGTGTCTGCACTTTGACAGCACATTTGCCAGGCTGTCACTTGCTTGAAAGATCCACAAGATTAGGACCTCATTGTGTGAATGTTTTCACAGCACTTGTTGCCATAAAGAATCTTCACACTTTGGTGGATGAAATCTGGACTCTTAGACACAAACTGTTAAGAAGCAATCATAACAATTAGCTAATGTGTCAACAATTAGCACTTTCCATCAACTGGCATTGAGTGGAACCTTCTTCTTATCCATATGCAGACAAAAATGCAATGATGTAGTAAAGAAAAGCAGTGAAATTGGCTGCTCTCATCCCTTGCTGTAGCCAGCAAGCTCCCATGGGCATTGTTTACAATGATTATTCTTCCATTATGATGTTATTGCACAGGTCAGGGGTGGTAGCTAGACTGAAAATAAGCTTTTTTTCCCCCTCCTTTTTTTTCCTTAAACTTTTGGCTGCTCTTACAAAAGTACAACAGAAACAACTGCTGTGAAAAGGTCAGCTGGTAACAGTACTTTAGTGTTTAACTGGTAAATATTTCAAAATAGTATTTCTAATATTTTACCATTTGGAAGTTTTTCAATGCATCTCCAGCCCAGTGCGACTCAATCATTGCAAGATTTCCAGAGTCTCCACTGGGAATTCTTTACAATGGGCACATTATAGTCTGTTACTGTATCTACCACCAGTTGCTCAGAATTTGTTTTAATATCTTTTTATATGGCATGTTACTGGCAGTAATAGAAAAAGCACTCTTTTCTCAAGTATTTTACATATCTCCATATGTAAGTACTGAAGAGAACTGAAGAGAGGCCTTCCTGTTACCCACACAGTAGCTTCTTAGGGGACAATACGTGTGACTGGAAAGAAGATCAATGTCTTCTCCAAGGAAATGTCTTTTGGGAATGTTTCCTGTAATGTGTGGTGCTCATATCAGGTTACTGTGAGACAAGCACAAAGTACTGCAGCATCAGTGAGGGTTTCTCTGGTTAATGGTGGAGCTGGAGCCCAAGTGAAACCACGTTAGAAAGAAGCAGTGCAGTTTCTAAAAGTCACACTCTGCTTGACTGCAAGCCAGAGGGACTGATTTAAAACAG
>JACBWW010000055.1:899140-926640 GCA_020086605.1 Lanius collurio
CTGGACAGGAGGAGTTTTATCTTTAATCAGGAATAGCTACCAATTCCTGTCCACACTGTATCACAGATGAATAGGAAAATAAAAACATTCAAAATTCTATTTTTGTTCTTTTTCAGCTTATTTACCAAACCTTCATATGGGAAAATGGCAAGCAATCCTCATCCCTGCAGTCAGGAGAGCAAAAACAAGGAGAGCCGGGTGCTCCAAATAAGAAAATGTCAGGGAGGCTCTACATCTCTGCTGAGCAGCCTGAGCTATAAATTTTGGCAATGCCACCACTGTGACCTGGAGCCTGGGGGAAGAGAATAGTATAAAAATGATAAATCACAGCCAGAGTTCCAGATCTTAATCAGACAAAGAAAGCTGGTTCCATTATCAGACAGATTTATATAATCACTTACTGATAATGCTGTCTTCTTCCTTCACTTTCTTCCTTCAGACCCCAGACAGCAATCCTGAGGTCCCATCCATGCTGGCATTGGAAGGGACCAGTGCCCTTCCAGCCTGGAATTCTGTGTCCTGCAGGCAGTGTTTCCTTGCATCAGTCCCTGCTTGAACTGGAGCCCCTCTGAGGGCCGCTGTGAGTCCGGGTGCTGGGTGAGCTCAGCAGTGGGAACTTTCCTAACAATTATTTTTGGTTGCATTCCTCATTGCAGAGTCTCCAGCTCCCATGGAGCCACTGCTCTCGTGGTGCATCCATTTACTTCAGCTCCAAGGATTTCCATGGTCAGGCCACCGTGAGCTTCTTTCCCCTTTCTTGCCCAACAAGCTAACGAGGCTCTTCCCCTTCCGTTTTTGGTACAAAAACTTGTGGATTTTTATCCTTCCTCTCCCCTCTAACATTTCACACTCCTCTCGAGGTGGAGGTGCCAGGCTTCATGGCAGTTTTCCAGGAATATTTCCTTCAGTACCACCACAGTGGTACCCCTGCTGTGTCCCAGGTCTGCTGCTGCTGCCCCTCTTTAGGGGAGTCTGATCCCTCTGCTCTCTTGGTGCTTTCCCTGCTTGCAGCTCCTTAATTTTTGCATCTTCTGAATGTTTGTCAGGTGTCTCTTCCTTGCCATCCATTAAAAACTGTGATCATGGTAGTGCCAGAAAGTCATTCTTGTAGGAGTCTTGGGAAATTAGAGCTGCTTGATAATGATTTCTTTTCGCAGTTGGAGATTTAAATTTGTCTTTCAATTGTGTTAGTGTCATTTTATTTGATTCCATTATCAGAGAAAATATAATCATTTACTAGTAGTCTTTGCCATATTTCAGTCTAAAATATCATCCAAGGATTTATACTGCAATATAAATTAATAATATTATCCAGCCAAATATTTTGAATAGTTTAAAAAATATTATGTGGCCAGCACTACCTTTTCTAGGTAAATTAAAATTTAAAAAAATCTATTTACTTTGATAGAGACCTATTATCTGTAAATGCAGATTAATTAGCATTAACTTTAAATGCACTAATTTCTGAGGAAAAAAACATTTTAAAGGAAAAAACATCAATATAATTTGCCTGCTCTGGTAGTGATCCAATTTGTCTCTACCTGGCTGCTGCCTCTGGCTCATCTCAGATTCCAAAACAAGGCTGGGGTTCCTTCAGTCCTCTGAAACTGCCACTTCTTACAAATCTACAGTCACGGGTCAGGGGATGAATCCTTCAGCTGCTGTAAAGCTCTTGCATGCCAATTTTTGGGATAAATTAATACAAAAAAAATAGTCTGGTTTTCAGAGCTGAAATTCAATTCCCTTCTGTGTTATTCTGAGATTAGGTCACTGTTGAGTGTGTGTGTACTATGACATTTTCCCCCAAATATTTTACAGAAGAATCTGAGCACTTCTTGCTTTTGTACCTTATTTTTTGACAATTAACCATAGTACCATAATTCAGATCATTTTTGTTCCTCCTAAACTTGAGTTTTTCTTGTGTCATTATTTTCCTCTGGCAAATGTCTGTAATTTATAGCTTAGAATTAACATTTATGGCTCTTAGCTTCCCTCTTTTCTGTTATATTTATATCAGCTCCCACTTCCCCTTGAAGTGACACTGTTTTATAGGTTTTTCTCTTTGTTTGGGTTTTTATATTTTTTACTTTTGTGGCAACTTACTTTCTCAACTACAGAATAAAGACTTGTAAACATCTTGTAAAATGTTAACTGATCCCAAGTATCATTCCTGTTCTTCAGTTTAATTTGCCCTTTTCCACTGAATGCTCTGATAATTGCTTTCAGCTTAGTAAAACCATCTCTTAGAGCAGTAAGTGTGTTAACTGGTGGGACTTTTATTCTTATTACACATAATGAGCGTAATTAATGTGATTTCACGAGGACTGGGTGTCATCAGCAAACTGCTGTAATCCAGGTCATTGCAGTGTGTGAATCCCAGCTGAAATTTTATTTTCCCAAACCCCTGTATTCCTTTCTAATTAAATTTGGGATTCTCTGGTGGCATGTTTTTGTTTCTGAGGCCATGCAGTCAGTCAAGGTAAAACCATGGATTTGTAGCAGCTCTGTTGCCACAAAAACACCCCCAGAGAAAGCTCAGGATGCTGGGAGATGTCTCTGCACCATCCCCATTTTGCTGGAGGAGGGAAAGCAGAGTGGGAAATGTGTGCCCCTGGGCTGTGGAGCGTGCTGTCCAGACACCTGTACATAACGTGGGGTTAAAGAGGGGAAATAATGGGGGAGCCAGTTCTGTTGTCATTTCCATTTGGATCATCCTCATCATCACATTTCAGGGTGACAGGTACAGAAATAATGTGTGAAAGTCCCTTCCATGGTGCTCTCTGAAAGGCTGCACCTGCGTTTGAGTGGAGGCTGAGAGGAGGGTTTGAGCTGTCTGTGGGGAGGGGCCGCCTGCAGCCAGGGAAAACTAAATTGTGCTTTAGTCCCAAATACCTTTGAGTGGATTGGGAAAGACTCTTGGGAGGATGCTGAGTCTTTCTGCTATGATATTTTCTGGTAATTAAACAGTTCTCCATTTTATAATAGTTAGTGAAAATGAGAGTGGTTGGAAGGGTTATTTCTGTCTGTTACTATTAGATTCTCCAGATTTGCTGACCCTGAATAATTAAATGTTTTTGATCACTCTGTTTATATTACCTAGAACTGAAGTAATTCTGATCCTTCAGCAAACTTGAAGCACAGCATGGAACATACTGAAAGGCGCCAAAAGATGAAACATTTCAGTTTTGTGGTTCACATCTGTCTGTCCTGAGACCAGGAGACCATTATAATACACTTAGAGCATTTAAAAGCTCCTCGAGGTTGAAAGCCCTGATTAGGGCAGTATCTGTTCCTGTGTGGGAGTCCTGCCTGTGCCAAACCTGGGAGCAAGGAGCCCGTGGGTCCCTTTTCCATGGGAAAAGATGTTAATGACTTTGAGTAGTGGGGGAAAAAATAAGGGGAAAATGTAATCAAGGAGAGCCTGACACTGAAGTGAAAATAGCAATGTCCACATCCATCAGTTCGTACTGTTTTTACAGAGAGTATAAAATATTTAAACTGAAGCCATTAATCATCCTGTTCCTCCGTTCTAATCCATGGGAACCACAGGAGGTCACCAAATATGCATTTAATATAAAAGAATGAAGAATACTGGAGGGAAAAGTAGTGTAGTCTAAGAGCTAGAATGCTAAGAGCAAAAATAATCTCAAGCAGAAATTTTGCTAAAAAGTAAAATATTATTTTTATAATGTCCTGTTGGAAAATCATTACATTTTGGGCAGAAATTCAAAATGCATTTAAAATTAGTTAAAAAAATACCTAATATGGAGATTGATTTTACTTCTTGATTTTTTTATTTTTTTTTTTAAGATACTGCTGGATAGGAGTATTGTCTATTTTGTTTATTTTGATAAAATCCCAATATTTCTCATGGAAAACAGATGCTTCTTGCAGCAGCCATTGCCAGGTTCATATTCCAGGTTTCCATCAGGTAATTTTGATGGATGTTTTAAACCCCTCACACCCCACTGGGTTTTATGCTCTGGGCTGATATTGCCCAGAATTTCAAGACCTAAAGGTGAGAGGGGATGGGGGTGCCTTTCCCTGCCTTCCCTGGGTGTTGGTGTGGAGAGGAAATCCAAGCTGCAGATCCAAGCTGCATCCCTGTGATTTATCCAATATTGTCTGAGTTTCCTGGAGTAACCTGGCTATTGATAAATTCATTTCTTTGCTGGTACAATGGTATGGGGTGCCAGAGCTGGCGCTGATGGGAGGGGATACCTTGGTGTAGGGAGATGAGGGGTGGCAGAAGGAGACTTTTACTGCCCAGCCACGGGCTGGAAGGTGGAAATATTTCCATTATGTTGCCAGGTATGCCAGGCCTGCTGTAAGAGCTCCAAGAGCTCTGCTGTGCCTTGTGCTGCTCGGGAACGCGGGAGGGACGGAGCACTCGGGGCCTTCCAAAACCTGCATTCAGCCCTGGCACAATACAGCCACTGTGGAAGAGACATTAGGAACAAAAAATAAAGCTTGAAGCTTCAAGAGCAGGCTGCCAGAATTATTAAGAAAAACATCAAAATGATGCCATTAAAAACAGATGGGGATTCTATAAAGTATTGAAAAGAAAATGTTTAATTATGAGCCTTATGCAAAACCCATCAAAGTTGGATTAATATTATGGTGCTGTTGCTGTAGAGGGTTTAAGTAGTCCGTGGTGGAACATTAATCTTTCACTCCTTTAGAAATAATGTTTTCCTTTTGTTGATGACAAATTCCATCTCTTCACTGTTGAAATCATATATCCAGATTAATAGCGTCTAACATAATGAAATCAAAAGGCACAGGTAATATGGATTAGTTTAGAAAACAACAACAATGAGGGGGGGAAAAAGCCCCAAAGGGGAAAAAAAAGCATCACTGGATGAGTGCTTTTGTCAACATCACTGTATTTTTTTCTGTTGCTAAAAGATAAAGGAGTAGTCTCTGTTTGTAGGTACCCTTGTGGGTCTGGGATGGTGTGTCATGGATGTACAGCTGGACTCTTTCGAGTCGTGTGTCATACATGGGGTGCTTTACAATTTTTGGGGGTTTGGGAACCTTGTCTGTCTCCTGTTTCTGGCAGATTGCCTGTGGCTGCACAATCTGAACACCTCTGGCAAAAAGTGCTGCTATGAACTTGCCTCTCCCAGCCCAGCTGGGAAAGCTAGAAAGAGATTTTAGGGTGACATTTATTAAATGTATCTGAAGTGTGGCATTGGTGGTGTGAGGAGGATTATTTTGAGAATGCAGGACTGCTTTTCCCAGCTCCCCTTTATGTGGCATTGCTCTGCCCCCTCTGCCTGGGAGGGTTTTGGTGGAGGTTGTGCCCACACAGACCTGTCACTCCTCGGCATTCCCTGTTCCTGCCAGGATCTCTGCTGCCTCCCTGCATGAAGAGATTTGCACCCCACGTCCAGAGTTTCAGACTTTTTCCTTCTTCATCAATTAGGTTGGGCTTTGGAGGAGACAGCAAAATTTTTTCACGTGTCACAATGCTTTTGAATTTCTACAAGTGTCCAGGGTAGGATTGAAAGGTGACCTGATCAGTTTGATCTGGTCATTGGCACCCCTGACCATGGCAGGAGATTGGAACTAAATGATCTTTAGGGTCCCTTCCAGCCCAAACCATTCTGTGATTCCTTTCCCTGATGGACTTGGGCACAGGTGTGAGCTGCTGCTTTGGGTAGGAGAAAACCCCAAAATTAACCTTTCCCTCCTGCCTCTGTCATCCTGGTGTCTGAGCTTGGAACTCTTACATGGGGAGAGGAGATTTTGTTCCCATGTTTTTTTCTCTCTTTAGATCAGGGCTGTGGTGCTGGGTGTATCAAGCCATATGTTGGGATTCCCTGCCCTGGCCCTCCATCCTGTGCCTTTCCAACATTTCCACCCAAACTCTTCGTGTGCTGCTTAAAACTCCACTGCTTTCTCAATGAACCACAGGGTCAAAAACCTGTTGCTGTATTCACTTAATGCTACAGGAACAATTTTTCTTCTTCCCTTCCACCCCCTCAAAAAAAAAAATTAAAATAATCTGTGCTTTATTGAATCACCAGGTACACCAAAAGCAGGCTCTTATTTTAGTAAAAGTATCAACACTGACTGCCAAGGTAGATTTAAGGTATTCATTACAAAATATTTTGTCCTGGGCTTTAAGAATAATGCTCTTTCAGTACAAAGAAATGGTTATTCCGAACACTGGACTTTTTTTTCTTTTAGTTATTTACAATAGGTTTCAAGATTTAGAATTACCATGAAAGATTTACTTATATTGCAGTTCATGTAAAATTTAAAATCAATAAAGTAAATAAATTTAGCTTGTCTGCCTGAATCGATTTCCTCCCATGCTAAGTCGGCCCTGTAATGCTGCACTTCCTTATCTCCCATGTCATCCTCAGTGATAGTCTGGGGCTTGAATGGTGCTGTGTTATCATGTCCTCTGCAACGTAGTGCTCCTCTGAGCCTCCTGCACTTCAGTATTTCAAACCTGCCTTTGGAGCCTCCCCTCCCACTGGATGGGGAGCTGCCAGTGCTGGGAGCCAGGACCCAGCTTTTGTGCCCTCCCAGCTGCTCCTGGAGGAAGGGAATCCTGCTGCCTGAACAGGGGCAGGTATCTGGGCTTGGGCACAGCCAGGGTGTGCATGGAAAAGGGCTGAAAGTTTCCTCAGCAGGGTAACCCCACTGGAGAAGGAAAAGAATTGCTCCTTGTTTATCCCACTTTTTTCTCCAAAAATGCCAATACTTGGGAACAAACAGAGCTTCCTTTTTAGCTTTTTATTATCTTTATTTTTTTAAAATTATTTGTAGGATTTTAATGATGATGAAAAGCAAATGTGCTCCTCCACCCTTCGGATTGGTATTTTCATCAGCATGAGATGGGGCAATTGCAGCGTGCACAGAAAGAGGAGAGACCCCCAGTGATGGATTTTCATTGGGTTTGGCCTCTTTCTTATACAGATGCCTCGGTCAGTTGTCAAAGCTGACCTGCCTGTGGGAGATGCCCTGGCATGACTGAATTGCCAGGCTGCAGGACAGGACTTGGCCAGGAGTGCAGTAGCCAGTTCTAGGTTTTACCCTGGGTAGTCTCATCAGTGCTCCCCACAGAATCACAAATGATAACACAAACCACACACCTGCCTTGCAGTGCCATCAAGTGCACTCAGCAGACACAGCTGCCCCAGTCATAGGATTTGCAACAATAATAATCTAAAACTGATGAACTTTAAAAATATTGGATTTACTTATTAAAAAAGGAAACACATAAATACAAATGCTTTGATTCCAGTTCTGGCAAAAGGGTAACTTTTTATAGCCACACAAACAATGTTCTTTTAAGGCAGTTCTCTGGTTTCATGTGTAGTGAAATGTTCTTTTTTTATTACTTGTGAAAGAAAAGAAAATATCAACCCCGTCTGTCAGTGCTGCTGTTGAGTTTAAGATGGAGCACCCTTCCGGAAGCTGTGAGAGAGATGTCTATAAAATGTTAGGCTGACTTTAAAGAAAAACAAAAAGGAGAACAGAAAACAGAAAAAGAGAGGGCATAATGATATAATAATAATAAAAAAGAGGAACAGATCTCTTTCTGGTTTAAGTTGGGATAAATTCAAGTGGAACCAGTGATGTACTGTATTTATACCAGTGCAGCAGCAAGAGGTTTGTGTATGTCCAAAACTCGAGTTTGAGCAAATAAATACAAGCTATGTAATCAGTTTTATTTGTTTTCTGAGTCATGTCTGGTGCATGGAGGCAAAGAGGTTCCAGTTAGAGGGGTGGATTAGAGGAGTGGAGTTGTCCTTCCAGCCGGAGCTGCTGGTGGACTTGGAGCATTGATCCATAGGAAGTGCAGGACTGCTGTTTGGGCTCTGTAGCTGCCAGCAGGTTTGCAGGTGATTTCGAGCATGATGTGGTTCTAGCCCAAATACAATTCTTGTACCATCCTGGCCAGCCTTAGAGAAAACAGGACGTGCTGGATTGGCTATGTGCATTAATGACCAGCTTTCCCAGATGCAGGGCTGTACAAATCCTGAGGCTCTTTCTCACTAGAAAACTTGGCTGAGATGTGGGGAATTGGGCTAATTAAGAAGATGTTAAACACAGCTCTGCAGTAACAGCAGCTGACTGGCATGCTGTCTGGAACAGGAGGCTTACTAAGCCTGACTGTCACAAAGCTGGGATAGGGAAGAGCCTGTCATTTTATTAACTGCAAAATTGTCTTTGATTGCATTAGCAAGGCTCTCCCGCAGCAATGAAGCCTAATTTTCCAGGGAAAGACGAGTGGGTGCCTGCAGGAGAACACTGTGCTCCAAAGGTCAGCCCGGGCTTTCATTTCTTCCCCTTGTTTTTTGATAAAGAGCTCTATGTTGTCAGAAATGAGCAGTGCTGGTTGCCCTCCTAAGTACCTACGGACAGGCTTGAGCAAGTGCTTAGTCTGAGAACTGCAGAGCGTCAAGTCAAGAGACTCCTGTGCTGTTGTGCCCTGCTGGGAGCCAGTGCTTCTCCTGGCGCCGAGAGAAGGGCCACAGGAGGGCTGTGGTCACCCATTCAGAAAGGGTTCAGAAATGCCAGCCCAGCCTTGTGAGATCTTTTTCCTTTCTAATTTGTCTATTTAGTAAATAGGTAAAAAAAAATTAATCCCATACAGTGTCTCTTTTAATTCTATTATCTGCTGGTTTTTCACTGGGGACATAAGATCTGTCCCTGCAGGAGGTGGGACTGAGGTTTAATTCTGCACCCAAGAAGTGGCAATGCTCTGCTGCTCTGCAGGAAAAACTTGGTCCATGCAAAGTAGAAACACTCAGGACCAGCTAGGAATATTTCTGAGCATATGTAATCAGTGCAGAGCTTGCAGACTTTATTTAAACCTTCACCTTTCTACACTTAGATTGTCAAACATTTTAAGCCTATCCACCAAATCATCACTTCCACTCCTTGTGTTTGGATTTGCAGAATTTGATTTTGATTTTTTATTTTTTTTAAATAGAGGTCTTTTTATTTCTTCTCAAGTAATGAAAGCACCCTCTCCTCCCTGGGGCAGACAGGGGCACCAGTATCAGAGAGGTTTTCCTGTTCAGCTTGAAGATGCTGAGCTGGCTCCCTGATGCTCATTGAGGTGCCTTAACTCAGCCATCAACACAGTGACTTCTGCCTGTTGTTTTACAGGGTTCATAGGCATAATAGCATAGAAATATGAAGCTGACTAATTTACTGACTAAATACCATATGGTTAATCCAGTATTTCCTCTGGAGAGGGGGTGATATGATAACAGAGTGTGGTTTTAATTTTAATGGCTACTAATGTGTGATCCTGTACATTAATTAGGATGTGAGAATAGCTGGAAACAGATAAAGGGCTGGGTCAGGATGACAAGCTCTTATGTTATTGACTTTGCCATATCAAGTATTTATATGGATCCAGCTGCTGGACTCTTTTATACACTCCTCCACCTTGAGTTGTAGATGAGATTAAATTCATGTCTGTGCTCATCTTCCTCAAGACCAGGAAAAAAAATACTGTAGGAAGGACATGGTATCAAATGGGCAGCCTTGGTTTACAGAGGTGCCTGGTTTTCTTGTTCCCATGGATGCAATAAACCCAGCTGTGGATGTCAAACTCTCCCAGTGTTTCACCTTCTGGGGTTTTAGCCACACTGAACATTGAGAAGTTGCTGTGAGCAAAGTGTTTGTGCAAACCATGGAAACATAAGGTAGGATCTTAGCCCTGATTAATTTAATGGTGTCTCCGGAAAACTGGAAAGCTACCCACCAAAAAAAAAAAAAATTCTCTCCAGGCACCAAGGAGTGTAGAAGTCCATTTCCATAGTGCAAGGAAAATATGAGATGGTAGAGCAGTGGGACATATGGATTTGGGGCAAACTTGGCTTGACCCCACGCAGTCCTTGGTTTCGCTGTGGCTGGAGGGGACGTGAAGGATGTCCCCTTTCCATGCCATGTGCACCAGAAAGCAGGATGGGATGTCTTAGTGATGTCTTAGTGTGGGCAAAATGACAGGGCTTGTTCGCTGTTTCTGCTCTTACAACACAGAGTTTGGAATGCAAATAGATTTAGAAGGTTTTTAAAATTTGTTATTTCAGTCACTTTATTGGTCAGCTCCAGCCGCTGCCATTTCAGGTTGCTGATGGCTGTTTTCTGTCCTCTCACACAAGCCCTGTGTGCTCCCAGGTGCGAGCGCATCCCTCAGCACCGAGCTCCCCTTGGCCACAGCGGCCGGAGCTCCGTATTTTGCATGGCCCCAGCGTGGTTTCTCTGCGCTATCTCCAAAATCAGCCCCGCACCTCCTCCTCCTCGTTTATCAGCCAGAGCACACAGATAACATCCTCGTGACGTGGCCCTGACCTTTGTCAACCTTTGTTAAGGCTCCATCTGAAGTCCGGCCGAGTGTTTGTAAACAGGATGTAATTAAGGCTGGGAACTGACAGCGCCTGATGGGAGGACAATGCGGAGCTGGCGGGCCCCGGGCTGTCAGATGTCCGCCCGCATTGTGCTGCCGGTGCCGTCGTGGTAATTGGTGTCCTCTGGCCGAAGGAAGTGCACTCAACTCGGATTAATGTGCGCAGCGCGGGGCCATCCCTGCGAACGCGAGTGTTTCCTCCGATAAACCCGAGCGCGGCCGGGGGAGCGGCCCGAGCTGGGAAAGCCGGGAGGGCGCTGACAGGTGCCCACCGAAAAGTGCCAACAGGAAAGGTGTGGGGCCACAAAAGCTGGCAAAGACGCGGCGTCTTCGCAGCTCTCCTTATCGGCCGGCAGAGCGGGCAGGTTGAGGGCTTATCGCGGCTCGGGGCGGCTGCAGCGGGCGCAGGATGAGCCGCAGGAAGGGATGCGGATAACGGGGCTGCGGGCACGGCTGGGAGGGGCTGCAGGAGCGCCCCTGGCACGGCCGGAGCAGCGAGTTCAGCCCCTCGTTTTGGCCAGGACAAAGTTTAAAATGCATACGTACATATATATATTTATGTATATTTATTAATATATATTTATATATATTTATGTATATATAAAGGGTACATATGCACATACATCTACACACATACATATGAAAAACGATAACTCACAATCGAAGGAAAAATGATTTTGTGAGTTTCTGGTTATTCATTTTTAAAATATCCTGACCAGGTTTTGTAGCTCATTGTACAGCCCTGAACTTGTTCATAAGTGAGGGTAGAAGTGACTGAATGCAAGGCTGATACCAAATATCCCATTTTGTTTGTCTGCTGCTTGTCCAGGGATGAGGAAGAAACTTTAAAATTGGTTTTTCATCACCGAACATAAGCAGGTGTGTTTCAAAATATATCCCTTTAATTCTTCATATTTACAGACTGACAGATGTCAGTCTGTGGTATCTACCTAAGGGCAGATAAATATTCACGGGTGTGCATTGATTTAAGAAAATGAACAGCTGTATTGGTTTAGTCTAAATCATCCCTTACTTACTTATTCTACCTTTGTGAGATAAGAATTAGGAGAAAGCAAAGCAGGCACAAACTTAAAAGACTATAAAGAAGTTTATTAACAGACCTAAAAGGAAGAAGCAAAAGTCAGAATCAGACTAAACCCTCAGAACAGCACTCTCCCCCCACAACAGCATTCTCATTTTTTGGCATACAGGTGTCTAAAAATGTTCTGGTATGCTTTTTCCTTGTAAATTTTAAAGTATATAATCAGCTTAAGGATTGTACTGATTGCACTAATCCTTTCAGGTTTATTCAGTTAGTATTTAATGCAACACACTGGATTCCATCTTCATTAGGAATTTCCAAGTTGCCATTTTTATATGTAAAATAAAGTGTCCATGAATCAGTGAATATATGAGAAAGTGTATGACAAGATCTGACTTAAATATGTGGAGCAGATGCTTCGAAAATTCGTGTGACATCATGGCAGTTTCCCAGGGTATCATCCTACACAGCATCCAAATGCAGAGTACTCATTGAATATTTTAAACCCTATAATTTAGGGCTGGAGGAGTCCCACTGCTTTGAAATCAATAGTCAAATTCTTGTTCTACTTTGCTCTAGGGAGAGGTAAGCATTAGGAGGGGCATTCCCCATTCCCCAGCCCAAGAATTCTGCTGTGTCAGGAGGAAGAAGAGAAGGTGGTTCTGTGTTGGGAGTGGCTGTACATCCAAGTGAAGGTGACTTGTAGGGGACCTAGGAGGAAAAAGGGCTCTGGAAACTTCTCCCCACTATATTAGGTCTGCTCAAGTAGGAAACCTTAGAAAGAAAAGAAACACTAACCAAAAACCCACCTATTCCCAGGGGAGAGAAATGATTCCCAGAAGCCCCAAAGGAGAAAAAGTACAGTATATATACACACATATATTTCTGTGTAAGAAGATAAATGAATGAATATTTTTTTTTCTCAATATGAGAAGGAAAACAGAAAAATATTCCTTGGCAGCTTTGAGTTTACTCAGCTCAGAAATGTGCCTCAAAGTTCAAACCAAAGTTGACCAATCCTCCAAAGCTGCTTAGAGCTGCAGATAGTGACATTTGTTTCCAGATGTTAACAGGAGTAAGGCAGAAAAGCACAATACTGCCTGGAGCCCATTGAATGGAAGTGCCTGTTTTCCTACATTAGATTGCCCTGAGTTGTCAGATGTCCATATCCCAGTGCTGGGAGGACAGGCAGGGGTTGTGGGGAAGGTTTGCCAGGTTTGGGTCTCTGTACGTGTGTGCCTCGTTGGCAGAGTGCAACGTGAAGCAGAACCCTTCACTCAACAGCAGCAAATAAATAGCAGTAGGCAAAGGGCTGAGTACAACACCTCTGGGAGCAGGGCAGGAGAGGAGGGGACGATGGACAGAAGCTGCTGAGAGATGCAAATGTGCTCATGGCTAAAAAGAGATGAGGCAAACCAGGGCAAAATGGTTCCACTTAACCTACCTAACCTGCTTAACTAAATAAACCCTTCCTGTGACATGCAGCGGGGTTTCCCTCTACCACCACAGTCATTGGATGAAAGAGTTAAAGACAGAACACTCTGAAAGAATTAACTTTGATGTTTAAATATGTTTTTGGCATGTAAATACACCCATCAAAGGAAAAGGAACAAAATATCCAATGCAGCGAAAATAAGGTGTTTTATTTTTTGTTTGGGAAGGGTGGGTTAAGTTAGAGTTGTGGTGAGTTTTTTTTGGTAGGTAAATCATTTTCTTTCTAAATGAAATTCTGTTTGACTGCATGAAATATGAACAGTAATTAAATGCACAGTCTGTGGGCCTTCCATACTTTAAAGCTCTTTCTTAAAAAAAATCCTCAACACAACTGCTCACCTCAGACAGGCCAATTACCCAAGAATGATGGAGTCAAGAGGAAAGTAGCTAAATTTCTTTACTTGAATGATCACAACCACAAGCCAGTGATTAGTCCCTGCAGCACCAGCGGGGATGTGGTGGGGACACTCACATTGGAAGACTTCAAATAGTCATTTCCTTGGTTAAAATAAAATCTGACTGCACTAAATAGACAGTTTTTAATCTCAATTGGACATCTGAAGATTTCTCAAGCTGTTGTTGGCTGCGGCAGAAACAAATTTTTCTGCTTTGTTGATTAAACCAGTGGTCTCCACCATTGCTTATCGGCCTGCGACGAGCTGTTCTTTTTAATTAAAAGTGAGCCACCACGAGAGAGCAATTAACAGCTAGTAATTACTGTGCTCTTCAGAACTGCAACATTTTGCCTTTCATTCCAATTATATAATGGACAAGTGGCTTTTTGATCTTCAAATTAGTGAGCTCTTGTACTATTTGTTTTGAGGCAGATTTGGAAGGTTAATGATGGCCTGTGGTGGCACTCTTTCCACTGACTGATGTAAGACAAGAAAAAAAGGGGAAGGAAACAGGAATAGTCTATCAAGAAATGCAAATGCTGCCTTCATGATAATGAACAGGAGAAACACAGGCAACTTAATATGCAGGTTATTTAATACAAACCAAATAAGCCCTCGTTTTGGTGCTAGCCTGTGCTATGGAGTTTTTTTTCTTTTTTTCTTTTTAATAAAAAAAAAAAGTTTAATTAAGCATTTCAATATAGATTCTTTAGAGAGTGACACATAACATTTAACTGTTTGATACTTAATTGTGTTTGCCTTTGATTGTGGCACCTATAGTTAAATGTTGTACAACATTACTGAGGCATTGAACTGTCCCCTAGGACACACGAGGCATTGACTTTGTCTAAAATCTTTTAAGTAATAAGTCTTAATATATTTAATGGCCACTGTGCCCTTTGAGTACAAGGAGCCCTTACATCACAAACAGTTGTCTAATTTTAATTAATATTGATTTGCATCTCTTAAATAAAAAACTATAATTGTTGCTCTTGCTTATGGCTCTATAATAATCCTAGAGGATGGACATGGGGAATATGCTGTGTGTGTAGGAGTGTGTGTTTTAAAGAACAGATCAATAATGCTGTTATTTGGGCAGATCTCTGCTCTTTTGATAAGAACTGCTGCAATCAGCTGAGTGCTGCTGTGCTGACTTACACCAGTTGTGGTCTTGGCATCTGATTTTTTAAAACTGTTGTTACTGGTATTACTTTTTCATGTACAAACACAAATAGGGTTTGTGCTGGCAACCCTGATTTTTAGCAAGAAATCAACACCTGTAATGTTCTGCTGCCTCCTAAGTGGGTTAAGAATTTGTCACTTTACTTTTGCTGTGCATGGCTGGATGATGCTCATCTGCACAGCTTAACAAAACCACAGACCCCACCTGTAAACAGAATGGAGAAATTACAGATGTTGTGGAAAAATAAGGTGTCTTCAGTGTGCTGAATAAAGCAGAAATCTCTTTCTATGGATTGCTGAAACAAGAAGACCTGTGTTTAAATTTCTTCTCATCCACTGATTTGGTTTTTCCTTGGCTAGACACAATCATTAATTACACAACTAACAGTAGATGTGACAGAACATAGACAAACCTTTTCTTTTGGGCTGTTAAAGCTTTAGTCTTGCTTTAGGAGAGAAATGGACTGTTGATTTTCTTAGAGGCAGAATCAGGTTTTAATTACTCAGCAGATGCTGAAAAATAGTGTAGAAATCGTGTTTTTAAGAGTGTTTGCATCATGTTTTCAAGTGTCCACCTAAAAGCTGAGCTGGAGTATAATTAAATAATTAAATTAAGATTTTTAAAAAGACTGCAACCTGCGTGCCAAGCCAGTTGCAAGGTTTATGGTCTGCTGGATAACTGCAAGCTGAGCTCTTGAAAATGTACATCAAGAGTCTCTTCCCATGCCTTGGCAAACAAAGCTTCCACTGAAAAAATTCTGGCCTGTGAAGACTTCAGGACTGAACCCACACACAGGGCTTGGGAGGTGAAAGTTGGAGAGTGGGAAAATAAAGAGACAGAATTAAAATATTTCAAGCAGGGATAGGGACAGTATAAATACAGACAATTTGGAAGAAATAGCTCAGGTGCTTGAAAGTTTAAATCTCTTTAGAGAAAACTGTTATGCTGAATGGGACAAATGTTGACTTTTCAATTACAGGTTTGTTAAGGATCATGGGCTGTTTTGGTTCACTGTGTAGAGCTGTCCTCCCTCCCAAGTGGCTCCAGGTTTGAAGATCAGTGTGTGCTCTTTGAGCAGCCTGCAACCCCTCCCAGTGTCACTGGCCATGGGCTGTCACCAGTGTGGTGTTTGCCGGTGTTGCAGGGATGTGGAGGGGGTAGCAGGGCTGCATTCCCATCCTCTCTCACTCGTACAGTCATTTGGAGGGGTCACAGCAGCTCTCCTTGGCTCTCTCAGTTCACAGCACACCGGGGCTTCTCTGGAGATGGGAGCGGGAGGCTGAGATGACGCAGGATCTCTGAGCCTCTGGAATGAACTGGGGTCATACTGGGGAAAATGGATAGAAAGGAGTAAAGGCTCAGTTTGAAAATTCAGGAAGAAAATGTCAGGAGAAGGTCAGAGAGCAGGACACCCTTGAGCTGGACTTATTGGAGACATACACCAAAAACCTTCTCAATTTTCCTTTGATATCTGCAAGCCAACCCATTCCTTGGGTCCTGGCCTAGGGGAGGTGGGGTGTGTGCACTCCCAGGAACACCCCTAACAAGTAACTGCTCCCATGGGGAGAGTTCCCTTTCTCATTTCCTAATCATTCCCCATCCATAAATGCTGGTAGGTAGGAATTTCTGATGGCTGTTGCTGGTGGTGATTTCTACACTCAAGACCAAGTATCAATTTCATGGTCACTTTGCCCATTTTCTGCCCCTGCAGCATGGCCCTGCTATGGTCCAGTTCTGTATTTAATAACATCCTCAGGGGGTGAAGGAAAATGTTAAATGGAATCAGCAAAATCATTGAGATCATTTCTGTGACCTGAATTTGTGCATTTGTAATATCTAATTCAGTATAAACATGAACTTGACTGTGGTCATTTGCACACAGCCCCCAGGGCAAAGGCCCAAATGTCAAATGCAAACAGGTCAGGATGCTGGCCAGTGTGCACAGATGTATTTATGTACTCAGGGTGCACTGAAAATATAAACCAAACATGAAACTCTGGTGTGTTTTAGGTGCTAAGGAAGAAAAGGAATAACAGTTCTGTCAGTGGCAGTGCTGCTCCTCACTGCAGTGAAAGGCTCTGAGGATCTCTGAATTATGGTTATTAATGTTGAAAGCACTCACTTTGTGAAACCAGGCAGTGCTCCCCAGCCCCTGTGGGATGTCCCTGGATCCTCAGGGACTTCACCCCAGCTTGTCCTGGTGGATATCAGCAGGAGAGCAGGACCCAAGAATTTTCTTCCACTCTTGCAAACTCTTCCCCATATATCTACACGTTGAAACCTGAAGGGGAGCCCTGGCAGCAGCCAGGCCGTGAGGTTCCCTTAAACAATTCCTTCCCTTGATCTGCACATGTGGTGGCTCCCACTAATGGCAGTTGCACATGCTGGGTAAAAGGAGACTAAACCTTTCCTTCATTTTTACTGGTGCAATGCTGGAAATGGGATGATGGCAGCCAACTGGATTGTGAGGACTTTTGTCAGAAATATGATTAGGAATTTGTTTCCATGTATCTCACAAGGTAACAGACATGAGCCTTGAGCCAGATGAATAGTAGGTAATATCTAGAGAAGGCAAAGTGTTCTCTGAGATGTTTAAATGAGAATTCCAGAGCAGATGAAAATTGGCCTCTGAGGGAATAACATTTTCTTTTTCTTCATAACTGTGGATAAAAAAATTCCAAATAGATCATCAGTATGTATATTGAGGGGAGATCACATTCCTGTGATATTGCTGGAAAATTCAGTAGCAATGTATTTTTCATTTTTGAATTTTTTTTCTCCCTGAAATTTTTTTCTTGGATTTTTGCCATATAATGCAATAAAATGCGCCCATGAGATACAGGAGATTTAAAGTCTGTTGGTGTTCATTACACTACACAGAGTCATACAGAATTTAAGGTCCTATATGTTAGTCTGCTTCTGAATCAACACAGGCAAGTACATCCAAGGTAGGAGAAGCAAAACCCTGGATGCCTCTGCTGTAGCTGGAAATATGAGAATAAGTCTTCTGGATGTGTATTTATTTTGGAGGCTCAGAAAAACCCAATAGAAGCAGGGCTGCTTTATGTGAGTCTTGGAGTGAAAGAATATATATGTTCACCAAAAAAAAGAGTGTGATCAATTTAGCTTTCATCCTTTCTGCCTTGTCCTGTGTTGCTGTCAGATCTCCTAGACAGAGCAGAGCAAGGCTCCATGAAGGGCTTGAAGGGAATTGAAGTATAAATCACTATATTGCTAAAGAAGAAGATAATATAATTTTAAATTATAAATTGCAGCCTGTAGATTTTAGTGAGAAGAGCTGTACTCGAGTTCAGTTGGCCCATTCTCCTCTGCAAAGTTTTGTTCTCTAGGATTTTGTCTGGTTCTGTTTGCCATTGCCAGGCAGCTCTTCTCAGGGTCATGTCCTGCTTGGATATGGCAATTCTTGGGTTAAACTCAGTGTTTCTCACTGCAGAGTTATTTGAAAATTATCTGCAGATATATCTGAAAAATGGCAATGTTGAGGCCATGTTCCTTTAAGAATATTATTTTTTCTCAGTAGAGAAAAAGGAAGTTTCTTCAGACAGTTTTGAAATGTTCAATGTTTCAAAAATATCAAAAAGATATCTTTAAAAAGACGCAATATCCATCACTCATTTTGTGACACACATTGATTTTTAATAGTTGAATTAAAAAAAAAAAAATTGCAAAGATCCTCCAAAATGTTTGGAGTCCTGGCTTTGATATCATTCTTTTTTTGTACTCTTTCTTCACAAATCCAATCCCATATTATTAAATGATATTTTTTTTTTTTAAATTGCATTTTTGCTTAAATTTCCTTCAGGTTTCAAACATTCTTCTACAATCAGGTTCCTCCACCCCTTTCTCTGAGTATTGTACAAAGAGATACTGAGATCTTCATGGTTTACACTAGAAAAACTGTAACTGGTTATTTTTTTTTGGCTGGAGCCCACAGTTATTAAATCCCCCTGCTGTGCGGATGTCTCTCCTCCAGTGAGCACCATGTGCTAATCTCCTGTTCTTCCAGTGGATGCACCCATGCTTAATGTGGGGAAGCAGGCTTAAACCTGCTAAACTCACGTTAAATGCTCCGAGTTGGCTCTCACAGCTGTCCACAGCCAAAGGTGGGAGGGCATCCCAGAGCCTCCCCAGCACTGCTGCTGATGCAGGGGGGGACCAGGCACGGAGCATTTTGCATTCAGCTGCACATTCTGAGGTTGGAGCTCTGGCTTTTGAAGTTACCTGCTGAGACCACCACTCCTGCCAGGCTGCTTTAAACATAGAATTGTCCAATGCTTTGGGTTGGAAAGGACCCTGGAGCTCATTCCAACACCCCTGCCATGGGCAGGGACACCTCCACTATCCCAGGTTGCTCCAAGGCCCATCCAACATGGCTTTGGACACTTCCAGTGATGGGGCAGCCCCAGCTGCTCTGGGCACCCTGTGCCAGGGCCTGCCCACCCTCACAGGGAAGAATTTCTTTCCAATATCCCATCTGATCCAGCCCTCTGTCAGTGTGAAGCCATTCCCTCCTTGTCTTGTCACTCCAGGCCTTTGTTCAAAGCCCCTCTCCAGCTCTCTTGGAGCCCCCTTAAACACAGGAAGGGGCTCTGAGGTCTCCCCAGAGCCTTCTCCTCCCCAGCTCTCAGCCTGTGTCCATTGCAGAGATGCTCCAAACTCCATGTGATCATCTTTAAGGACTCACTCCAACACATCTGTGTTCTCATGTGAGGGACCCCAGAGCTGGATACAGCACTTCAGGGAGGGTCTCATGGGAGCAGAGCAGAGGGGGAGAATCCCCTCCCTTGACCTGCTGTCCACGCTGCTTTTGATGCAGCTCAGGAAGGTGGAAGGGAATGTGGCCTCCTCAGCTGGATCCAGGCTTGGAAAGTTCCTCTTACCTACCTGTGAGATAAATGTCTGCAATAAATAAATTCCCAGCTTTGGGAACCTTCCCTTTCAGTGGATCAGCTGCTGTATCCTCACCCAAGACTTGTCTGTGGAGCTGGCTGGGGACAGAGGTGACTCTGAGCTCTTTGGGGAGTTCAGAATCGATGTCTCTGCAGAGCCTGTGTGTGCTGTGCCACCACAGCCTTGTTTTCTGCTAAGGGCAGCAGAAGCCAAAGGACCCCTCTGTTTGAAACCCACAAGTTTGGTAGCAGTGGAGCTACCTGAGCTGATTGTCTGGGGAGCTGCTGGATGCCATGCCAGAAGAATGGAGACCGTGCAGTGGGCTGTAAATTAATTAAAATTTTGTGTAATGGCCACTGTTTTTTTTGCAAATCTGATTTTCATCTAGTGCTGTGTCTCTTAAAACCTGATTAACTTTTGTACTGTACTGCTTTTCCTTGCTCTCTGCATATTGGAAGATAATGTCCTGGTTGCCCAGCCCCTTTTCCAGTAAATTAAGGACATTTTGTTTGCATGCTGATCATTTTAATTTACACTCTTCTAGGAATATAATGCACATTCCTGGGAAAGTACTCTTTTTCCAATAGAGGGAGTGTTAGTGCCAGGCAATGCCCTTCTTTCTCACTCTCTTTGCATCTTGTAAACCTACCTGTAAGCAAATAAAGAGTATCTTGTGGCTTGGTGCTGTTTGGGCAGAGTTTGCTCCCCACTCTGCACCAGCCAACTGACTTCTCTGAGCCGTGACACACACACAAAAAAGATCAATCTATTCATAACAGCAAAGTGAAGGGGAAGTTGGTCCTCCCAGAACCCTGCCTCTGGATGGTAGGGCTGAGTCCTGTCTCTGTCACCCTTTGCATTCGTTTGCCTAATCTCTTGCGGACAAAAAAGTCATGTTGGCATCCAGAAGTTCTTTAAAGAAAAAAAAAAAAAAAAAAAAAAAGAAAGGAATTCAAACCTCTAATCCCTGTCACCTTCCCCTCAGAAGGCTGGGGGGTGTGGGGTGGGGAGGAGCAGAGCAGCCCTGGCTCTCAGAACAAAACTGATGCAAGCCCTTTGCACACCAGACAAAGCCTGGGAAGGGGATGCCCGTCTGGGAGCAGCAGCTGGGCTGTGAGCCCCGAGAGCCCTCTGCTCTGAGTCCTCCTGTTGGATCCCTGCCCTGCTCAGCCATCCCATGGGGGGTGGGGTGCCCTGGGACATCCCCCTGCCAGCCCCCAGCTTTCCTTAGGGGAATCAGATCCCCTGATCCTGGCATTTGAAAGCCAAGGGGATGCTTACAGGCAGGATGTGGGTTAGGTAACAAGTGGGCATCCAGCAGCTCTTTGGGATGTGATGAGGAATGCAATGAGTTCATACAGCTGCTGGCTGTGGAGAGGGTTTCCCATCCCAAGAACATTCCTTTGCTTTCCCTTCACTGTGCTTGCTGTGCAGGTTTGGGTGCTCATTTGAGTCTGCAGTGCCAAATCCTGCTCCAGACTCCAATGACACTGGAATCTGCACTCCTGCTGCAAGTGAGATCAAGATCTGATCCGACCTGAACTTAATCTCCAGCAGCTGCCCTGACTGGGAATTTACCTTCTGAGCAAGACAGGCAGCCACTGATTAAAACCCCAGGCAAGGGGGCAATGACCCCCAATTTACTGCCTGCCCTTCAGCAGTCGAGGGGGTTTAGATGTCAACCTCCCAGCATCCAAAAAGGCTGTGGGAATGAAGGAGACTCTGGAGAAGTCTCTGGAGAAGCCAGGAGCACCAGAGCAGTGTGGGGAGGCAGAGGAGGGTGAGCAGAGCAGTTGAGAGCTGGGCTGCATCTGCCCAGGCAAAACAAAGGCTGTAAATCCAGCATGAATCATGGAAATGGAATTAACTTAAAATTATCCTTTCAAGGTGAAATATTAGTGGTTGTAACTGTTTGTTTTTGTCACACAGGTGTGTGCTGCTGTGATTTTTAGGAAACTTTTCCTGGTAATTTAGCTTCACGATATTTGTCATGTGCTGTGATGTCTTTAATGGGGAGACATAATAGCTTGTGCTGAGGGACCTGTGGGTTCAACACCGAAGCAGACAGCACGTATTTAAAATGTAAAAGGCAGATTTATAATGTTTCCAGTGACATAGAATGATAAAAGCCAATGACTAAAAAATATGGAAAATTAATTTAGATTGAAAAGAAGCATCCTTCTGTCTGTCTCACATCTGCTGTTCTGGGGTTTCTGCATAAATCTATATGTTTTGGTTCTATTTAATGCTGTGGGTACTTTGATTAATTTAGCTACATGTTACTGTCATGTTGGGCACATTCATCTTCTGTCTTGAAACATGTACTCCTCAGCCTCTCTATCATTCCACCCCTTCAGGCCTTATTTTCATCACATTTAAGAGAACTCTCCCATGCCTGTCTTTATCTTGTTAGGCTTTCAGCAGCTTAAGTTGAATCTTCATTCTTTCACTCTTGCTGTCAAATCTCCTTTACCAAGTTATCTCATTTTCCTATTCATAACATCTAACCCATTATATTTAATACTCAGACACAATTGCATCTGAACATTATGTAGGACTTGCCAGCACAAATACTTGTAAATGAAATCAGACCACCCCTGGAAGGAGCAGTGGTGGCTTTGCCTTGCCAGTGTGTTTTAAATTGAAAAATGCCCAGGACTAAATCCAGTCCTGGAGTAAGTGAAGTCAGTAGAGCTTCATCTGCTGAGCTGAGATGGATTTGACCCTGCAGTACTGAGAGCTGGAAGGTTAATAACGATCACATAATCTGATACGAAGCAGAAATTAGTGTCAGAACTGTCCCAGTGGGGGTGTGTACATCTACAGATGACAAACCCTTTAAAAGGATGAGTAAATAATAATGTTAATATTGCAGCTGGAAAACTGAGGCAGGAAAGTGGAGTGACCTCCCAAATCTCAGTAAGCCATTAGTGCTCAGGCCAGATTTTTGCAGGAGATGATCCAAATCTCTTTTCATGGTGGGAATCTCTGGGTCCTAATGCCAGGGCTGGAGGCTCATCCCCATCAGACAGGAGAGTTCAGGTTTTCTCCCTCTGCTTTTTGAACTGATGAAATAGGGCCACAGAGGAGCCCCTTCAGCAGCAGATGCTCTGAAAAAGAAAGGGGGAAAAAAAAGAAGAAAGAGGATGACTCCTGGGTAAAGTTTTGGGTAAAGTTCTGTTGCTCTTGCCCCTTTGCAGAGGTTGCAGCAGTGGGGAACAGGAGCTGCAGAGGCACCGCTGGCCATCCCAGGGGCTCCTGCTCAGTTTTTGAGGTGGATCCCAACATTTCTGCCTGTTGCAAGAGCTGGGTCAGTGTGTGAAAGATGATATATGAATTAGTTCCTTCTGGTAGCACTGGACAAAACTCAGTGACCCAGGAAATGTTTTCCTCCCCTGTATTCCTATAACTGCCTTCCTTTGCTGGCAAAGCTGACCTTTTTAAACGCTTCATCCTTTCCCTCCCAAATGTGGAATTTCCTCCCCAAAAAAATCGTTCTGGCTCAAGACCCAAGGCTGGTCAGACTCAGCACAGGCTCGAAATGGGTTTTGATGCAGGAAAGCATCATGCTTTTGGCAGAGTGTCCTGGCCTGGGAGAGCAGGGGGCTGGGGGATCCCTGCTCCTCCCCGGGGCTGGCCTCACACTGCTCCAAAGCCTCCAAAAGGGGTCCAAGGGTTTGCTCTGTGCATTGCTCTATTTTTAGGAGGAGGAAAAGCTATTTTAAGCTATGCTAAAATGTTTTTATGGCTCTTTCTGAGCCTTCTGTAGCTAGTTGGTCTCATGGTAATTAAGGCATTTGGCCTTACAAGTGGAAGGATTATGAAAACAGTTTCGGTGATTTCTAGAAGTGCTCCAACATATTCCCAAAATAGGATTTTTTTTGCATGTGTGTCTGTTTGCTTTCATTTTTTTTTTCACCAATGAATGATGCTGAGTGAAAATCCAGTGTCTGCCACTTTCACTGGGGTGCTCTGACACAGCCCTTGAGCATGGAGAGCACTACAGAGCATTTCCTGGGCATTAATATGCACCACTTACATGAGAGTGCATTATTTTTATTAACCAGAGCAATTAAAATATCTTTGCTTAGCTTCTACTTGTCCTTACTGCTGGCAAAAGCCACTGGAAGATTTATATGGGAATTTTACTTGCATAGAAGTGGGGAAAGAGCCCAGATTTGGGGCTTAGGGACAATCCACTGCCTGTGGGATCATGGCACTGAAATCACACGGCCGTTTGCTGCCAGCTCCAAAATTTTAAAGGGATGATTAATGCTTTACCTCTGCTCTTCCCGCTAGGACCAAGTCAGCTACACCAAAGCAGCTCCATTAAGAGTGAATACTTTCTGTGGTGTAGGTGATGTGGAAATGCTCTTTACCCGCTGGGTTTGGGGTGGTATCAACCACGGTGTTACGGGATCGTCTGCATTTAAATGGGTGTGTGAAGGAGATGGATGAGGCAGCGAGAAACAAAAAGCATCATTGAAGGGCTGGCAAAGGGAATGACTCCTTGTGTTCCCAAAGAGGTGTGTGGGGCTGCTTGGCTGCAGGCAGCCCGAGCTGAGCAGCTGGTGCAAGCCAGAGCTGATGCTGTTGAATTTAACACCAAACTGGAAAGAACGAGGTTGATGATGGCCCTTATGGACAAAAATTTGCTCTCTGGAACATATTTCTAAATTCTCTGTGATAGAAACAAATAGAGGTTTAATAGTGTCAGATGAACATGTAAATAGAATAATGTCTTAAACAATCTCATTACAAGTCCTAGTGCAGTCAATATAATCAGGCTAATACCTGGCAAGTGGATAGAAAAATACCCTATTGCAAAAACTACATTTATTCAAATATTTCTAGAACTATTAATATCATTGACTTGAGGCACAACTACACGTTAGTGCCTTTGGGCCTGGGTACCTTAAATATTAAAATTTATTATTATTATTTATTTTTATTAGCTTCATGTGGCAGAAGATTTATAATATTCTAGTTTTTATTAAGTACTTGTGGTTTTTAAAACTGATGGTAATTGTTGCTGGGCAAATCTCGAAAGGGGAAGAGGATTGGTTGGTTTAGTTTTGATTAAACTCTCAGAAGTTTGGGCATTTGTCCAAACAATCTCAACCTCCTGCATTTCTAATATGGGTCTGCATATCTTCAGAGGATAGACTTTATTTTTCTTTTTATCTTTTCCTTTCCTTTTTCATTTCTCTTGTGAAGGTTCCTGTCCTGGTTGTGTTTGGGTCAGACACATGGTAGAGTATTTTGGTATATTTGCTTCTGAATGTGACCTGGGAAAGGCAGCCAGGAAAAGGGTTCAAAAATTTTGTAGCAAGTAATTAAAAAGAAGTTATCTGTATCCCTCAGCTGTTAACCCTTAAAAACCAGGTTCAGTTTGTAATTTATGCTATGCAAAAATAATAACATCATAAAATATCTGGAATCAAAAGGGAGCCATGTCCATATTTGTCTTTATTTTGAGCTGCAAACACATCAAGGCCTTTCAGAGGGAAATAATTATATAAATATTTTCATTGGAAATATGAATAGAAAAATATGAACATATTATTTTGACAAATATGTAGTAAATTCTTTTTCTGCAATGCTACCACATTAAATTACACAAAAATAGATCAGGAAATGTCCTACTACTGCTCCCTTTTAATTCAGTTCTGTAAACTGAATTCTGTAGCTTCACAACATGCCTTTTTTTTTGTAGATGTTTATTATACACAGGGAGATACATGGAATTTATTTGTCTTGTGGTTTTCAAAGTAATTTAAAGGAAAATATCAGTGCAATTGGACTTGTGTGGGGGGGTATTTTTTTATACAGAAGAAATGACACTCAGCATGAAGTTTCAGGCTTTTTACTGCAGTTTGTGAAAGAATCTCTGCTGAAATAATTTGCATCTGGCAGGATTTAGGCACCTGTTGCAGCAGGTTCTTACCAGGGGCTTGGTGGCACTGTCAGAGCCCTCAGAGACCCAGAGGAGCAGCTGGGGCTGGACAGGCACAGTCACAACCATGGCTGTGTGCACTGCTCCAGGATTTGTCTGTGTCCATGGCCACATCCTCTTGCTGTGATGGAGGCTGGCTTTGAACAACTGCTGGTATTTCCCTTTTCCAAAGGGGTTGAGTTGGTGGAAGGAGCCCCATTGAGCCCATGGGCATCCCTTGCAGCCTTGCTTTGGGCACAGACAGGCTGTGGGTGCCTGGCTGGAGCAGTTTCAGGGGCATTGTGTCCATCTCGTTCTGGAGAAGCTGCTTTGTCCCCTGATGGAAAACCAAGGTGCTCCCTCCCCTCCTGGAGGGACAAAAGCATGCTCAGTGCTGGGTCCTGCCATGGAGCACAACCCTGGGTTGATCTTGGGTTCCAGAGCTGTGCTCAGCTCTCCTCTTTGGGTAAGATTTTGTGGAGCACTGAACAGACCTTTATTCCTTTCTCCAGCAAGAACAACTTTCTCCATTTCCTCCCAAGCACAGGCTTTTGCTGTTATAATTGTGCAATTCCACCTGGCTTAAAACAGCCCAGTGTTTCTAATTGGATCCAAGCTAATATCAGGCCAGCACGCCGTGGTTTTCCAGCGTGACTGGGATATTCCACCCTGTGCCAAGCAAAAGGACACACTTTTTGCTGTAAAAAAACCCCATGATTTTCACTTGGAAAAAACCACCTTTTTCTTTCTCAAGAAAACCAGAATAATAAATGTAATAAAAATATTTTATACAGGGCTGTATTTTGATAGTTTGGGACTGATGCTTTGCTAGACCAGTTTCTGGTCACTGGGAGGTGTTGGTGGTGCTGGGAGCTCTGTGCACAATCCCACCAGGCATGTTGGAGCCATGACCACCAGCGTTTGCATTCGGTCACCTTCTTCCAGTGCTGAGTTTTAAGTGCTGCAGCATTATGTAGTTTTATTATTTTAATAGATGAGAGAGGCCCGTGATCAATAGCAGGGATGCTTTTATCTTAATCATCCATCCCTCATTCATAAATATGGAGATATTCAGCCTCCTGTAAGGCTGCTTGTGATTTTCTGTGGGATGGGAAAATGGACCGAGGTAATTTCACCATTCCTAAAATGTCATAAAAGGAATAATCAGGTTATATTAATTTTGCCAACTGTATTATTGTGCATCTCTGTTTAAAAGGTGTTGGGATGGCTGTAGTGGGACTAAATAAGATCTTTTTTCCCTCTGGCATTATTCTGCCCCTAACCCTTGTGTATCAGTTCAGGATGACACATGAAAAGTGTAACCTACATGCAGCACTGAGTTAATATATAGCCAACCTGTAAAATACATCTGTGAATATTTCCTTGACCAAACTAGAACCAGTGACCTTAAAATGCCCTAATTTCACTGAAATGAGGGCTCAGATCTAACATGTCTGTTTTTCAGATCTGAAATTAATGTAGTTTCTGTAAATGGTCAACTTTATTATTTATGCAGGGAACATGCCAGGGTTGGAAATCTGTTAAAAACAACCAGCAATGTTTTTAAACCCCTGATTGAAGGACAAAAGTAACATTTGGGATTTTTTGCATCAATTTCTAATACATGGGTGTAAAATGAGATAATTTCTTAGTAAGAATGAAGAATTTTATTGTGACAGTTGGCCAGCTCTTATAAACATTTTATTACAGAGATAACTACCAGCAAGTGTGTGTGAGTTCATCTTAGCTTGCACATTGCTGGAAATCAGTCCTAAGGGGGATGAAGTTGCCAAAAACTTCAGCCATAGTAGGCAAGAAAAGGGACTGGCCTTTGTCCCTAAGTGTGGCTTTTCAGGTGAAAAAATAGCTGTTTTATCTTATATGGAGAAAGGTGGAACGAGAAACAGGAAAAAAAAGTCAGGAGAAAGAGTTCAGGGCCCACATTTTCTAAAAGAAGTTGACTTCAAGGCAGGCAGGGTGATGGTGAGGGTGTGAGGGGAGGATGGGAGCTGAGGATGTGGCTCTGCCTTTGCAGGTTGGAACAAAGGCTCCTTTGCTGCTCCTGCTTCTCCACCAGCCCCTCAGGGCCCTCCAAGAACCCTCCCTGGGCAGGGGGCTCGGGGGGAGACACCCAAAAAATACAGGGTTAATGAAGG